>CM053405.1:76163324-76235168 GCA_028644305.1 Xerus rutilus
GGGATTGAACTCAGGGGCACTCGACCACTGAGTCACATCCCCAGCCCTACTTTGTGTTTTATGTAGAGACAGGGTCTCACTGAGTTGCTTAGCGCCTCGCCGTTGCTGAGGCTGGCTTTGAACTCGCGATCCTCCTGTCTCAGCCTCCCTAAGTGCTGGGATTACAGGCGTGAGCCACCGCGCCTGGCTCTAAAATGTCTTAACAGTCTTTACAATTGCATTAAAATTGTAGAAGAAAGATAAATGTGGTTCCCACTTAAGGTATTACAGGAGCAATTAGCAACATATAAAATATAAATATGTTCATTAATACATTAAAGTAGAGCCTGTAGTAGAAGTAGGTCAATGGCAAATTTTGGCATTTTTGTAATGAATAAGATTTCTAGGGTTAAATAGCTTAGAAATCTGTGAAATAATATTTGAAGGAAAGGATAATATATAATATGTAGAAAGGATATTTTATAACAGAAGATTGGCTGAACTGCAAATGTATAATCTTCAGATCCTAAAGATAAATGTGTTAGTCAGCTTTTTCTCACTGTGATCAAAATATTTGATGAGAATAATTTAGAAGAGGAAAAGTTTATTTGTCTTAGTTTCAGAGGTTCAGTCCATGGTCAGCTAAGTCCATTGCTCTGGCATGAGGTAAGATAGAATATAGGGAGAAGGTTGTGTGAAGGAAAGATATTCAGCTCATGGCAGCCAGGAAACAGAGAAAGAAAAAAGAACCAGGGACAAAAATATAATCCTCAATAGCCCGGGGGGGCGGGGCGGTGGCACATGCCTATAATCCCAGCACTTTGGGAGGCTGAGATAGGAGAATCACAAGTTCAAAGCCAGCCTCAGCAACCATGAGGCACTAAACAACTCAGTGAGACCCTGTCTGTACTACATAAAACACAAAAATAGGTGGCTCAGTGGTTTAGTGGCCCTGAGTTCAATCCTCAGTATCAAAAAAAAAGTATATATATATATATATGTATAAAATCCTCAAATACAAACTCAGTAACCTGCCATCAAGTGAAATAATCCACTGATTAGATTATAGCTCTCAAAGTCTCATTTTGCCTCTGAACAGCCCACAATTAATTAATATGAGTTTTCTAGGGTTACCTCATATCTAAACCATAATAATCAATTAGACGGGGCTGGGGTTATGTCGCAGTGGTAGCGTGCTTGCCTAGCATGCGTGAGGCACTGGGTTCGATCCTCAGCACCACATAAAAATAAAATAAAGATATTCTGTCCACCTACAACTAAAAAAATAAAATATTTAAAAAAAATAATCAATTAGGCTTATTATCTATAATTTCACCTAGTACAATCCATCATGACTCCCAACTTTCTTCAGTTTTAGAAATCTGCCTTGTTGAGAAATGTGTACTGCTCTATATTCCTTCCCCTTTAACAATTACTTATCATGTCATGTTTCCACATTTTTTCCTCAGGGAAAGGTATGTATTATTCCCAGTTTTGTAGTAGTTTGTTTATGTATATTCTTGTACTCACACTGTTCTATCTCTAACAGGAATTTAATTTTTTCATATTAATTCCCCTTTCACACTTGTTTTAAGTTTTCAATTTTTCTCACCATTAATTCTAAAAGATACTGTATAATTAATCCACCAAATTCCTCATGTTGTCATCACATCTAAAATAATTATCACAAGACTGAAGCTAGTATCACTCCACTGATATTGGACATAAAAATCATCAGTGAAAATTAAAAGCACTCACTCTCTCAAGAAAATGCCCATTATCCACTTTACAACGATGGAAGCCCTTTTTTCTAAGGTTCAATCAATCACTTTCAGATACACCCCTCAATTTAAAGCCTGCTATTTGCTAAATGCAAAGAATCCTAAAAATCTATATCAGAAAATATATCAGCATAGGAAGACTGTGCCTCTCAGTTATCTCAGTGATGTCTCTGCATTATTTAAGCAAAGAATACGTGCAACGTCAACTCTCAGAAGTGGAATGGTGGACTCTTCCTTTAAAACATTGCTTTGCAACACTCCAGGAGACTCTCCGTGTACAAGGCACCTTCACTGTGCCCCTCTAATGTTTGATAAGCTTCTGCATTTTCCCTCTAGCCTCTTAATTTGTTTTGTAAGGACAAGCTTTCTTTTCTGTTTTATAATGCTGGGGATCAAGCCCAGGGATTCACAAATGCAAAGCATGCCAAGCATTCACTCTAACATTGATCTGTGCACCCCACCCTATATTGTAATAACAAGATTTTCAATCAAATAGGCCCATGTTTTAGATAATTAAATATATTGGTGTGTCAAATATTTGAAGGTAATTCATTGGCAAATAGTCTTTTTACCAATCTTCTTTTCTCCAGCTAGTTGATTAATTTTGTTTTTGCTAGCTTTTTTAAAAAATATTTTATCCCGACAATATTATGCTGAATAAATTTTATTTAAGTGCAATGTGCCACTGATGAAATTAATTCTTTTACAGTTTCAGGCTTGATGGGTCATGACAAATTTAATGTAATCACCACCATGATCAACATAGATCATTTCCATCACTCCCAAAATTTCCCTTTGCCTCTTCCCAGTTATATTCACAACCTCAAACTCTAGCAACTGCTGATTTTTAAAAATTCTGTCAGGACAGATTAGTTTTATCTTTTAGAGAATTTCATATAAATGGATTTATACACTATAGATATTTTGTGTCTGATTTTATTTTAGTTAGTGTGAAGTTGTTTTTCAATCTTATTCCATAAGTACACGTTGCTTTATATTTCTCAGTTGTAATTCTTCATAATATATATATGTACCGTATAATTATGTAGTTTTATAATAGTCTAAATATATCAGCCCTCTCTGTTCACATCTTAATGGTCATTTGGTTATTGCAGGTTCTATACTGTTATAAATAAATGTGCTATGAAAATTCTTGTTTTTATTTTTCCTGAATGCATACCTAGAAATCAAATCATTAGGTTATATGATAAACAAATTACTAATTTATAAGAAATTAAAAATTTTTTGAAGTAGTCAATTATTTCACATTTTATTCTGCAGAGTACAAGATAGTGTTAATATTTATCATTAACTCATGGTATTATTGTTTATTTTAATTTTAGACATTCTAGTTAGTAATGATATTTCAGTGTGATTTTAATTAATTTCTCTGATAAATGAAAATTCTAAGCATTATTTTATGCCTTTATTGGAAATTTATGTGTCTTCTTACTTTACATAATCATTTACAAGTTGAGAATTTTTTTCATATTATTGTTTTAATTGTTATTTACATATTTATATATTTATATATTCTGGACACAAGTCTCTATATATAAAGCAAGAAGAATTGCTCTAGAATGTAGAAATGAATTGCTTTCTACATTCTGAAAATGCAGAATGTAGAATGAATATAGAAAGGAATTGCTCCAGAACGTAGAAAACTAAAACAAATAAAACATTTATTATTGTTGCTGTTGTTATTATTATTATTACTATCTCTATTATTGTGATCCTTCTGCCTCAGCTTCCCAAGTATCTGGGATTAAAAGCATGTACCATCGTGCCTGGTCTGTCCTCTATTATAAACATAACTTTAGACACATTTGTTGCTAAAGTGAATTGATGTACCCATTATGTATTAATGTATTTGTGTTAATTTTTACTTTAGTGGTTGTATTCTGAGTTGTGCAAGAGATTGTGTTTTTAAAGAAAATGCAATCTAAAATATTGACAAAAAGTATTTATTTTGGTTTGAAAAATTAACCCAAAATTGGTGGCTTCAAAACAGCAAACACTTATTTTCTCACAATATCTGCAAATTCAAGATCAACTTAAGTTCCAGGTTATGTTGAATATATTTTCCAGGTTTGCAGTCATCTAATATCTTAACCTAAAGTTTAGGGTCTATTTCCAAGACAGTTCACAAATCTGAGTTTTGCCTCAGTTCTTCACATACACACATATGTACACATCCCACAGAAATACTCACATATGCACACTTTCAGATCCCATACACAAGCACTCATTATACTCAAGAATACACAATTTATTCACACTTCTTTTTCAGATCTAATCACAACTTACCCAGAAAACGAATCCAGAATTCTGAAAGTTCTGAGTCTAAAATATTCTCCCACTTTCATTTTAATTGAACACTTTACTTTTAATTCTTGCTCAAAAATATACCCAGAATCTGCTTATTTATTTCTATTTTCTTGGCCTTGCACTTACACATATCATCATTGTTCACTTAGCCCCTAATATTATTTTCTGTTGCTTATTTTTCTCTCTGTAATCTATGATGCATAAATAGTGTAACCATTACCAAACACAATTCAAATTGAACAACATATATGTAAATAAATTAAGTGGCAGTCTTTTAACTTCAAATTTTATTAAAAGAAGTTCCTTAAAGAATATAATACTGGAAAGAACATGAAGAAAGTATAATCTATTTGAGGTAGTAATTTAAATGATTCCAAATATGTTTACTAATTTTTTAATATAATTCAAAATGAAAAACTAACAACTAGGTCATTTCAGAATATATTCACATTTTTACATAAGTATAACACTGGGAAAATAGTTAATTATGAAATATCCATTCCAAAGAATATTTTACATTCATTCAAGTATTTTAGAAGAACATTTACTAATATAGTCAATGATAGTGGTGGATTAGTAATATGTAAAAACATTGGATTTATAGGTATAAATGGTTGAAGTTATCAGAAATATAATCATACCTCAATTAAAATGAACCCAAAGATAAAAGAAATATAGAGAAACATGATAATGTTTCAGTGATTCAATTATTTTAGTTGTCTTACTCTGTTTTCTTACCACCTGTACATGCTATTATGAGAATAATCAGAAGACAAAATACTATTTTAAAAGGTAATATGTTTTTCTTTTCTTCATTAGCCTGTGAGAAATGAATTTAAAGCAGTGCTGGCAATCTCCAGGTCCTTAAGATTTTTGTGAAATTTTTGTAAACCTCCTGAATTCATATTTTAAGTTGTTAGTTTAAAATATAAATCAGTTAAACCATATATTCAACTTTACAATGATTTCCAGCCCTATCTGAGGATATAAAACAAAACAAAATTCAATTAAAAATAAACAAAATGGTCCTAAGAATAGCCTGTGGGGCACTTCATGGCCTTGCCTCACTCACCCTGTGATCTAAACTGCTACTACTCTCCAACTCCCCAACCTCCTCATCACCCATCCTGACCTTGCTGTCCTGGGGCACTCAACTATGATGTCATCTCAGACAGTCTGCATTACCTGCCCCTCAGCTATAATATTCTTTGCCCAGGTGATCATGTACTTGTGTCCTTGTGCCTTATGTCTTAAAAAATAAGTCAACTCAGGTCTGACAACATGTACCTACAGTTGTACCCTTACTCACATTCCACTTTAATATCATTTAGTATTTTCTGTAGCTCTTATCTTCCGGCATTGCATATTACCTTTTTCCTCCCAACTGAAATTTAAACTTGATGATAAGAGACATTCTTTGCATTTTGTTCACTATTTTATTTCCATTTTGTGGCATATATTAAAGGCTTAGTGAATATTTTTGAGGCAATAAAATATGGAGATATTTGAAATTGCTATTTTTAAGTCAAAAAATAATTTTAGAGATTTTTTATTTATTTGAAAGTACTTCAATCAAGAGCCTGACAGCAACCTGAATAAAAGTTCAGAATAGATTCAGTTTGAATGATGGCATAATTAGGGTGACATTTTTTTTCTTAAAGTAAACTCAAGATATAATTGGGAATAATAAATTGAAATAGAATATATGCCAGTCAAACCCCAAATGCACATTAAAAGTTTATTTTTATTATTATTTCATGTTTTATCATATAAAAAGTTATGAGGACAAAACTGTCACAATTTGGGTTCCACAGACTCAAAGGATCTGAGATTTATGTATATAAAATAAGGATATGCTCCTTGAACTATCCAATGAGATGTGAGGAAAGCAGGACTTGGCAAAAGAAGATTGACATACAGAAAGACTCCAACAGCAGCAGAGTTTACTTCAAGAAAGACTATGAGTTGTCAGGGATTCTAGGATCCTACAGTTGTCCGCAACTGAAGAAAAGGAATGTGTCTGCATACTCCATAAAGAACAATCACTGGATGTGTGCTACTCCTGAAAATAAGGAAATAAGGGGTATGGCATTGACACAGGAAGCCCTATTGGCTAGGTTAGTCAAAAAGAGCTGTATATATATATACATATATTTTTTCAAGCTTGCTAACTTTATTATTCTCACAAATTTGCTATATTAAAAATAGTAAGATTTTCACACATGGAGAAAAGATAGTTTCTTCAACAAATGGTTCTGGGAAAACTGGAAATCCATATGCAGCAAAATGAAACTAAACCCTTATCTCTCACCCTGCACAAAACTCTACTAAAAGTGGATCAAATACCTAGGAATTAGACCAGAAACCCTGTGCCAAATCAAGGAAAAAGTAAACCCAAACATTCATCATGTTGGATTAGGACCTTGCTTCCTTAACAACTTCTAAAGCGCAAGAAGTAAAATCAAGAATCAATAAATGGAATGGATTCAAACTAAAAAGTTTCTCAGCAAAGGAAACAATCAGTGAAGTGAACAGAGAGCCAACATTCTGGAAACAAATTTTTGCTACACACACATCTGACAGAGTACTAATCTCCAGGATATATAAAGATCTGAAAAAAATTTAACACCAAAAAAACAAACAACCCAATCAATAAATGGGCTAAGGAGCTGAGTAGACACTCCTCAGAAAAAGATATACAATCAATCAACAGACATATGAAAAAATGTTCAACATCTCCAGCAATTAGAAAAATGCAAATCAAACTGCTCTAAGATTTCATCTCAAGCCTGTCAGAATGGCAATTATCAAGAATACAAATAAGAGTAAGTGTTGGTGAGGTTATGGGGGAAAAGGCACGCTCATACATTGCTGGTGGAACTGCAAATTGGTACAACCAATCTGGAAAGCAGTATGGAGATTCCTTAGAAAACCTGGAATTGAACCACCGTTTGACCCAGCTATACCACTTCTGGGTCTATTCCCAAAGGACTTAAAAACAGCATACTACAGTGCTGCAGCCACTTCAATGTTTATAGCAGCTCAATTCACAATAGCTAAGCTTTGGAACCAACCTAGATGCCCTTCAATGGATGAATAAAGAAACTGTGGTATATATACACAATGGAATATTATTCAGCATTAAAAGAGAATAAAATTATGGCATTTGCAGGTAAATGAATGGAGTTGGAGAATATCATGCTAAGCAAAGTAAGCCAATCCCAAAAACCCAAAGGTCAAATGTTCTCTCTGATAAGTGGATGCTGATCCATAATGTGAGAGAGGACACAGGAAGAATGGAGAAAATTTGGCCAAAGGAAGGGAGTGTCGAGGGATCATGGGGACAGTAAATATGGTGGAATGAGATGGACATCATAGCCCTAGCTTTATGTATGACTACACATATGTTGCAACTCTGCGTGTTGAAATGAAAAGTTGTTGTCAGTTTGTGTACAATGAATCAAAATGCATTCTGCTGTCATGTATACCTAAGTAGAATAAATAAACTAAAAAAAAAGTAAGTTTTTTTAGAATTCCTCAGGTTATATTTCTATCATTTAAGTCACTATTGAAATAAAGAAAAAAATAAACATATATACAATTCTTTCTGTCTATTGATGTGAGAATCATTCAATATATCATTGTAACAGTTTCACAACTTTCCAGTATATATATAACATTCCATATTTGAACAAGAGATAATCTTCAATCAGATATCTATATATTATAATTTAGGTTTATTTAGATAAACAATATAAAATTTTAAATAGCATTTTTATTGGTTTTGGTAATTTTCTTATATGAACAAAATTAGAGATTGTGTTTGGAGGGAAAATAAATGTGCAGAATAGAAATTGATTGTAGTTATATTTGAAAAGTTTTAGTACTACAGTGAATATACCCAGGGATCCCACTTTTTTTCTAAATATATTTCAAAAAAGGCAACAAGGTTTTATTGGAGAAATGTCTGACTGAGTCAAGGGCAAAGAAATATAAGATGAGACTAGAAAATCTGGTATTGCTAGAAAATAAAAAAAACTTTACAAAATAAGAAGGTCATATGCAAAGAACATGGGGATCAGTCTGAAAACTCACAATGTCCAAAAGTGGATCAACTTAAGGAAAAAATTAAGAATGATGATTTCTGGTTTGAACCCCAGAACCTAAATACCTTAGATATCAGTATTCTCATTACAAGGAGGAACTGCTGAACAGACTGAAAATCAATTTTTCTGGAAACCATTAGAGAACTGAAGTTGTAAGACAAACATCCATCTGCAATTAAGACACACTGCCTAAAGACAGATACAGCTGATCCATTTACACAAACTGAAGATGCTGAAGCTATCAACTAGTCATAACATGTGTATGAGCAAATCTATGAACTGATACAGACTGAATGTGAATGAGCATGAGTGAGAAAATCCTGGATGATTGTCTGGAATGTGAGGCAAGTCCATCATGTTTGAAATCACATTTTTAAAGACTTCAACTCTAAGAACATTACCAGGTTCTCATGTTGACGTTCTAAAAGAGATCCTCTGAGAACTCTGGAAGAGGAAAAGAGGAGAAATCATTGAGAAATATAATTAGAGAGTTCTTCATGAATACACTACTCTGCAGGAAGAAAGAAAACTGCACCTTTATTCCACTTGGAGAAGGGGAATTACCATTCCTTAGAAGCCCATCTCACCATGCAGGAGGAATAAAGATCTATCTCTGGAATAGCACTTGTGATCAATGCAGGCCAGGCACAGGATACTAAACAACTGAGAATTACATGTGGGATTAGGAAATGCTTCATCCTTTAACTCAAAGTGAAATCACTAGGCCTCCAAGATAATAACAGTGGATTACACCTTGACAATCATTGAAATACTTTGTAGAGGTGTACTTTTGGAAGCCTAAAGTCAAAAACAGAAACATAAACAAGAAAGCCTGAAAGGGTAATATGGAAACATTCCATAATAATGGTAGATTTCCTTATTTGTACCTAGTTTTAATAATTTTTAACTTTTATTATGTAATGTTCCTATTTATTCTTGATAATTTTACTTCTTTTGAATCTTTGTGGAAGTGCTACAAAGAAGAATTCAAATTTATGATATTGGAATGAGATGCACTTTAAATAAGATGCAGATAAGTTAAAATTAAGTGGAGGCATATGTATTATGTTGACATTGATCAAAAGCAAGGTAAAAAAAAAGCCTTATGAATTTTAGACAGAGATAGCAAATAAAATTTTCAGTAAGAAAAAGCAGCATTATATAATGCAAGCCAAAAGCTGATAAAACTGAAATAAGAAACAGAGAACTCCATTATTATTATTAAATAATTAAGTATCACTGTTTCGCTTATTGATAGATCAAGTGAGCACAAAATCTGAAAGGATATTTAATATCACAATCAATCAACTTAATGTAAATGGTGATCATACAGTAGTTCATCCAACAACATTTAAATACACATTCCTTTCAAGCTCAGATGGGATATTCACTAATAAAAACCAAAAGCTGTGTCAAAAAACATCTTTTCAGAAACCCAAAAGAATATAAATTATAAAATATGTTCTTACACATGATAATCAGACTAGAAACTAATGACAGAATAACTGGAAAATCCTTGAATGTTTCATATTAAACAACACACATCAAATTAACACACACATTTAAAAAACAACTAAAAAATTCAAAATTACTTTAAATACAACATTTCAAAATCTGTGAGATATATCAAGTAGTGTCTAGAAGGAAAGTTTTCTTTTTATTCATTCCCCTTTGTCTAATCCACTGAAGTTCTACTCTTCCCCTCCTCATCATATTTTTTATTTGTTCTAATTAGTTGTATTTGATAGTAGAATGTATTTTGACATACTATACATAACTTCTCATTCTTCTGGATGTGCATGATGTATAATTAAGTTGGTTGTATAATCATATACGCACATAAGATAGTAATGTTCAATTCATTCTCTTTCCTATTTTCATTTCCCCTTCTTTCCCTTCACTCTCTTTTTCTAATTCAAAGTACTTCTGTTCTTCCCTAACACAACCCCCCTTATTGTGAAATTAGCATCCACATATCAGAGAAAACATTCAGCATTTTTGGATTGTATTATTTCACTTAGCATAACATTCTGCAGCTCCATTCATTTACCAGCAAATGCCATACTTTCATCCATTTTTATGGCCCAGTAAAATTCCATTGTGTATATTTACCACATTTTCTTTATTCATTAATCTGTTGAAATGCACCTAGGTTGGTTCTGTAGTTTGAGTATTGTTCACTGAGTTACCATAAAAATTGATGTGGCTGTGTCACTGTGGTATTCTGCTTTTAAGTCCTTTGGGCACAAACTGAGGAGTGGGATAGCTGGGCCAAATGGTGGTTTCATTGCAAGTTTTCTAAGCAATCTCCACACTGGTTTTCATAGTAGTTGCAACAATTTGCAGTCCCATCAACAATGTATGAGTGTATCTTTTTCCTCACATCTGCATAGAATTTACTGTTGCTTGTATTCTTGATAATTTCCATTCTGACTGGAATGAGATGAAATCTAAGTGTAGTTTTAATTTGCCTTTTTGTCTAATTACTAGAGATGTTTAACATTTTTTTCATATATTCATTGATCTATCATATCTCCTCTGTGAAGTGTCTATTCAGTTCCTTAGCCCATTTATTGATTGGGATATTTGATTTTTGGATGTTAATTTTTTTTTTAGTTCTTTATATACCCTAGAGATTAATGCTTTATCTGAGGTGTGTGTGGTAAAGATTTTATCCCATTCTGTAAGCTCTCTCTTCATATTCTAAATTGTTTCCTTTTCTATGAAGAAGCATTTCAGTTTGATTCCATCCCATTTATTGATCCTTGATTTTGCTTCTTGTGCTTTCTTGTTAAGGAAGTCAGTTCCTAAGCAGACATAATATAAATTTGGGCCTGTTTTTTCTTCTATTAGGCACAAGTACTCTGTTCTAATGCCCAAGTCCTTGATGATTTTGAGTGGTTTTGTGTGAGAGATATGCATTTAATTTCATTTTGCTACATATGGATTTCTAGTTTTCCCAACATCATTTCTAGAAGAGACTATCTTTTCTCTAGTGTATGTTTTGGGTGCCTTTGGCTAGTATGAGATAACTGTATTTATGTGAGTTTATCTCTATATCTTCTCTTCTGTACCATTGGTCTACATGTCTATTTTGGTGCAAATACCATGCCATTATTGTTAGTATAACTCTGTAGTATAATTTCACTTCTGATATTGCAATGACTATTGTTTTACTTTTCTTGCTAAGGATTTCTTTGGATATTCTGGGTCTCTTATTTTTCTAAATAAATTCCATGACTGCTTTTTCTATTTCTGACATTCTTCTATATGAAGAATGTTATTGGAATTTTAATAAAAATTGCATTGAATCTATACAGTGCTTTTGGTAGTATGGCCATTTTGACAATGTTAATTTTACAATAATTATCCAGAAACACGGTAAATCTTTCCATATTCTAAAGTGAAATCAATATAATTAATTTTATATATTTGAAAATTAAAAAGATCTAATATCAAAATCTTAAAATTTTACTTTAGAAAATTAAAAAAGGAAGAGGAAAATACAGAGGAAGTAGAAAGAAAGAAATAAAAAAAGAGAAATTAAAAGAAAGTAAAAACAGGAAAATAGAGATAAATCAGAAAAAATAAAAGTTGATTGCTTGAAAAATAACAATAAATTCTAGTATGCTAGTAAAAAAGGCGAAATATCAAATATTATAATTGAAATTAAATAATCACTACTGATAATGTGAATATTTTTAAAGATAAGGAAAATCTAGTAGAGCTCTATGCCTTCAAGTGCCTCCAAATAGAATAATTTAGATAAAATGGACCAATTCTTTAAAGAGAAAAAAGCCACGTTCACCAATGAACAATAACTAATCTGAATAAACCTATTTTTAACTATATCAAGTGAACAGTAATTATCTTTTAAAATTTTAAGCACAAGACTCAGACGGTTTCAAGATATATCCATCAAATATTTAAAGAAAAATAACACCAATTTTCCACAAAATTTTTGAGAAAATTTCAGCAGAGTGAAATGTGGACCAGAATTATTGTAATTACAAAACCAAATAGAGATATTACATGAAATGTTATAAAGCTACTGGTCAATATCTCTCCTGAACAGATTTAAAATCCTTAACTAAACATCAATAAAACAAATCCAGCAGTGTACCATAGGAATATACATGATGATGAAATGTGATTTTTCCCCTTAACATGAGGCTGATTCAACGAGAATAAATGTTTCTGGGATAATTGGACACATAAAAGGAAAAATTAAGCAATGACACTGGATTTTAAAAGCATGCCTTATACCTTTCACAGAAACTAATTCAAAACATATATGAGGTGTAAACTGCAGAATTATACAAATCTCTACAAGAAAACATAGATGACTTTGGTTTTGGTGATGAGTTCAGATATAACACAAAATATAATACATAAATAATACTTTATGTATACTAGAAACTTGCTAGGAGAGTAGATTCCAGATACTTTTACCACCATAAAAGGTAAATATGTGAGAAGATACATACGTTAATTTGCTCTACTGAAAAAATTATTTAACTTTATATGTCTATTTTTTATTGGTTCATAATAGTTATATATAACATTAATCCATATAATGGATTCATTTTGACATACTTAAAAATACATGGAATATACCACTCTAATTAAGTCCCAGGACTTACCATCACACTTCCCCTTCCCCTCCCTCTGTTCTCTTTACTCCACTCTACTGATCTTTCTATTTATTTATATATTTTTTTGTATAATTATGTCATTTAGATATACATAATAAATACACTGGGTTTATCAAAATCAAAAACTTCTGCAAAACACAGTCCCAAAACAATAAGCAAATAAGCCACGACTAGTTGGAATATTTTTAAGTAATGCATATTTTAATGAACTTTAATAAAAAATAAATATGTAAAATCCTATGAAACTCAAAATTAGAAATAAACAATTTAAAATGTGATAAATAAATGAGTAGATATTTCACCAAAGAACATATACATATAGTAAGAAAAAAATATGAAAAGATGTGGAACATTCTTTGTCAAGAGAGAATAGCAAATTAAATAACAATAGAATTCCATTGCTCAAACTTATCACAATAGTTTAAAGCCAAAGAAAGATAATAACAGATGCTGGCAAAGATGTGGAGCAACATGCACTTTCATTCATTGCTCATGAGAAGGCAAAATATTAAAATAGTTTTCTAAGAGATTTTGACAGTATCTTACAAAGTGGAACATAAGCTTGCCATACAACTGAACAATCACATATCTAATTTTTACATGAATGATTTGAAAACATGTGTCTACACACAAACCCATATCAAATGTTTCTTTTAGCTTCATTCATGATTGCACCAAACTGGAAGCAATGGACATGTTCTTGAATAGGAGAATGAATTAATAAACTAGCACATTCATGCAATGGATTTTTCAGTAATAAAACAAACAAACAAACAATCAAAAATACTGGTTGTCAAGCATGAAAAGGCAATTTTAAATGCATAATAGCAGGTAAAAGAAATATGTCTGAAAAAGTTACATACTATGCAATTTTCATTATATAATTTGAAATAACAAAACTACTTGTGGTACAAACACAACTGGTTTCAAGAGAAAGTGGGCAGGACAGAGGGCTTGAATGGATTGAACACAGGGAATTTAGGAGTTAAAAGAGTTCTATGGCACTCTAATAGATAAATGACATTGTATATTTGCAAAAAACCCGTAGAATTACTATAAGAGGAATAAACCTCAATTAACATAAATTAAAAAAATATTAGTTAAGGTATCTTCATGAAATGAAACATGTTACAAAACTTATAACAAATGCATAAAACAACCTCATTGAAATGAGTATGAAAATCAGGTTAATCAAATAAACTGGAAATGAACAGTTTATAAGACTTCAGGCCAAAAAAATTACATACATAAATATATATACACATATATATGTATGTATTTTTTGCATATATATTTGCATACACACACACACATGCTACAGGTATACAGAAACTGTACTCCAGTTAAAAGCACTTTTTTCCAGAGTGGTAATATTATGGTCATGCTGGATATGTGTACTGGAATTCTGTGGTTCAATAAAGCTATGGTGGATGGTGGGGGCCAGTTTTCTGACTGAAACAGTAGGAAGTTACAGCTGATTGAGGTAAAGGAAGCTGGATTAACTCATATGGTAATAAATTGTAATTAGAGTTCACTATGAAATAATGCTTAATACAGTTATAAATGGTTACAGTGTAAACACACACACAAATATAGTGTTAGATACAACTACTTTCTTTTGGTGCAAGTGCTTAATTAGGCTATTGAGAGTGCTTTCAGTTGATATCTGCCACTTTGGCATATTCTTATCACTGTGTGTGTGTGTGTGTGTGTGTGTGTGTGTGTGTGTGCATGTGTGTGCGCATGTGCGTGTTTATGTCCTTATTTTGTGACCTACAAGGTAATACAGGTTCATCTTGAATATTTTGTCCTCAGTCCTAGAACTAGACGCTTTTTTCAAGGAATCCTGGTATTTTTAATTTTATAATAATATCAGAAAACAATTTGAATGGCATATATATGCATGCTCACATACCTATAATGTAAACTATATTCCAAATGATGACATTTTGGTCAAGGGTAGACAATACAGAATGGACCATATATATGACAGTGGCCTCATAAAATGTTATCACCTAGTGATGTCTTAGCTATCTTTGTTGAATCACATTCTATAATGTTTGCAAATCTACAAAGACTCCTAAGGTTGTATTTGTCAGAATATATCACTGTTGGTAACCAATGCATGAACTTACATGTATATGTATCTCTCACTTGTATGTATTAGGGAGAAAAGATACAAATGTTCAAATTTTCTGTAAGGAAAAGTTGCAAAGAGTTTATGCAGATATTCTTCCCTCAAGCAGGTAGAGCCTAACTTCACAATGTTTGAGTGCAGTTGCATCTCAAATATACAGCATTAAAAGAAAGAAAGGGAGTAACTTAAGAGTGAATTAACTTGACAAATAATGCCTTAGTCAGGTGAACAAAATACACTTCACATGCAATGAAAATAGCATTTTATTTCCTTAGTCTTCCTTTAGAAAAGAAAAAAAGAAGAAAGTATTTCTTTCTAATTATAAGGTAAACATCAAGTTAACCAGAAGTGACAGATAGTCTACAAAATATCTCAGCAGTACTGTAAAAAAATGTCAAAGTCATTGAAAATAAGGAAAGTCAAGGAAAAGATTATTTCCACAAGCCTAAAATACCCAAATACAAAATGTAAAGTGGCATCCTGAATGGGGTATTAGAATATAAAATATAAAAATACAGTTTTTACATCCTGTAAAAAGTAAGAAATCCTGAATAAAGTATGGGCTTTAGTTAAAAATAACGTGTCAGTATCAACTTATGTAAATTAATATGGTTAATTTATCAAAACAAATACACAAGCAAATATAAAAAATAATAAGGGAAACCTGTGATAGGACATATGGAAACTCTTTGTGCTTTCTTTTCTTTTTTTGTAGGAGAGATACTGGGGCTTGAGCTCAAGGGCACTCAACCACTAAGCCACATCCCCAGCCCTCTTTTGTATTTTGTTTAGAGACAGGATCTCACTGAGTTGCTTAGCACCTCACCATTGCTGAGGCTGGCTTTGAAATTGAGATCCTCCTGTCTCAGCCTCCCAAGCCACTGGGATTATAGGTGTATGCCATAATGCCTGGCTATCTTTCAATTTTTCTGTAATCCTAAAACTATTCTAAAAATGTTTTGGATCACCACCACAACAAAATAACTATTGGATTATAATACAAACATTAAACTAAGTACCCATTGATCTATACTAATATAAACAAAGGTAAAAAAATAAATGTGAGAGACAATGTAAATCTTTATTAGTGAAGATTTCTGTGAATGTAGAAACTCTTTCTCCAAGAGCTGCAACTTCTTCTGTCCTCACCACATTTGAAAGTGAGCAGGATTCTTCAACTCCTTTCCAAAATATAAAGATTGCAGCAAGAAAAAAATATTTATGTGACATTATTGTGCAGATATCAGATATGTACTATATTATCCAAGGAATAGTGTAAACTTTATTAGTAAAAAGTTATGATACTTCATGTATCTCTGTGTGTATATGTATGTATAAATAATCACTTTGCTTCCTCTCTAAAAACAGTATCAAAATAAAAAAGAAAAATGAAAGGAAAAAAACTAATTTGATTGAAGAACATTCAGCAAAATTTCTGACTACTAGTGTTCTTCGAAAGTGTTAAAAGTGCTAAGTCAAGAACAATAAGCAAAAAATGAGATACTCTCCTATGTCTAAAAAGATTAAAGAGATTTGAAAATGATATGTTCTACATTGTCCTGTTTGGTTCCTTGAAGAGAGAAAGGATGCAAGTTGCAACTGGTGATACCTGAATAAAGTGTGTTTAGTTTACTTAGTACATTGCAGCAATATAATTTCTTAGTTTTGAAAAATTCATCATAGTTTTAAAGTTATTAGCATTTGGGGAAACTGAGTGAAGGATAATGAGAAATCTCTGGATAATCTTAGGAAATGTTCTATAAGTCTAACGTTATTCCAAAATAAAAAAAAAGTGTTTGTGTGTGTGCATTTTAAAATCAAGTAGACATTTCAAGTCTCTATGTAATTAAGTTTTGGATACAACTTAATTGTATCCAAATATTAAAGATAGGGAAATATTAAAGATAGCTTCTATTTTAAAAAATAAATTCAATTTTTTACCAAAAATATAGAAGAATGCTAAAAGCTAAATGAATAGCTAAAGCCAGTTACAACCTGTAAAAAAGTGTGGTGATACTAGTCCTCCTTCTCTCTCAAGGGTATCCACATTCCTGACTTCCAAAATAGCACACCAATGTTACCCATGTGGTGCTTTATATAAATGTGTTTATATAATACATATTTTTGTTGGTCAGGTTTCTTTTACTCAACACTGTATTCGTGAAATTCAATCATAATGTTCTAGGTAGTGCATACTCAGGGCTGCACGGTACCCTATTGTTTTATATGGCACAATGTATTGGGTCATGTATTCCTGATGAACCTATTTTTTTTTTTTCTGTCAGTGCTTGGCTGTTACAAATAGTGCTTCAATGACATATTGTTTTGGGTTTTTTTTTTTATAAATGCATTTTGAGATACAGATGCTCCTTGACTTATGGCAAGCTTATGTCTTGATAAACTCATAGTGAGTTAAAAATATCCTAAGTAAAAAATGCATTTAATATATTTAATCTACCAACAACATAGTGTAGGCTGGGCAACCATAAACATACTCAGAATAGTTACATTAAACTACAACTGGGCAAAATCATCCAAAACAAACCCTGTTTTAAAGAGTTACAAATCTCAAAAAAAATTATTTAATACTGACTTCCAATAACTACTGTCAATATAACACACAGTAGAGTATCATTCATTTACGCTCATGATCCTATGGCTGCTTAGGATCTCAGCATCTTGAGAGAATATTATAGGGCATATTGTTAGCCAGAGAAGATATTCAAAATTCAAAATTTGATGCATGATTTCTATAAATTGTGTATTGCTTTCACATAATGCTAAAGTTGGAAAACTGTAAGTTGAAAACTTTCAAGTCAAAGACTCTGTGTGTGTGTGTGTGTGTGTGTGTGTATGTATGTGTGTGTGTGTGTATATATATATATGTCCAGTCCCTGACTTGGACTGTATGTGTGTGTGTGTGTGTGTGTATTCCTTCTCCTTTATTCATGTGTGTATGTATATACATATATTTCAAATATTTTGTTTTTAGAGTTTTTTTTTTCTTTTCAGTATGGGGATTCATTGAACTTAGAGAACTTTACCACTAAGCTCTATCCTCAACCCTTTTTTTTTTTTTTTGGTACTGGGGATTGAACTCAGGGGTACTCAACCACTGAGCCACATCCCCAGCCCTATTTTGTGTTTTATGTAGAGACAGGGTCTCACTGAGTTGCTTAGCACCTCGCCGTTGCTGAGGCTGGCTTTGAACTCGCGATTCTCCTGTCTCAGCCTCCCTAAGTGCTGGGATTACAGGCTTGAGCCACCGCGCCCGGCTATCCTCAACCCTTTTTAAATTTTATTTGGAGACAGAATTTTGTAAGTCATCCAGACTAGCCTTGAGCTTGTGATTTTCCTGCCTCAGCATCCTAAGTAGCTGGGATAATAGGTATGCACCACAACTTCTGAGAGCTTTTAACTTTTTTGAATTATTATGTTTTATTTTATTTAGAAATATTTTACATTAAATGTAATTACTGATTTTTTTGCTTTACCATCGATATTTTCTACTTGATTGATTTCTAATTTGTGTATTTATGTTTGTTTTGTTTTAGATTGATCACATATTGGTTGTTATTCTACAGTATTTTCCTTTTTATCTTGTTATTTATAAAATAGCAGAATATTTATAAATTTTTATAAAAATTATAAGTAATTATGGAGATTATATAGGAATTATTTATTTATTTATTATGAAATACTTTATTTCATTTATCACATCACCAGAATGATAGAATATTATAAAAGTTTAATTACATTTAGTTCTCTTGGCTTTTACATTTTTGCTGCAATAAATTTTACTTGAACGCATATGAAATGCCAAGAAAAAATTGATATTTATGTAAATAGTCATTAATCATTTATCATATATTATTGCAATAACTTCCCTTTGTATTATACTCCATTCCTTTCCTTTTTTCCACATCACCATGTGAGATTGATTTTGTTCAGAACAAAAAATCATTTTTAGTGTTTCTTTTTATGATGACATAAATGACATAATGACGACAAATTCCCTCAGGTCTGGCTTTCTGAAAAACTTCTAATTTTGCCCTTATTTAGGTGTTTTTTGAATAAAGATAAATTTTCAAACAGAAAACAAATGAATCGTAAGTGTACATCTTGATCCATTTCATAAATATATACACTTATTTAACTCTTGTCACCATCAAGACACAGAAACTTTGTTATTGCAGAAAATTTTAAAAGCTCTTCCTTCTCCTTTATTCATCATCTTCCAAATAGCTAATGTTATGGTTATAATTATCTAAAGATTAATTTTGCCTATTACAGGATATAATATAAATTGAATATACATATATAAAATATAGGTTGAATTGTATAGTACATAGGACTTTGCATCTATCTCCTTTTACTCAGCAAAATATTTTTGAGATAGTGATATTTAATTATAAATCTACACCTTCAGTGAGAGACCAGGTCATCATGGGTTCATAGAATAGATTCATATTTAAATTTTAATAAATACTGCCAAATATCTTTCCTGAGTAGTTGTACATCCCTACTATTTGTTTCATATTTCCATCATTTGTTTTTTGCAATTCATATTTTTCTTTGACCAAATGACTAAGCTTAAAGCCTTAAAGTAGAAAAATACTTCCAATCTACTAATGACAAATCATTTTCAGAGATAATGTGTAAAAATTCTCTATGTATCAGTAATTACTAGAAATATAGAAAAACAAAGTATTTCTGGATGTTGAATAGGCATTCACAAAGAAGATATTCAAATGTCCCAGAAAAAGAAGTAGATACTGAATTTTATTAATCATTGGTGAAATAAAAAATAAAATTGAAATACAAGATACAAACAATATCTGTACAGATACCTCAGAAGAGCTAAAATTAAAAAGACACAGGTTTAGAGGCTTGGGACATAGGTTGGTTGGTAGAGTGCTTGGCTCATATGCACAAGGCCCTGGGTTCAATCCCCAGCACCACACACACACACTCACACACACAAATACAGGTTTTGGCAAGAGTGAGGAACAATTTGGCCAATAATAGAACTTTGATTGGAATGTAAATTCCAATAACCACTTTGGGAAACTGTTCTTTGGTTTCTATTTACTAAAGCTAAAAACACTGACACTATAACCTGGCAATTTCCCTTCTAAATATATACCAAAAAGGAATGTTTATACTAAAGATAGCCTCTAGAATATTTATAGGATCATCATTCATAATAGCTCATACTTGGAGACCATCTAAATGGATACCAAGTATCACAAATAAACATTTTATAATGTTTATATAATTAATGTTTATTTAAGAACAAAGCTAAAAAATACTGCTGCAAACAAACAATATGGATCTTCTAAATATTTTTTCAAAAGCATACCAACTGCACACATTGTGATTCAATTTTCATAAATTTCCTTTTCCTACAATAATCTAAAGGCCACAAATCACTATGGCAGTCCCCAACCTGTGTGGAAGTATGACTGGTTAATCACAACGAGCTTTCTGGATTACTGGTTGTGATGGTTAATGTTTCAAGTCAACTTGAAGGGTGTACAGATATTTAGTTGAACATTAAAAAGAGAGACTTTTTTCCTGCCTGATGTCCTTCAAACTGGGACATCAGCTTTTTTCCTGGATTTGGACCTAAACTGAAACATTTGCCCTTCCTGGATCTTGAGCTTGCCAACCTTTAGACTAAATTAAACCTTCAACTCTCTTGCGTCTCTAGCTTGCCAACTCATCCTGCAGATCTTGGGTTTTGCCAGCCTCTATAACTGCACTAGCCAATTTCTTGTATTTCCTCTCTCTCCTTCTTTCTCTCCTCACAGATGGCTTTACCCTCCGCCCCTGCCCCACACACATAAACGTACTCACCTCTATTGATTCTATTTATCTGGAACCCGCTAATAGAATGGTGAGGTTCTATTTCTTGATCTTTGCTTTAGTACTGTGAGTTTGTTTAATATAAAAATCCAGTAAGTTGTATGCTAAGGGTTTATGCTTCATGCATTTTCAGAGAAAGTCTGAGTAAAAAAATGCATCCCTGGACAATTTAAAGTGGATATTCACAGAGATATAATATCTTTCACATGAGATATATTCTTAATACTGAATATATTCTTAATACTGAATATATTCCCTATATTCTTAATACTGAATTGTGGAGTTTATATGATTACTCATATATATATATCTGTTAAGTATTTACATGTTACAATCTTATGAACAAGAGCTTGTTTGCAACTGTGTACCTCAGAGACTAAAATGTTTTTATTAACAGTTCCTTCTGTGAAATACATACTTTCATGAAACCCTAAAGTTAAAAGTAATACCTAACAGCTTACATTACTAGACAGTTAGATCCATATAATTTGATAGTAGCAGTTTGTGTGGTATTTGACAGATGCACTGTGCTTCCTTGAAAATCTAAATTTCCCACAGTGCTCCTATGAATTTCCTGCTTCACCTTGTAAGATATTGGCACATGGTTGGGGAATAAAATTCTTAGTCTATCTATGTATGGAGCAATAATAACAAATCATGTATGAGTTTGTATTTTTCTCTATTCCAAACAAAATAAAATACAGATATCAATAACTGACTGAAAAATGTTTTAGTGTACAAAGAAAATAAATAAATGCATCATTACATTCTAAATGTTCCTGCTGAAATACCAAAAAAATAAATGTTTGATTCTTCACATGTGAAAATATTTTCTCAGAATTACTTTCAGATGAATATACATTTGGCCAATGGTGGTAAAACAAATTCACAAAGGCTGAGTGCTGTGGTGCACACCTGTAATCCCAGTGGCTTGGGAAGCTGAGGCAGGAGGATTGGCAGTTCAAAGCCAGTCTCATCAACTTAGTGAAACCCTGAGCAACTCAGGGAGACCCTATTTTAAATAAAATATAAAAAAGGGCTGGGATTGTGGCTCAGTGGTTAAGCACCTCTGGGTTCAATTCCCTGGTTCAAAAACAAAACAAAACAAAACAAAACAAAACAAAACAAAATTACACTATTCTGGAGGTAGGATGAAGCTTAGCTGACAAAAGAATTAATACTTTGCTTTAACAAAAAGTTAATAAAATTGTTAGAAATATAAAATCATATACCCAGAATCATAGAAATTGCCAGGGTATTGTAGTGATTTGGTACTGAAATGTTTTCATTCCCAGTGGACTCTTATTTTCATGTAGAGGTAAAATATTTCTAATGTTAAGAATAGTATTTCAATTAACTGATAGTACATCTTCCTTAGAATTAAATGGCTTCATAAAGCATTACATATTTTGAAATTTATTATTTTCAAGAAATTTTGTTTTAAATATAGTTTACTTTGAAAAAATAGTAACTTATAATAACTTATAATAACTTATGTATTTTCCATTGCCTTTATACCAGTTAATTTATTGGCCAAATAGAAACAGTAATATTACTACATTTGCTTTCCTAAATGTAGGAAAAAATGGTGTCTGATTGTAATCCAAATTGTTTTTACATTATGTTTAAACATATGTGTCATGAACACTTAGTTATTTCCTTTTTATAAGTCATAATGTTATAGAATTACTGTTTTAAAGTATAACTAGTAATAAATTATTCTTAAAGCATAATTGCAAATGGATTTTGACAGTATATTTTCAAACTATATATATTTTTGTATTTACTTGACAAATTTTATCCTTATGATAATGAAGTGATACTCACTATCCCATAGAAAATTTGAATTGTCACTTTATTAGTCATATTAGTTAAGGTTTTCCAGACAAATAAAGGCAACAAAGTCAATAATATATATAAAATAAGCAACTAGCTGGCATGATTTTGAGGCCAAGCAGTGCCACAATCTTTGGTCTGCAAACTGGAGGTCTGAGAAAGCTGGTGGTGTCATACTGGCTCAGGCCCAAAGGCCTTTATACCAGCGGAGCTGCTTGTGTAATTCCTGGTCCTAGTCTAAAAACTTGAGAACAGAGGGAGTTGAGGGTCTAAGACTCAGTCCATCTGCAGATAAAACCTATGATCCAGTTCAATTAGAGAGGAACAGAAACAAATTTTCCTCCTCAACCTGTTTTTTTTCTATTAAGGCCTTCAACAGACTTATTGATGCCGTTACCTAAGCTGGGGAAGGCAATGTGCTTTACTCAGCCTATCAGTTCAATTCCTTATTCCACCCAAAAAGACACTCGCAGACAAATGCACTCAGAAATAATGTGTACCTAAATATCTGGAAAATTCATATTCTAATCAAGTTGACAAATAAAATTAAGTATCACAGTCACTAAAGGTCAAATCGGGGAACTACACCATATTGTAGCTTTGTTCCATTATTAGTTCCATAACCAAGAGCTGAAATGGAAAATCAAATGTAAAAGAAAAAAAAGAGAAACAAGCAAATTATAAAAAAAATTTCCATTGCATTCTATAATGTTTCATGATTATCATAATACTAATCTATGATAAATCATTATGACTATGTGTATCATTACATCATAGTTTAATGTAGATATTTTGATTTGAGTGTGATCATAAATTGTGATATGCTGGCCTTTGTTGAACTTTGTCATGAAACCATAAGTGGCACTGATGCTGTGAGAATTTGTGGATCCATTGTACTGTTTGCAAAACTAAATGTTCTAAATGGCTAGTTGCTTCATTACAAGAAATTCATTTGTAGCTTTTACACACTATCCATTAATGCTAGGTGCAAAAACAATTTAATATGTATTAATTTTGAAGATGAAAATATGTCCCTAATTGTATGTTTTAATGCTATTGAAATGAATACAATTCTACATATTAAGTGCTTATTTTTATTTATTTTTTGCTACTTTCATGTACTTTACCAATTTTTTATTGAGATGTAAATCACTATAAACAGAATAGTAAAATGCCCTAATATAGTAATAGTATTAATCCATATTTCTTGTTTATGTCCACTGAAAATATTTGACTAAATTTTTATTTGTTCTTAGAATTTGGGATGAAAATATACCACAAAATATTTCCTATACATTTTTAATAAGTAGTAAAATTAAAATCTTTACATTTATGGCAATTACCTAATTTGTATTTCCTAAAAATGCTTCTTTTAGCATAATAATTAATTTGTAAGTGATAACAGAACAAATTTAACCTTATTATTTTTGAATTTTTATTCAATTATATCAACTATTAAAATTAAATCACAGGCAAGTAAAATTTCATTTACATAGAAGAAATTACATCCAAATATATAACAGCATTATATTATGTTATTTTATATTATGTTGATACTCCTATGCAATATAAAGACTAATGCAAAATCTTTATATATGAAATAAAAAATATATAAAATAATATATAATATTGAAAATTAAAATTTGATTGAATACTGATCTTATCCTAAGAGACAGAACATTAATTTAGAACTGGAAATGTGAAATTCCTTAATTTAGAGAAACATACTGAGCCTTCCAAGTCTTTGAGTTTTATTTATCTCTGCAGTTTATTTATGTAGATTAATGTGGTATTCAAGTGGTCCAACACTTTTATTTAAAGATAAAATTGCACACAAGATAGCTTATTTGACATATGTAAATCCTTACAGCTAACAGGAATTAAAGGCAGAAATTAAAGAGGATTTAAGATTGCTTTAATATTCTTTATTTTAGCTTATAATGTTTTTTAATCTGCTTACCATAGAAAGAAAATCTAGTCTGACTAGTAGGATGTCAAGCAAACTAACATTGACTTAAAAGGACTTGAATGTTTTAATTTTTCTATCCTCAATAATTCTTTAGAATAGCTTAGTAATACCATTGATAGTACCCTGGAATTACATATGAATTTCATTTTCAATGAAGTGATAAAGCTTGAACCATTAAACATATGCTTTTAAACTGATTAATGTATACCTGGAGATCAAGTAAAATCTTCTAGATTGTTTTCTAGTGTGTGTATACACACACACACACACACATATGTATAGATATTATTAGTATATATAATATATATTACTAGCATATATATGTATTTGTTCTTTTTAAATATACTTCACAGTAGAATGTATTTTGGCATATTATACATATATGGAGTATAACTTATTCAAATTAGGATCCTATTCTTGTGGCTGTACATACTTGGGAGTTTCACTGGCCGTGTATCATATATGAACATAGGGAAGTAATGTCTGATTCATTCTACAGTCTTTCCTATCCATCTACCTCCCTTCCCTACATTCTCCTTTGTCTAATCCAGTGAACTTCCATCTCTAGAGTGTTTTAAGGTCTTTCATAGATAAAGAATTATGACAAATTATGATGCTTGAGTTTAGAAGAACTAAGTCATAAAAAAGCATGTGGATATGAAGAACACTAGTCTCACATTATGAGGAATTTAAATATTCCATTCAATCCTATACTAGTTCATGGAAAATTTATAAGAAATTCCTTCTAAAATTTGAGATCATATACACTTTTATATTCAGGAGTTTATAACCATAGTTCATTGTATATAAGTTTTATTAGTCATGGTTATCAAATTAGCATTTTATTTAATTGTAAATATATATGTATATATACATAGAAGAGAATACATATGTATATATACATAGAAGGGAAATTTACAAAACATAGTTTGTATAAAATGATCCTTAAACCACAAGTAACTCTGAGAATAGAGTATTTAAATTGAATTACCAAATAATCTGATTCATGCCCTTAAATATATAACATACTGGTACCTAAATCTATAGTACAATTAAGTATCAATATTTCTATACTGTATATGAAACAGGAAGAGGAATATAAAGAATGTGTGTGTGTGTGTGTGTGTGTGTGTGTGTGTAAGTTTGTGAAAGTATAAAACTCAGGCTTTGTATCAATTCCACAGAATCCTTAGAAATATAATGTGTAACAAATTATTGTTCAGGAATGATTTGCAGTGCTTGACTTATTGCATAGCTTATGATACCTAGGGAAGATATGCATTTTATTAGTAAAGTTTCAAGCCTTTGTTACTACAATGAATTGAAATACATTTTGGCGCATGCACTCAAAGTATATCCATAGCAAATCTATGCCAAGAAAATATATTTATCATAACTACTCTTTCTTCAAATGTCTAGTCATACTTACTACTCTCTAAACTATTTATCTTACTGTGTCTACACCCATTTAAAACAAACTACAAAACTGATCATTTGAAGAAATTATATTTTCTTTGAATGGGAATAATATTTCTATCTTCAATGTATATCTCACTATACTATTGTCTAAAGCATGTCCTCTGAATATAACAAGAACTCATTCCCATTTCTTTGGTTCAGTTTCAATATATTGATTTATAGCTATTGCCCAAGAATTTGGAGGGAGGGGGTAGTTAGGGAGAAACAAACACTACTATTGCATATCATCAATTGCTTTTCTTTTATGAAGACTGTTTTTACTTAAGTATTTCAGTGGAGACATATATGTACACATATTTATTTTATTAATAAATATTCAAATTTGTTTCAAATTCTAATAGTATATAGTAATAACAAAATGATCATGGTTCCTATTTGATTGAAGAAAGTCTGAATTTGAGAGAAAATAAAAAGTTTTGGTATGATTATTGTCTTGAGAATATACTCTTTAAAAATGTGTAAGAATCAAAGCCAAAACTAAGGGTAAGTAATAAAACAATGGTCTTGAAGGATCAGCTGTGGTTTGTTTCTTAAAAATCTTCAATTCCAAGGGCAGTTTTATTGAAAGAAGCCTGTTCTTTACTTTTTAATGACATATTTACTGTAGTGTATAGTTTAATAAAAGTTTTTGGAGTTTCAAATCCTTTAAGCATGTTTAGCAGTGACTCAAGAACAATGTGCACTGGTGGCTAAGATAACTTTTGATATAAAAATAACAGTCTATAGATCATTTTATTTAGCTATTGACCCACACTACACCTGTACATTTTTTTGTTGCCACAAGGTTAAAGGGCCAAGCTATTCAATATATATAGCAATTGAAAATGACAATTTCTTCACCATCTGAATAAGAATATTTAAAGAATAAAAATATTTCTAACATATGTTTTATATATTATATTTCTCTGAACAATTTTATCTAAATTCACATCAGCTTTTTTATTAATTTAATATAATGGACAAGCTTTTGCGATGAACAGTAAAGTCAAGCTATCAAATTTTTAGAATACTATTCCAGTTCTCGAATGTCATACTTATGAAATATAACAGACACTAACATTCATTTTCAAGGGTAGTATTTTTTTCAATGTTTCAGTTTGGCTGAATATTTAATTGCTCATTTTCTTCTGAAGTTGATTTCAAACCTATGATACTGAGCAGCAATATATTAAGAACTGGCACTTTAAAGATTCAGTATTGAAATATTAACAGTGAATTATAGCACAGACTCCACATTAAAGTACCATCTTGTGCAACAAATGTTACACACAATCTGTAACCTGAAATATTAATATCTTATGGCTTTAGAGATTACATTAATTACAATCACTTTAAGAATGCCATAATTATTCTGCTTTATGGTAGCCACTAAGGTCAATTTAAACAAGTAATTATTCACCTGCCACAAAGCTTCATAAATGCATTAGATAAGCTGCACTGCATATGCAAAAATATATATGCATATGCATGCACATAAGAACACACACTCACAAATTGTACTATTTGAAAGTACCACACTAAAACTGTAAAAGAAAAATTATTTGGTACAAAAATGAGGATTCTTTAGCATCAAATTGAATAAATAAAATAAAATGTATACACATGGATTAGATATATTTGAACTTTAATAATCTACTGAGAAATAAATAAAATATATTACTGTGTATTAAAGGACTAGGCTGATCAGAAAAATTTCCCTCATATGTTCTTGGGATTAATCCATTTCTATAAAAAGTGTGTAAGTTGATGAAATGTTTTTCTGAAAAATTAGCCAAATACCTTCACTATTTTTAGGGGCTATTTAATATAAATGCCTTTCAAAGTATCACATTGTTCTAATTAAAATAGTAAGATACTCAAATTATATGTATAAAATTACATACCAAATGAATCTGAGAAAATTTATAAATAAGAAATCACTGACAAATATTGCAGAAAAATGTACTTCTTTTAGCAAGGATTGCAAAGGATATTATAAAGCTTGAAGTGCAGTAATCATCAGGAAAATGATCCCAATGAGCAATGTTATAAAACAGCAAACCAGACTAAATTCTGACAGAAATGTAAATTCATCTGATTCAACTGTGTTTTTATGTAATAAAACTATAGTATTCACTTGGAATCTCAGTTTAGTTCTGAGATGAACATTTTTTGATTTGACAAATAATGAGTAAGTATGTATGTGTTGTAGTTATTAGATATCCTCCAAAAGTGCATGTGTAAGACAATGCAAGAAAGTTTAAAGGCAAAATGATTGGATTATGAGAACCTTAACCTAATCTACTGATAAGGATTAACTGGATGCTGACTTTAGGCAGGCAAGCTGTTGCTAGAGGAGATGGGTCCCAGGGGTCATATCTTTGTGTTTATATTTTGTTCTTGGTAAGCAGAACTCTCCCTCTCCTTCTTGGTGACCATTTATTTACCTGTTTTCCTCCACCATACCCTTGTGCCATGATGTTCTGCCTCATCTTCAGCCCTGAAGAATGGAATTGGCTGTCTATGGTCTCAGATCTCTGAAACTGTGAGCTCCAAAATAAACTTTTTCTCCTGTAACTATTTTATGGGCAGTGAGACCTTGGGCAGAGTGATTCAGATAGAAAAGAAATATGTTGAAGCATATTTTTCACCTGAATTTTTTATATCCCCATTTTTTACTGCCTTCCTGCAAGGACATATTCCTATAGTGCTCAATGTGAAAGTACATAACTAGAATGGACTGCAGGTGCTACTATTTAATATTACCCAATCCCCTTCCCAAATGATGTGTGCACAAGTATACATTTCTTAATTAGGTCCAAGAATCCTTTCCATATATTTTCCCTTCATTGGTAATGTACTCTAATCTTTATATTCTATTCTTTCACCCTTAGACTGTGCTGCTTTTAATGAATTTTCTAATCTGCTTTGCAACATTGTTCATGTTATACACTTTTCCAAGTATTCATTTTATTTTTGGACTTCTACTCTGGCCACTTTTACATCTTTTTCTCATAAACATACCTTATTTGATGTATTTGAAGCATCTGGCAAATTTATACAATATATTATTCATTTATAAGTAGAAAGAACTTGTCAGGAAATAATAATGCTATCCTTGAATTCATATAATTTTTTCAGAAGTCTCATCATGTTTTTACTAAGAATCTCATGTTCTCATGCACACTAGGAACAATGAAATGTTTATTCATCTACTTTTCTACTGGGAACATTTTTGGAAATGTGGTTATCAAATTAGTTTTTCCTTCCAAAATTTGTACTAGTAGCAAGTATGTTTCAATCCTTGAAGATAAGTACTCATGGTAAAATAAATGATTGGTTAATACACTTTTTAATGGATTAAAAAATACTAAAATATAGAGAGCTGTGACAACACAGAATGTTAAGAAAAATTAATGTATTTGATTGGTGTCACTTGCTCAGATAACCCAAATTCCTCTTCCTATTATAATTGACATGCCACCAGTATAGATATAATCAGATGCAATATGAAGCAAAAGAATTGTTAGAGGTGTGAAACTAAAGAACTTTCTACTTTGCATTTTAATATGTCTTGACCAATGAGAGTAACATAAATGTTTAATGGAAGGAAAAGGCAAAAGAGAAATTAGGGAAATATTGTAGCCCCAAGAAACTGAGAACATGTTCTGACTGAATTACCACATATTATTATGATTTTTTCCTGATTAAAATATAAATTTTGTTCATTTAGACTTAAAGTTTAATGAACAAATAATTTGTATTTTACTATTTAGTAATTGACTTTCTTAATTCAGTCAAATTTTTAAAAATTCTGTACAAATGCCTAACTAGAGAATTTTTCATTGCTTTGGTAATTTTCACAAAATAAGAGTTTTTTACATATGTGTGAATACAATGATAGCTTACCTTTTTTATTTATTGAGTCAAAAATTGTCCCCAAAGTCATTCATGTTAGTAACCATTCCATTATATGGTTGTCTTCAGAAATGATTGTTGAGAATTTCAGATGAAGAGAATATATCTTTCTATCAATACTGTAACATTTGTATAAGTGAAAGGAAATAGAGTTTAACTTTTAAAAGAAAAATTCTAAGAGCATGATGATTATCCTAATAGATTATTCTATATAACTTAAGTTCAAAATATTCAATAACACAATTATAACTTCAATTTTTTTCATGGATGTAGCAATAGAGGAAGGATTAGGAATTAAAATTAGAAAGAATATAAGAAGAATTAGCAAAAGACTATTGCAATAAATGAACTTATTGATGTTAATTACCAATATTATATATTTTTATAGATCATTTATTTGATACATATTTGACATAATTTGTACTTGTATTTTGTCCTCATATTTAAATAATTCTCATGTATACTATGGTTATATTTTTTATCCTTAAGAATATATTGTACAAGCCGGGCGCGGTGGCTCAAGCCTGTAATCCCAGCACTTAGGGAGGCTGAGACAGGAGAATCGCGAGTTCAAAGCCAGCCTCAGCAATGGTGAGGCACTAAGCAACTCAGTGAGACCCTGTCTCTACATAACACACAAAATAGGGCTGAGGATGTGGCTCAGTGGTCGAGCACCCCTGAGTTCAATCCCTAGTACCAAAAAAAAAAAAAAAAAAAAAAAGAATATATTGTACAAATTCTCACAGGCTTTTTAGCTTCCAGTCATTTTTTTTCCTAATCAATTCTACAGGTCTGCCTAAGCCCTTTTCCAGAAATACAGTTAAGTCACAATGATTCTTGGCACAAACATAATCAATTATGCCCCAATGCCTATAGAATTAAACCCTGACTCCTTAGGATCTGATTTTCTTTTAATATAGTCTCAACCTCAATTTCTAAAAACATGCCAAATCTCTATTTTTCTCATACTGTGATCTCTACAAGAATAATAAAATAAGAAAATATTCAAAGGCTGTAAACAATGAAATATTTGGCTTAGAACAGCTTTACTTTTTTCCAACTTGTGCTTTGAGTACTGGCAGTTACTATATGGGTAGGACTTGGAAATTAAACATTGGAAAATAGTATAGAAGAAATGAAGGAAGAAATAACACATCTCCCACTCTGGTCTTGTCAAGGAAGATACATTTTTTTTTCCTTTTAATGTGCTTACTTCTAACTTTCCTAACTTCATGTAGTTTTTTGTTTGTTTGTTTTTTTGTTTTGTCTACATTTCACTTAGGACACTAATTGCCTACCTCTGAATGGCTATTTACATACAAAATGTGTCTCTATGCATTAGAGAGAATCCATCTTGATTTATTTGATTTGTCTCTTCCAAGTTTCAACATAGGGTTTTCTTTCACAAATGGGTAAGAGTTGGAGCTTTATCACCTAGCTTAATCAAACTGGGGACACAGGAGTTTTCTATCTCTATGAAAATTAGGAAATAATCATCTGCACTTAATTTAAAAATCAGTGAGAATTTTTCCTCTGCTTAGGTGTACCTATGATTAAAGAATTAAGCAAAAGAAACACCTAGGGCTTCACAAAACAGGTGCATAGTGTTAACATTTATCAACATAGTAAGAAAAAAGGCTGGGCACCCTGGCACATGCCTGTAATCCTAGAGACTTGAGAGGCTGAGACGAGGATTATGAGTTCAAAGCCACCCTTAGCAACAGCGATGCAGTAAACAACTCAGTGAGACTCTATCTCTAAATAAAATACAAATAGAGCTGGAGATGTGGCTCAGTGGTTGAGGGCCCCTGAGTTCAATCCCTGGCACACCCCCCACTACACACAAACACAAAAAAAAAACATAGTAAGAAAAAAATAAAGCAGATTGAACATGGAAAACATGAAACCACCACACTGCCATGTAAATACGCTTACAAAAACTAAAGTACACATACATCTCATGGCATCAAACGACTTAAATATTAGCTGATAGCCAAAGTTGGAGAAACTCACAAACTAATAATGTCCTTTGAGATAGTTTAGAAAATGAAATAATAATTTCTACCTAGATAAGAATAATCTAATGTGGAACTAATTTCATGAAATACTAGTAATACTCCAATATGTAAAGAGGATAAAAAATAAACTATCTGGCAGGGAAAAATATGCATAATAATGGGATCCTACTACTGGTACAGGTCTGAAATTTCCAACCTTTTAATAAATTAAGACTATAAAATAAAATTATGGAATGCATATTAAATTTCTATAAAGAAAAAAAGTTTATGAAAAATCTTTTGAGTAGAAAAAACAAAATAACCATGAAACTCATTTTGAAGTACAACAATGTTTTGCCACACAATCCAACATGAATTTGAAATTAATGAAGCAATAATAGTTATGATGACACAATTCAAATACATACAGAAACTCAGATTGGTCAATAAGACTTAGTGTCCAAAAAATATAGGAGATAAAAAAGGAGTTGAAAGAATTTAGGAATTAAATGGAAGAGAAAAATTACTTCAGAAGATAAATTAAGTTATAAAACATGAAAGAAAATACACTGTATCCAAAGTTCAATAAGAAATATAAAATAATAAAAAAAGTAAAATGACAAAGGAATAGAAGAGTTTCTAAAAAGGCTCAGTGATAATATAATTATAATAGTTACCAATGGTCCTCTCTCATCTCTACTCTGATCTTACCAAATCACTGCATTATGGACACACTTTCAATTTCTCACATCTTCATCTTTATTGCTCTTCTTATCTCCTTTTTCTTTTCCTTTTCTTTCTTTCTTTCTTTTTTTAAATGCCTTTGGAGCTTTGTTTGCTTGTGTGGATGCTAAGGTTATGGTTCAAAGAGATACTATCCTTGAAGAGCAGACTTCAATCCATGATTAATAGGAATTATCCTAACTCCCTTTGCCCTGTATTGACATCATTCTGAAGCTCGTGTTCTCCACTGTCCCTGAGTTCTTCAAAGGGTGAGGTTAATGTTATCCATGATGAAATTGGCTAAGACATCCTTTGTTACTCTCATTTTTCATATTTTTCTTCTCCTTTTCTGTAGTCTTTTTGTTTTTAGTATGTCTCCCTTTAAAAATACTTGAATTACATAATTTTCTAAGGGTCAGCTTCTAGCAAAACTCAAACCAGAACAGGTCTTAGTAAATTTTGGGAGCACTTTATCAATTTAAAATTTGGAAATGAATTACTTGCTATCTAGGGAGTGACAAGGGCTACAATGGCTGTGGTAAATGGGTGGCTATTGATAAACCTTCTGAGTTATAGGCTCATAATTAATTCAACTCTCATGTGTAATGAATTGTGATACAACACACGTGGAACCAAATTCATGGCTTATGAAATATCTCTAGTAATTGAGATATATGGAGACAATGGTGGTTTTATGACTTCAAAGTTTATTACTTGTTATTAAGCACAGTTGAAGTACTGAAGAAGGAAAATGGCAAGCTCAAGACAGTCAGCTCTTAAACAATGTGAAATCAAAGGGCCTCCATCACATCATTAGAAGATGCTTTCTTGCATTCAGAGGCGAGTCTGTGCTGAAATTTATGCTCAGGCCCTGAGTGTATAAGTAGAAATTCTACAAATAAAACTGAATGGAGAGTCCTGACAGGTGTTTTATGATAAAATCTGGGCAATGACATGGATGGAGTGGAACCCTAAGATCCGGGATGAAGATGAATGTATGTACTTGAGAACTTTGAACCATCAGATTTCTCTAGAATTCTGAACTTAAAACAGGGGTTGCCCATGATTTTACATGATAATACCCTCTCTTTGACTGAGACCATGCAAAGACTTCACATGAATCTTTATAGATAATTCTGACCCTGTTCAGGATCTGAAACCATTGCCATTCATTGTTTCTAGGTAAATATCAATAACAAATTTAAGTATAATTTAATTGGGAAAATATTTTCTTCAACCCAGGAGACAAAGCTATCACAATAATTTGCTTATATGAACTGGAAGAAACTAGGGTAAAATGCATGGGAAATTATTTTAATGTGGTCAATTACATGGCTAGAATATAGGCTTAGATAAACAGTAGTTTAGAGACAGTGGAAATCTTTCCTTTTCCCAGTATTTATCTCTGGCTGGGAGATATTGTATAATGATAGATGATTGTGCAGAAATTAAAGCTTTTGTCACTGTATTGAGGAGTAGATTCAGAAATATAGGTATATGGAAGCAAATTTATTATTTAAGACTGGAACCCCAACAATGATTTTTAGTAGTTCCTGAATACACTCCTTTCACTAAGGTAATAAAGAATGCACTAGTAAGGGGAACACTTGCATCTCTGAGACATTCATTAGTAGCTTTTCCTTGAGGGCCATAGCTGATTGTAGGGAAATCTGTTAGTATTCTGACTTAAGGGAACTGGACTGGACAGTGCCAGTAATGACGACTGGATAGTGGAATTGCAGAAAACTGTTGGCTACATTTAACCATTAGCAAAGTAGATATCATTGGTATAAAGAACTTGGCAGAAACTTCACAAAGTATCTTTCTATAATTACCCTCTAACAGTATAGTGTAAATTATTTGGTCTAAGTTATAGGTTACTTGTATTAGAGCTTGAATTGATTGTAGCACTTATTTTTACCTCAGTTTCTGTCACTCAGGGGTGGCAGCCTCCCAAATTGCTCGATGACTAAATTGAAGTAATATTTCATTTTATGATGTGCATCATTTTTAAATTTCATGCAGGTCTATAAGTCATGTGTTTCTTGGTGGCAGGAGCTGGAAAATTTAATAGTATTTTTCTTTCTTTTTTTGTTTCTTTTATTTAATCTATTTATTTTTTCATATTTGACTTATTCTATTTAGGCTTACATGATAACAGTGTGCAATTTGATTCATTGTACATTGATAGAGGATAATATCAATTCTCTAGTTGTAAGTTGTATAGAATCACAACAGACATGCAGTCATACATAAAGTTAGGGTTATGATGACCATCATATTCCACCAAGTATTTTTCTTTCTTTAAGGAGGGTACTCAGCTTGTTGACTTCACTAGATTCTCTGTAGGATTCGAGGGCTTATCCTTCCAGATGTTGTATATTTTTTGAACTGATTATATGATGATATGTTTCTAAGCAAGGTAATGTCTGTTTCCTCAACCCAAGGGAATAATGAGAAGAGACATCAACATTCTTCCCTGTGATTCGCTGAAGAAATGTAAGATTCTCTCCCTCACAATTTTCAGTTCTGATAAACTAGAGCTCCTGATTACCAAGGATAGATAATGCTTATATCAGAAGGATAAAGATTCCACTAAACTTAGAAGAAAGCTATATCGCAGTCATTTTGTGTTCCTTGAAACCAGTAGACCATAGGTTGAGGAAAGAAATTACTACTGTGATTACAAGTGTTATTGACCTTGGCTATCATGAGAAGCATAGGATTTCTATTATGTATTGAGATAAAAGAAGTATCACAGTATTCATTATATACAGGGCTATTGGTACAATTGCTTCCATGTCCAATAATAAATTCTAATCTATTAAATCTTATAAAAATCTTAAAACAACTATGAAGATAAAAAATAAAATGCAGTTATCTATATAGAGATTACTAGCAAGTATGTTTCAATTAAGATGCATCCAATTGTATATAGAATATTCTAACTAGTACCAGCTCAAACAATAAAAGGATTATATTTTATTTAAAAAGCCCAAAGATAAGCAGTTCCACTATTGTTTCAGTGACCTCATAATATAATCTCACTGTAACTTATGGAATCTTTTTAATCAGATTTTTCTCCCTGGTGATTAAAATATAGCCACTTTAGTTCTAAGTACCAAACTCTTAGCCGGGCACAGTGGCACATTGACTGTAATCTCAGCACTTTGGGAGGCTGAGACAGGAAAATCACAAATTCAAAGCCATCCGCAGCAAAGGTGAGGCACTAAGCAAATCAGTGAGACCCTGTCTCTAAATAAAACACAAAATAGGGCTGGGGATGTGGCTCAGTGGTCAAGTACCCTTGAGTCCAATCCCTGTTACCAAAAGAAAAAAAAAAAAAAGGAAAATCTAAAGTCTTTCTTGTTGTGAAGCATCATCTTCACACTGCACCACCTCAGGATAGTTTTCTGTCTTTCTTATTAGTCAGAAAGTTAACAATAAGATATATGGCATATGTCATTATTTCAAAATTAGATCACATAGTAAGATTGAGTGCCCAAGTAACTCCTTGTTTTGAATTGTAACACTCAAAATATACATGTGTGGCAATTTGAACAAAGATGGCCATAGTTAATAAAAACAAAATAAATTTAGTCTTTCATATGTATAAAATATTTAAAATATGTCCTTCTGATAGAAAACTGTGATACTTATAGAAATATCTAAAAGTTAATAATATAAATGTTATATACAGTGAAGCTAGAAAAAGTAAGATGTTCATGGGCAAAAGCAGCTAAAGAATGGTTTGTTAATGGATTTCTTTTATTTATAAATCAAGCAATGAAATAGTCATTTTATCATCTGAACATCATGTTAGTCGTACATGGTTATGTGCTCTGATTACCAAATGCTATTAGATCTTTAAAGATGAGATTATGCATATATCTGTAATTTATGCAGAACAAATATCAAAATAAATCTATAATGAATGTTTACAACATCACCATATTTGATTTATTTAATATACACTTAAAATGAAAGCTTTTTAATTGCTGCTTCTTGAAGCCGATTAGCTCCCCAAACAAACTAATGGAAGAAGTCTTGAGATTTTACTTGTATGTACAGTTTGGAATAATTAAAACCCCCTTCATGAAATTTCTTATTTAACAAATGCCAAAGCAACAAAGTCATTATTGGTTTTCAATGTAAAGCTTCTAATCTAAATATATTCACAATTTTATTACACACATTAGAAAAATGGCATCAGTATGTTTGAATCCACATCTGCCTACCGAACTCCTAACTATTTACTGTGGCATGGATATTGTTTTCCCCCAAAGATTTATGGATTGAAGACATTGCATTCAGTGCAGTGGTGGAATGTGGTTGACTTTCACAAGTGGAAACAAATGTGAGGTCCAACTATGATTGTGTCTCCTTGGGATCTTAGGCCATCTCATTTTCCAGTTGACAAGATGTGATTTAACCTTTCACATATACTTCCACTGTTGTGATCTTGCATGAAGACTTCCAAGGGCTGAGCTGATTCCAGCACTCTGTTCTTTAATATCTAGAATTGTGAGGTAACTAAACCTCTTTTCTTCAAATGTAGCCTGCTTCAGGTATTTCATTATAGTAATGACAAATGAATCCATAAACCATCCTAATAGGTCCAATTCCATCTCTAGAACATCTATACTAAAATACCACATCTTTAAATTTCTAGATGACTTATTTTCCATATAATTTATTTGATGCTTGCTGATTTATATATGTCAAGGCAATGTTTCACAGAATAAAGACTTTGGAGGAAGACATGGATAGAGAACAGACTTCAGTCATTATTGAGAATCATCTAATCTCAAAAGATAGATAAGAAGTGGATCTGGAAATAGATAATAAAAATGTTGCATTAAGATTTTGTGTTATAAAGGCCTGCATCAAATTTTTCCCTTGTAAATTTATACTAGCAAATGATCACTTCACTCAATGAGAAAAATGTCTATGTTTAGCTTACATCTGAATTTTATTTCTGGACTATCCATGACAAAATATTATGAGAAAGTAAAATTAGGAACATAATAATGAGACAATTAGAGAGCACACAATTAAACCCTGAGCTATGAAGTAAAAGTAGACCTTTTTAAGTACCTCACTCACCCAAATACTTAAGAATCTAGAGTTCTATTATGAGAAGTTCTGGCTTCCAGGTGAAATGAAACAAATCTCTTCACTTCTTTAGACTACAACACACATGATTCTCTCCTAATCTTTGAAACAAACATCTCAAAGCACTACATCAGGCCACAAATTCACATAATTATGTTTTTAATTTCTCTTCCGTGTTCATCTAGTATTTTTACTGTTCAGAATGTTTCATCTAAGCTTTTTCCCTTTTGAATCTCTTTTGATAATGTAAACAGGTGTGTTATTTTAAATAAATTATTTTATACAAAATATATGTACACAAAAGCATGCAAATTATGAATGCATAACTTCAGGAAGCAATTCAAGAAGTTAAACAAATTGAGTATTGACACCATACTTACCTATCCAGTAAGCAATCCAAGAAGTTGAACAAATTGAGTATTGACACCATATCTGAATCTCTCCATATACTCTCTTTCAGTTATTAACACCCAGAGACTATTAATATCCTAATTTTAACCAAGATAGACTGGTTTTGCTTGCTTCTGTCCTTTGTGCAAATGGAAATATATATTATGTATTATTTAGTATTTACCTTAATTTACTCATTATTATGTTATTTTCTTCCATGTTTCATGCAGCTACATTTGATTCACTTTCAGTGTTTTGTTTTATTATATCCTGACAAAATGCCACAATTTCTTTGCCATCCTATTGCTAATCTATATACAAGTATAAGTGCTTGTAAATTTTGATAGTACAATACTTCTATAAACTGTTGTTGCACATATTTATAAATTTATATTGTGTTATCAGTAGGAGTGAGATTTCTGGTACATGGGTTATCCTTGCTTTCAGTTTTGGTCTATATGGCTAGTTTTCTAAAGCAGCGATACTAGTTTTTCAGTAACCCAGTACTTTATGAGAGGAAAAAAATGTTCATATTGTTGCCACTTCTTGGTATTTTCAATCTTTCTATTTTTAGATTCTCAAGAGTGTTTGTGTGATTGACATTCCATTTATTCATTTTGCTTGTAAACTATGCTACACTGACACATAATTTACATGTAATAGAATGTGCCCATTTAAGTGTACTGACTTTAAAGTTTGACAAATGAAATAGTCCATTTCACTATCTTTATAATCAATTGGGAAAATTCTGTCTAAGATTCTATATTAGGACAGATACATGTGTATATATGTACATGTGTATACAAATATGTGTCCCTGATATACATATGCATATATGTACAGATTTTATTTGTGTATATATATGTATTTCTTGCATCTTTTAAGATTTATTAATGGCATAATTATTTTAAAAGAATTACTTAATTTAGCTTATTCATGTTTTTATTTATGGTTGCTATTTTGTATCTCATTCATTTCTGTCTACCTCAAGTTAGTGAAGTTTAATTTTTTACATCCTTTAATTTTTTTTTATTTTGAAATATTTGATCAATATAGAATTAATTTTGTATTGTTTGTGTGCAAAAGGTACTTTTTTTTTTTTGGTACTAGGAATTGATCTCTTGGTTACTCCACCACTGAGCCACATTCCTAGCACTATTTGATATTTTATTTAGAGAGACAGGGTTTAACTGAGTTGCTTAGCACCTCACTGTTGCTGAGGCTGGCTTTGAACTTGCGATTCTCCTGTCTCAGCTTCCCAAAGTGCTGGGATTATAGGCATGCACCACCACGCCTGGCTCAAAAGTTACTTTAGTATGTTTAAAATAAAGGGTAAACATGATATTTTTTACATAGTTTTTCAAATTGATACATGATTTATTAAAAATAATCCACTTGTCAACCTGTTGTAATATAATTTTTATCATAACTGTTAGTAAAGTAGGTTGATTTCAGGGCTTTAATTCATTTTATCGACCTACTTTTATATTACAAAGTAATAACGATTTAATTAATATAGGCTTTGCAATAAAACTTGGTATCTGTGTTTAATATAGACTTATTTTCTTAATATTGCATTACTATTCTTGATTGTGATTGCATTAAATACATATATCATTATATAAAAATTATGTCTCAATAATACTGAGTATTCTATTTAAAAATATGGCATAGTTTTCCATTTATTTAGTCCCACATTAACTTTTCCAAATTTCTGAAATTTTCATGTGTGAATTTTGCCCCATATTTTTATAATTTATTCTTTTCTAAATGGTAATTTTTATAATTTTATTTTCATTTGCCTCATTTCTGTATTTGCTGCCCAAGAACTCAGTTTGTGAAAATGATCACATTGCTTTATATTATGGAAACTTGTAAAATTATTAATTCTCAGTGTTTTTGTTTGTAGATACTTTTTGGATTTTTCTCAGTATAAAATAATTATTTTAAAACTATGACAGATTAAACACTTATACTTTTTTCTTACATCATTGAAATAGAGCTTTTGTTGCAATCTGAAATATATAGAAATTTACTTGAGAAATATTGCATAATTTCTGATCCTAGCTAAGAAGTTTGCAATATTTTATAATGTGTGTAATTTTGCTATAAAATTATGGATACTGTTTAACAAATCAGAGTAATTTCATTTAATTTTAAATACAATCAGTAGTACTGAGTTTTCATGAGATGTTTCTGTATATAATTACATTATTGATGTATGGATTTTCTTGTCCTTTTTACTTTGTACTGTTAATTATTATTTGTTGATTTTCAAATGTTAAATAAACATTACTCTTTTTTGTTTTGTTTTGTTTTGTCTTGGAAATTGAACCCAGGGCCTCACACATATTAAACATGTGTGCTATCACTGAATTACCCCCAGACACACATTGTATTTGTGGACGAATTGAATTTGATTAGGTCACATAGGTTACAATGCATCATCCTTTCAATATACTTAAAGTTTAAAGATCTAATGTTGTATTTAATATATTTACTTTCTTTTTTTTTCTTTCTTTCTTTTTTTTTTTTTTTTTTTTTTTTTGGTACTGAGAGTTGAACCCAAGGGCACTTTACCACTGTACCAAATATACAATCTTCATTTTGAGATTGAGTCTCACTAAGTTGCTCAGGCTGGCCTTGGTCTTGTGATCCTCCTGCCTCAGCCTATGGAGCCACTAAAACTACACACATACAACACTGTGTCTGACTAATATATTTATTCTATGTTATTGAAATGGATTGGCTTTAAATGGTCCTTGATATTAGAATTTTTCTGGGCATATTGACTGACAAATAATCTTACCTTTTCTATTCTCTGGAATACTTTATGCAAAAATGATGCAATTTCCACATTCCATACTTGAAAAAATTTGCAACTTAAGCCTCTTGGACTTGTAGATTTCTCTTGGGAAATTTTGTTTATCGATGCAACATAGAGGAAAAAACAATATCCTTTTATTTTTTATTTTTTGGTACCTGGGATTAAACTCAGGAGTACTCAGCCACTGAGTCACATTGCCAGCCCTATTTTGTGTTTTATTTAGACACAGGGTCTCACTGGGTTGCTTAGCGCCTTGCCATTGCTGAGGCTGGCTTTGAACTCGTGATTCTACTGTCTCAGCCTCCCAAAGTGCTGGGATTAGAGGCATGCGCCACCACACCCAGACAATACCTCTTATTTATGCTTTATGTTTATTTTTCTAGTCTTTCTGTTTGTTTTCAATTTTTAGTAAAATTTTTCAACAGTCATACTATTATAAATAGGTATAGATAGTTTTTCTCAATTACTTGAGAATTATTTATTTACTTTTCACACTATTTAACCTTTCTCAGTTTTGGTACTTGGGATTGAACCCAGAGCCTTGCACATAGTAGGCAAGTACCCTACCATTCAGCTTCATTCCCAGCCCTTTTTATTTTTGGATAGTGTCCTAAACTGCACATGCTGACCTTGAGTTTGTGCTCCTCCTTCAGCCTCCTAATTAGCTGAGATTACAAGTGTGTACCACTATACCCAAGTTTTAAATGGTTGTTATTTTTTTGATTTGTTGGTTTGTTTTGTTTTGCTTTTTAAAATATTATCACTACCTGGAAAATATTGAATTTTAACATTTATGTTCTTTCCTAAAAGTTGCAAATTATATATATCTTCTTGTTTTCATTCTCACTAAAATTGTATCAATTTTTATGAGAATAAGTATTTTGTGTTTGGATATTTTCTATCATATATTTGTTTTATATGTCATTTATTTCTGTTCTTAACTTTACATTTTTGACAATTTTAGATTTAATCTGGAATTATTTTTTAATATCTTGAGATATGTAATCATAAAAAGACTTGCTTTTCCCTACCTTTGGTTTGTTTATAAAAGGTTTTATATGTTCCTCCAATCACACATACAGTTGTATTCCATGTTTTAATAGATTATACTTTGGATATTTTAGTTTAAATTTTTTTCTTATTTCCTTAGCATCTTTTACTTTTTACTGTATGTTATTAGAAAAAGATCGCTTTGTGTTTTTGTTCTTCATGTACTCACACACTCTTGTGTTTCTATGATTTACTTGAATTTATGACTTTAGAATAATTAATGGCTTTAGTAAATTTTCAGCTACTGTCATGTTAAATGTTGTTTCCAGTAGTATACTGGAACTAGTATATGTGTGTGTGTGTGTGTGTGTGTGTGTGTATAATGATTGTTAAATATTTAATAATGGCAATGAGTAATTGAAACATTAGGTTGATAATGACCAGGTAAATTCTATGAAGCAGAATTTTATTTTGTTTTGAGTAATTACTAGAAGAACTGTTTCTATCATCACCACTTTCGTGACTCTATCATGTTTCATACGTATTTTATAAGCAATATTATCTTGTTCTATCGGATTTTAAAATTCTTTTTTTTTAAATATTTATTTTTTAGTTGTAGGTGACAGAATATCTTTATTTTATTTTTATGTGGTGCTGAGGATCGAACCCAGTGCCTTATGCATGCTACGCAAGCACGCTACCACTGCGCCATAATCCCAGCCCCCGGATTTTAAAATTCTAATTTCTCGTTTAGTACATCTATTTTTCCCTACATCCAATATGGGGAAAACGCACCCACTGAAGACTTAATTTCACTCATTGTGTCCCAAATGTATTGAATTTCAATTTGACTTATTTGTATTTCCTATTTTTATAAGTTTAAGTAAACTGATGAAATTTTTAATTTAGTTGACTTTTTTTGGAACACATTTCTACATTGTAATTTTCAAGTCTATAGCTAATGACCACCATTTTGTTTTTATTTGGTGGTTTATTTAAATTTTATTTTAATCACTTCCCCCTTGCTTCTATTCTGTGTGAACCTAGTAATTCTTTTATAGGGAAACAAATGGCATGATAGTCATAACACAGAGAAAAAGTGAAGGAGATAGTACAGGGTTAGTGGAATAGATGTCCTGTATTGGAAAGAATTATTGAAGTCAAGTTCATGATCTGAAATGAAACTGATGGTTTAATATTAATGTAATGAAAGAGAAGTCAGAATTGATAATGACATTCAGGATGAATACAGAAAAATGAGAATTTCCTAGATAAAGAAAAGTATCATTGAGTCTAAAGTCAAGGTTTGACTACAGCCAAGAGGCTACACATTATATCTCCAGTACTTAATCTTCTTATAACTGAAAGTATGTATCCTTGATACAACTCCCTTTTCTCTACAACCTAGCCTTGGCAAAAAAACATTCTCTTATTACGAGTTCAAATATGTTTGAGAATCCACATGCAAGAGATGTCATGTATCACTTTATCTTATTACTGGTTTATTTTACTTGGCATAATATCCTTCAGCTTCATTCTTATTATCATAAATTATAGGATTTCTTTTTTATAATGCCAAATAAATTCATTATATATGTGTGTATATACCAATATATGCACATATACAATAAAAAGTATTACTTATTCCATTTACATATACACATATATACATATATATACGAACATATATATAATGAAATATATATACTTATTTCATTTTCTTTGAATATATAACCTAATCTATATAACCTGAATAATGTAGTAGTTCCATTTGTTAAAAAAATTTTTTGAGAAAACTCCATGATATTTTATAGAACATCTCTAACAAAATTTGTTGCCACAAAAGAAGAAATCAAAAGATGAATTAAAAATATATATCTTGAAACAAGGAAAAGTCATGCTTTAGTCAGCTTTATGATAATGTTACCAAAAGATGCAACAACAGCAATTTAGAGGAAGAAAAGTTAATTTTGGCTCATGATTTCAGAGATTCAATCCATGGTCAGCAGACTCCATAGCTCTGGTCCCAACATGAGGCAGAACATCATGGCAAAAAGGTGTGGCAGAGGAAAGCAGCTCAGAACTGGACAACCAGAAAGCAGAGAGAGAGAGCTGTGCTCACCAAGGACAAAATCCGTACCTCAAAGTCATGCTCCCAATGACTACTTCACCCAGCTATACCCCACCCAGTCTATCCATCAGTGGTTCAGTTCACATATTAGGTTTCACCTCTAATAATATAATCATTTCACCTCTTAAAATTCTTACATTTTCTCATACATGAGCTTTTTGGGAACATATTATAAGTAAACAAAAGGAAATGGAAATAAAATATAGCAAACTCATAGGATGCAGCAAAAAAAATATTTTTGAAGGAAGATTTTAGTGATAGATGCCTACTTTAAGAAAAAAAATAAGTCAAATAAATAACTTTATTTTTTACTGTACTTCAAAGAAATAGATGGAGAAGGAGGAGGAAACGGAGAAGGAGAAGGAGAAGATGACGATGAAGTAGAAGGAGGAGGAGAAAGAGAAGGAGAAACTGAGTCCAATATTGAATGACATAAAGAAATAATAAATGTCAGAGCAAAAACTGAATCAAACTAATCATAAAAAATCAACATAACTAAAAGTTGAATTTTCGAAAGATAAGCAAGATTGAGAAACCTTCAGCCAGCATAAGGAATAAAGAGAAATATCTCAAATAAATAATATCAGAAATGAAAGAGGAAATGTTGCAATTGTACCCCCAAAATGCAAAGGATCATAAGATAGTACTATAAATAAATACACACCAATAAGGGATCTACAATATATATTTTTTCTTTTCCCCCATCTCCTATTATGAAGTTTTCAAAAATCTCTAAAATTTCCCAACAGATAAAATTATCTTTTATTATTTATAATAAGCATCTTGGATAACTCCTTAATTTATCCTTATGAAATTCTTTTGCCTGGGGTACCTAGGTAGCTGCAGGGTGGGTCATTTAACCTCAAAAACTAAGTGATTACAGAATAAGAGTTGTAAGCCTTACTCACTGAGGACTGGGAAGGAGGAGGACTGGAAATAATGCTTCATAGAAACTTGAGCAAAAGATTAGATGAGGTTTCAGATTACTGCACAAGTGGAGATGCTCAGAGGGTGGTGTGCCTAGAGGGCTCAGAAGTTCCATGACCCTGTCTCTAAACCTCATTCTGTTTGTGTCTTCATGTGGTGTTCATCTGTATTTTTTATAATATCCTATGTAATAAGCCTGTAAACCTGAGATTCCATGAGTTTTATGAACTTTCCTTGAAAGTGATTGGAAAATAGGGATGGTGTCATAGACCCCAGGTATAGCCAGTTGGTCAGAAGTATGAGTGGCCTAGATACTGACATCTGAAGTGGGGAAAATCTTGTGGGGCTGAGCCTTCAACTAGTGGTTTTCAATACTATCTTCAGATAGAGAACTGGAATCAATCATTGAATATTAGTTGAGTCCACTGGGGAGTGACTTGGGTGTGGGGAACATCTTCCACACAAAAACATTTTTTGCTGAGTGTGAGATTAGAGAGAAAAACTGTTTCTCCATTTTAATGAGCAAAAATATTGAATAACTTGGAAGAAATGAATAAATTCCTAGAAACATGTACCATATCAAGACTACATCAGTAAGAAATATAAAATCTCAACAAACCAAAGACAAATAGAAAATTGAATCAGTAATCAATAATCTCCTCATAAAATCAAAAGTACAGAACTAGATAAACATACTGGAGAAATCTACTAAACATTTAAAGAAGAATTAATGGTAATCTTTCTTAAACTTTTCCAAAATTTGATAAAGAAAAAACACTTCTAAACTCACTTTACAAAACTAGCATTACCCAGATAACAAGGCTAGATGAAGACACTGCAACAAGGAAAAAAAAAGAGAGAGAGAGAGAGAGAGAAAATTAAAAAAAAAATTACAAGCCACTATCCCTGATAAACATATATTCAAAAATCTGTTAAAAAATACTATAACATAACTTCAAGATCATATAAAAGGATCACAAATAGAATTTATTTTTGTGATTCAAGGATGGTTCAATATATGCAAATCAAAAAATGTAATATATCTCATTAACAAAATAAAGAATAAAAATCTCAATATATATTGAAAAAGAAAATTTGAACATTTTTGAGTTAAAAATGCTCAAAAATTATATATGGAAGAAATATAATTTATTAAAGAAACTTGATTTTCTATAACAGATGCAAGCAAACATGCCCTTTGCCCAAAATGTAGATGCACCTATTATGCTAGGCAGTAAATAGTGTGTCATTTGCTCAGAAAGGAACACTATCACTTCAGAATGTAAAGCAGTTTATTCTGCAAATATTTTTCGTCAAATAATTCAAAACAAAAGGCAATAGAACCCACTTGCAAAATGTGCAGAAATGTGAGAAATGAATGAAGAACTGTCCTCCAAACTTTTGTGTCAAATCTATTTTTCTGAAGACAATATTGGATCATATCCATGAATTTTAAATTGCTTTAAATACACTTACTATTCTTTCTTCTTTAAAGTTCTTAGGGTTTTGGTTTTTATATTTTGAAAAACATAAGATTCCATCATGTTTTATTTCAAACTACAATTTTTAATTTCATAATAAATAATATATACACATATTAATAAAACTGACCTGTGTTCTATTTATATTATTTTCTTATGAAATTTCTAGGGGCTTAGGAAGAACTCTTATTGTTACTTCTTTGCCTTTTTATTGCTTTATGAGCATTTAGTCCTTAACTTAGTCTTTTTGAACTTCTTTATTTTTACATACTCTATTTAACCAGAATTGAATAAAGTGAATCATTGAAATAATTATATTTCAAACAAGGAGCATGGTCTTGTTTACTTATTCTAGAATTATGCTGTCATGTAACAATTATGTGCTACATCTGACATGAAAATTGAAATAGGGATTGAGATGTAGCATAATTTTCAAAATATACATTATATTTTAATAGTACTGTCGGGCATGTAGGCACTTGCCTGTAATCCCAGGGACTCAGGAAGCTGAAGCAGGAGATCGTGAGTTCAAAGGCAACCCCAGCAACTTAGCAAGGCCCTTATAACTTAGCAAGACTCTGTCTCAAAATAAAATATAAAAAGGGCTAGGAGTGTGCCTCAGTGGTTAAGCAACACTAGGTTGAATCTCCAGTACCCCCCCAAAAAGATTTTAATACTAATGTATATACATATAATAAAATATATTGTGTACTAATATAAAATTAGGTTTCTGCACACTTAATCTATTTAGTAAGTAATGTATGTGTGTGTTAGTTTTTCATCACTATAAAAATACCTAATATAATCAATGTAATAAGAAGAAAGGATTATTTTGGCTCAGTGTTTACTATGCTCTACTTTAGGTTCTGTGGGCCCCATTTTTTATTTTCTTATTTTATTTTAGTCTTTGGTGGATGGCAATGGTACAGAATACATGGCAGAGCAAAATTCTTCATGTTCAGGAAACAAAAGAGAAGGAAACCTTGAAATGGGTTCTTATGGATACATGCCAAGAACAACCTAAAAATCTCTCACTAATCCCCACCCCCTTAATCCTTCTTTGCCTTCTAATACTATCTCCCCAGGGAATAAGACTTTACCACATGAACTATGGGGTACAATTAAGATCCAAGCTGTATCTATACATAAGAAATATGTTGATAAGTCATATTGATTATATGATAAAAACATGATTTTAATACATAATTTAAATAAAATATTTTGCAAAATTATTTAAAACTTTTGTTTTTAATGCAGATTCTAGAAAATTTAAAATTAAAGAATTGTCTTTATTTTTATTTCTATTAGACAATGCTTTATTAGCTTGTTCTGTTACTCATGGAACAGAATATACTTCAAGTATTTTCAGTCTCTTAGACTTTTACATACAATTCATGCTCTGAAGAGGAAGTATTTCCTTTGTTTTTCACAAAACACGTAACTATTCTTTGACCACAGAAAGATATTACATGAAAAAGTTTATAACCAAATGGGGATAAGTAAAGTCATAAAAACTTATCTAGAGACTATCTGAAAGAGAAAAAGATGATTAGACCCATTAAAAAAATACAAACCTTATATATGTGTATGGAAGTTTATGTCCATTCATATCTACACAGATACCCACATTTGTAATATTTAAGTAAAACTAGTAGATATTTTATATTGTCTTAGTCAGTTTTTCGTTGCTATGACAAAACTAACAAGAACAACCTAAAGGAGCAAAAATTCGTTTGGAACAAAATTTCAGAGTTTCAGTCAATGGCTGCCTGTCTCCAAGGCAGAAATATCATGGCAAAAGGGCATGACAGAAAAATGCTTTTCAGCTCATGTCTGCAGAGAAAGAAGTTACAGAAAAAGGACTAGGGAGAAGACAAACTCTTACAGAGCACACCTCCAGTTACCTATATTCTTCACCTAGGTCTTATCTTCCAGTAGTCTATCCAGCTATCAGTGGACTAATTCAGTGCTTAATGCAGTGATGAGATCAAAGTCCTTGTGATCCATTCATTTCCTAAATATCCCACCCTTGAAACTTCAGCATTTAGGACATGCTTTCAACATTGAGTCTTTTGGGGACATTTCAGACCCAAACTATCACATATCTAGTCTCTAAAAAATATTTTTACTACTGCCTGTGAGAAATAGAACAATGCATACAAATGATTGCTCTCCACTCACAATTAAAATCTGATAAAACCAAACAATTACAGAATTGTCAAAAATTTTTTAAATTATGCATAATATTGTTGCATATGTGATAAAAAACACATCAGTTTTATATCCTGTGTAACATATATGTTATAAAACACATGTTGTATATTATACAACATAAATGGCATACGATATCAAATATGCATTTGTTTTAAATAAAAATATATAATTTTACATACATTACTTATATAAATTACATTTTAAATATGCTATACCACCTGTATAGCTATGTTACATGGTTTGTGAATAGATTGATGTTATTCAAATCTCAGTTATAAAAAGTATTTTATTCTTGGTCTAGTATAATAGAAAAAAAAAACTTCAATTATCATTTAATTGCATGTCAATGTATGTGTACTGATAGTTTATTCTCTACAGTTTGTTAAATTTTAACCTCCTGATATAGTAGCATTATAACCACAAATGTTTTAAAAAATTCAATTTTCACATTTCATTTAAAAAAATTTTATTTAGTTGTTGATAGACTTTTTTAAAATTTATACGCGGTGCTGAGAATCAAACCCAGTGCCTTATGCATGCTAGGCAAGTGCTCTACCACTAAGCCACAACTCCAGCCCTCACATTTCATTTTAAGAGCTATGCCAAGTCCCTCAATTCAATATCTGTAACAATGCAAACAAGTAAATAAATGAATGCATCCTTGGTAATCAAACAGGGTAAATATTTAAAGTTACTTGCAATTAAAATTATTTTTATAAATAATTAAAACAACTTTAGTCAAAAGCTAATTAAAATTATAATTTAAAATAAAATAAAACAGTCAAAATCAATTATGATTCTGATATTTTCTTCCCTCAATATGCTATGCTGTAAGGGTTTCCATTTATTAGTCTTGATTTAATTCAACACCTACTTGGTTATTATTCAATTAGAGTTTATTAAAAATAATAATCATGGCAATTTTTAAGAAAAATGGTTACACTCAGAAGACCACAAAGTTAAAATAGAATAAAACAGAAAGTACTTTGGAATATAACCCCAAGGATATTTCACCCACATTTTTTATATTAGTTAATTTTATATTGGTTAATTTTTGTTTTCAGAGATGACAAAATTTTCTTCCAAATTATATTTTTGCAATCTTTTTATTGAAAATTCATCATAGACTTATTTTTCATTCTTCAAATGATTATGATCAAGTGATTAAGAGTTTGCTTCCCTTTTATCATACGCATATTGTCAATTTCAATTTGGTTATCAAATAATTAATAAAAATGTGTGCACAAAGAACAGTTAAATTCATGACTCAAAAAATCAAGAAAGCAGATAGTAGGAGAAGCAGAGACAAAAATAAGATCTAGAATGCACAAAATAATTGAAGAAGTAATTCAAAGCATAATAATCAATGTACATGGATTAAACAAAGCAAAATTAAATTAACAAGTGAAAAATTAAACATAAACTGAGATAGTCCATACATTTATAAGTGAAAAATATAAGCAAATCATGAAGTAATAAGCAAAATATAAAACAATTTATAAAATGTACAGGATCACAGAGCTATGGAAATACAATATGTAAATATATGCAGGATACAAATAAAGTGATAACTATAGGAAAGTTTTTACTCTATCATGGCAGAGTAGACACTCAGGACTGGTATACAGTGTTCCAAGAGAGAGACTCCACTCAGGTGCCATTTCATATAATTCACTGAAATTAGGAGGTAGGCAGGTGAGCCTAACTGATAATATAATGAGAACATGCAATTATGGGCCCTGAGATAAGATTGAGGTGGAGGTGAAGGGAATTTACTTTCATGAGAAGAAGACCACCAGGGAATTAAAAGTCCATAAATAGAAAATATGCTATAATACTATTTCTGCTGGATATCAGATAGCTTGTGCTTTCTATTGCATAGCTCAGCTTGCAAAGATAACACATTGCTAAGGGACTAGTGCATGAACAGGAGGTAATGAGCTCCACAGAACCCAAAAGCTTATCTCCACAAATAATATGGCAATTTATTTCTAAAATACCCAAAAAGACTAAAAATGAAAAATCTATGTATTCTACAAAAGAAGCTATGTCATAAGTCATTAAGAATACAAATAATAATAAATGCTGACAGACTGTGATAAAAAAAGGAATACTTATACAGAGTTGTTGGGATTGTAAATTAGTACTACAGTCACTATGGAAATCAGTATGGAAGTTACTCAAAAGACTAGAAATATATTCACAAAATAACCCAGCTATATCACTACTTGGTATTTATCCGACATAATTAAAATTACCATATTATAGAAATACATGCACACCCATGTTTATAGAAGTGCAAGTCACAGGAGCCAAATTATGAAAACAGCCTAGGTGTCCATCAACAGATGAATGGATAAAGAAAATGTATATATACACAGTGGAGATATTTTTTTAAATATTGGTTCTTCTTAATTATATAAGATAGCAGAATCTATTTTGATATAATTATACAAGCATGGAATATATCTTATTCTAGATATTATCTCATTTTTATGGATTTACATGCAAATAACACATTGGAGTTTTATTTAGCCATGAAGAACAAAATTATGTCACTTGCTGGAGAGAAAAAAGGTTTGTTATAAAGTGAGGGAAAATCTCATGAAAATAGAAAAGAAGCCAGTAGAGCAAAGTAAAATAATCAGGAGGATGTAGAAGAGTAGGGCCTGGAACATGAAATGCACCAAACTATGCTATGTACATGTACAGATATATCACAATAAATTTCATGATCGTGTATAATGTTCCAGTAAAAAAAATTAAAAAAGAAACTATGCCATAAATAAATCATCCTAAAGTAAGCATAAGAAATACTCAATAAAATAAAAATGGTTTATTTAAAAGATATTAACCATCCATACTGATATGGGACTATAATCTTCGTTAGGGTAGAGGTTGAGGCAGGTGGATTTCTTAAGCCTAGGAGTCCAAGGCCAGCTTTGGTAATATGTCAAGTTACAATCTCAAATGAGGAATGAATTAATATACAAATAAATAAAACATAGAAGAGGAACATAGTAGTTCAAATATCCTGTGAGAAAATATCCTGCTACCAAATATCTAAAAATATTGGTAAAATGTACAAAATATCATTTAATTTTCATGGTTGAATTCACACACACATACATAATGGACTTGAAAACTAAATAAATAAACCAACATATGTGAAAATACATATGCTAATTCACAAAGAGAAAACAGAAATCGAAGTACAATGTTATCACTACAGCTACTAAAATCAGAGCATTAGATCATTGTATTATCTAAGTGGCTGGTTAATATAGGGTGGTTATTCTAGTACGAAAGATCATGAGAGGTTTCTAGATTTTCTTTTTATACTGTCATAGATTTTTCTGTATTTAAACCAAATTCTGGTTTGAATGAGAAACTGTATGAGAGGGATATCACCCAATGTGGGCCCATGAATTGAATGACTTTGCCGAGAAGCAGGAGAAAATTTATGGGCCCATATAAGGTAAGGAGATGTATCTGAAATTCCCCAAGTAGGAAAGAACCCTCAAAGCATGGTAGTGTACTTGGGCAAGTTAAAAAAAAAAAAATAGGACATAATTTATTTGAAGCCCTCACTCCAACCTTTGGATAGGGGAAATGAAGCAAAATTAATCACCTGAGAAACTCTAAACAGAAATCTCTCCTTACTTGAGGTTTGGGGTTCAAAGTCACATTCCTTGTGTAGTCCTTAGGGTAGTTTTTATGGGAAGGGAACCTATGCAGTCTCAATGCTATGTGTTTCAGAAGGACCCAGACTTCAGAAAAGTCCTATATGTTAATCTTCTGCTATTGCCACATAAACCTTCTTAATCACTCTATCTCTAAACTTGTGTTTTGTAGGTAAAGACCAATGAGACAACAGAGCATGAATGTGAGCAGCAAAACAATGCATAATGGGTGTCTTCAGTTCTTTGCCATACCCAAACAGTACACGTTCTCAGGATCCGAAAGCATGCAGTACTGGTGAACCAACAATGCGCAGAAGTTCAATAGACTCATGGTGAGTACTGTCACATCCACAACTAGGTAAGTGGGAGTGATGATATCCCTGGGGGGCTGTTTTTCATTCAAACAGCACTTGCTTTGAATACAGAAGAAGATTGATGATGATCAAAGAAAAACAAATGAGGAACAGCATTGTGTCCTTTCTTACTAGAATAACTTTTCTGTTCAACCAACCACTTACACTGAAAATAGCTTAATTTCTATAGAATGGAAAAAGGAAGATAGGCTCTCTGTCATGTTTTTTCTTTTCAATTTTTCCTTACTCATTAGTAAGGTAATAGTAATAACATTGGTGGAATGTGTGCATACCAAGAAGTGAGGTAAAAATAGTAAATTTTTCCATAATATTTCTACTTTTCTTAAAGCAACATACATATTCAAGTATGAACTATGGAATATAAATTATATAATTCTGGTGATTCCACATATTCATTAATGCTTCTATTTTCATTCAAATCTGTCAGTAAAAAAATATGATGATGAATAGTAAAATCCACAAAAATAATCTAGATTTTAATTTTTCTTTTTAGAAAACTATTACATTGCTTTATGATATAAAACAAGACTACAGAAAAGGAAACATGCATTTTACATTAATTCATTTAATAGTAACATTTTTCTGTTTTTTTTTTTAAACAATGAGACTCTAATTTTTATTTTTACCAGGGTCAGCATATTATGTAGTTATTTATGGTGGTCCTAAACACTTTTAAAGAGAAATTTAAGTCATTGTTATTTTTCATTGGTTGTACACTAAGACATCTAAAAGAGCCAGAAACAAATACTTTCTGGAAGGAAATTCTTTAACACAATTTATCAGAATTAGCACAAAGAAACCCAGTCATGTATAAGATGAAATGGTACTTATGAAGTATGTAGGCCACAGGACTTCAAATTTTTATTGTTAACATGGCAGAATTGTGGGGCATATTAAGAAGCTGACATTTCTCCTCAGACAGAGATGACATTTTTGCATTGTCTGTATTTATTTTAAAGTGATATAAAATTGTATAAATATTTCTGAGCCTGAACGTAGCTTTGTATATGAATTTTAATGCTTGATATTATAATAATATAATATGCTTGATATTATAATAATAATAATATTTAATGCTTGTTTTATAATAATAAAAACAGTGAAAAAATTGTATTTTTACAACACTTTAAAAATATTATTAACCAAATTTCAAATAAATGTATATTAGCTTCTCCTTTAATGTCAAATGTATGCCTTCGCAGGCACATCTCTACCTGGTACAGAAAGATGCATGAGGCAAGCATATTATCCAAACACAGTTTACTCTGCACAGCTATGGAGCTTAATTTTGATAAAGTTTCAGTCATTAGATATTCATGAAAGACTCATAGTGAACACATAGAGCACTGAAAACAAGCAAAATTTTTGAGGGATATCTAATTATTCTAATTATAAAGATATCTTTCATCAAGTTGTAAGTACAAACAACACTCAGTCTTTAGATTTTAAAAAATCTGAATAGATGAACATTTTTCCTACTAGTAGTTTAATTCTGAGGATCTTATAGTATGTTAGCAACATTATGTAGTATGAATGATTTAATCATCACTGCATTAACAGCATATATTTGGACATTCAAGGCAACTAGTAAATAAAAACTCAAAATCTATCATAAGAATGTGAACGCTGCCTTACCTGCCTTCACTATATCTGTGTTTTCTGCCTGAAAATATTGATAAAAAATAAGATAACTTCAAGAGAGGAAAGGTATGTTTACTGAGCATATAACAAAGCACTATACCAAAAGTTTGTATCATCTCCTTTAAAGCTTCCATAGTTACACTTTTATGTTATGCATATGTGTATAGAAGAATATTTGCCACAAGAAATTGTACAGCACAGAATTATCCACAGCAAAGGCTTTAGTGTAATTTTTATCAATATATTTGTATATATCAAGCACATGATATTACATATATTACTAAATTACATATAGTTTTATTCCAGACATTTGGCATTTAGCCAAAATATCATGAATAACCATTTATTATTAATAATGATAATAATATATCATTAATAATTAATAAAATCAATAATTTATTATTGATCATTTATTATTAATAATAATACATAAGCATTTATTATTATTTCAATGAATAATTTTAGGACAGCACAATGTGCCATTCAATAAATGAGTCATAATACCTTTGACCTTATTTGTGATTATGAGATTTCCAAAATTAACAATCATGCATATATATATGTGTGTGTGTGTGTGTGTATGTGTGTGCATATAAATGGCCTTTAAATTCTAATTATTTCTCAAGTAAATCAGTGAAATTAGAATCCTCATCAACTTTATTTTAATTTATCAAAACACTTTATGGATATGGATGTTTAATATTTGACTCAATTTTATTTAAAAATCACAACTCTATCTTTTTAAGTATGGCATTTAACAAAAGGTTTAAATTTTTGAATCTATTCTTTCATTAATTTACTTAATTTTTTTCCTTTGTATTTGAATACTTTGAAAGTTCTTTCTGGTCAAGAGAGTAATTAAATATTTATAAATTTTTACAATCTAATATTGTCAAGATTTAATATTTGTGTTGTGGATTTGGTGGGGAGGATAAATTGAAGAATCAATGAACATCTCATTCATTCATTACTTGGAAATTATTGAATAATCACATATTAAGGTGCACCTGTGTATAGAGTTCTTTTAAAATTATTGCATTTGAGGGACACATGCCATTAAGCAGATCTTAAAATTACCATCATTTTAACTCCTCCTTGGAAGGATTTTGTACCCATTAGTACAAACACTGGTTCTTGTAGGTAGGTACATAGAATCTGATTCTTAGAGTCATCATTTACAGGTTGTGAAGTATCATTAGTAAGTAGCTCAATTATATTTACTTCAGTCTCATCATACTCAGAAGGTAATAATATATACATCCTCAGAATTTCGTAAATATTAAATGATGCCACACACAAGTGTTTACAGAAACATTCATATACATACACTAAAAAATTTCTAAAGACTTTAACACCCAAGAAGACAGGCAATCTGTACTGATTTCAGTGTACATTTTGCTCTTTTTTCACATTTGTGTGTGTGCATACATGTGTGTATGTGTGTATATAAATATTTGTCTTTTATTTTCGTTATTTCAGTATTGATTCTAATAAATAATTAGTTCATTAACTAACCAATGCACATAATTTTATTTTCCTAATTTGTTGAAAATCAACCAATTTTTAGGAGGGCATATCACTGAGAATTTTAATAAGCTAGTCTTTCTTTGTTCTTAATTTTCTTTTTACTTAATTGCAAATTTTTATCATTAAAATGAGATAATTTCAGAAAGCTATGGTTAGTTATTGACTTCATTCCTATTTCTGGAATTATGTTGATGAGATCAATTCTCTATATAGTTTCTAGGATTATATATATACAATGCTTATATGTTTATAATGCTTATAATAATGTTTATAATGCTCCATTTGTTTTTTTAACTACCCCCACAAGTTTTGTATGTTTTTATCTACTCTCTCTTCTAACAATTTTGTTTTGCTCTGTTTTTCTCTAAACATTTAAAGTCTTTGTGTATGATTTTCTGAAAACCATCTTTTGGGTTCATTGCAGTGTTTTCATAATATGTATTTTTAAAATTGTAATACATCCATATGGCTCTTATTTTTATCTTGATTTTTTCACTCTGGTTAATGAGAGCTCCTATAATAATATCATTTTGACATTTTCTTTGATCTTTTCAATAATTTTGATAAATATCCGTAAACTTTGGGGATACAATTTCCTCTCTTCTGTCATACTCTTTTTCGTGTGAGTTCTTCATATATCTCCTGGAGCCATGCTTCTGCCATTCTTTGGTTCTTGGTAAAGCTTGTGCTGGTATTTCCCATTTTATCTTAGTAGAATATCTTCATATATATTGTAGTAATATGTTATACATATTAATTTTTCCAACAAAATTCTTATCATTTCTTTTCCTGTTTCTTGTTTACTTCATAGATAGTGGAAGCAGAGAGTATCAGTCTCCTTCATTGTTTTTAATTATGTTATGATTTAATCTCAGTCTCTTCTTTTGAAATGATTACTTTGTCATTTGACAAATATCACTAAGATTTTATTTTGGAGACAACAATCAATTGTTTAGATATGTATTTTTCGAACTTTAGAATAATGTCTTCTCATATACTCTATTAGTTCTCAAATACCACAATCCACTTTACATAACTCATGACTAATATATTGATTTTCTTCATCTATCATACATTGACTTTTTTTGGTATTTTCATTGGTTAACTCTGTTAAATTGGAAAATTTGGTTAGGCCTTTGCTACCTCTTCCTTAAAATAGAGAAAAAAGAATAATTTATTCACAAGACTGGATATGGAATAAGATAATTTATGTGTAACATTAAACAGTGTGCAAAGCATCTCATAATACATGCAATGATTAGGGAACAGAAAATATCATATCATGTAGTATGGGTAGGAGGTTCAGTTTAACATGGAAACTAACATGCCAAAATTCAGCAAATGGAGGGAGCTGATTCTCCACTCTTTCTTTAACCTATGGAGAGGAATGAAAATCTCCTGGCAGTGCTGTAAATATTAAGGTGGCATACACTAGGAAAGGGGTCTTGCACTTTTATTCTTCTATTTTTGTACCATAAGCATAACAGACTTGTATGTACAGAATCAAGACACTGCTGATAATCATCAAGTTTATGTGCTATCTATGCAGAAAAGTTTTTGGAAGTACCAATTTTAAGTTATTGAAATTTTGGAAAATTTGGTTAAGGGTATAGATAAATGGAAACCCTGATAAAAGATATTTGAACCCAAGCAGTCATTCTTCCTGGGAAAGGTAGCTCTATATTCCCGAGATGGGCTAATTTGTTTCTGGGAAAAATGAGTTTTTGTGTTTAGTTACTTTGCTTCATCTTTACAAATGCTAATTCACTATGTTGTTGTTATTCTTATCATCATCACTAAACAGTGTTTCTTTGTTTTTTATTTTTCTTTTATTCATTTTTTCGAGACATGGTTATCACTTTGTTGCCTAAGCTAACCCTGAACTCTTGGGCTGAAAAGATCTACTTGCCTCAGCCTCTAAGTAGTTGGAACAAAAATATACAAACACACCCAGTTTAAAACTGTTGTTTATTAGTTTGGGGTCCTTACTCCACTCCCTGCCTCATTTTATTTTGAGAGAGAGTCTGGCTAAATTGCCCAGAATGTCCTAAAATTTGAGATCCTCTTTCCTTAGTCTCCTGAGTAGCTAAGATTGCAGGTATGTGCAACCATGCCTTGCTAAAATGTTGTTGTTATTGTTTTAATTTTACTCTCTTTCTATATGTTCAAGAATGCCCCTGATGATTGGTTTAATTATGAGCTAGCCTAGATGACAAAACCTAGATCTTAAGGTTCTTTCTGTCTCTATTCTTAGCTAGAATTTTAATTACTGAGAACATACATCCTTAAATGTATTCTATCAGTGTCAGTGAAACATCATTTTTAAATTTATTATTCTTTAAATTGAAGTCTCTAGTGACAATCAAGCAGTCTTCATGTTAATGGCGAAGAAAACTATGCTCAGGAACTCTTTAGAGGCTGTACATTTGTAGAACAACTACTTAAACAGTGGAATAGAGAAAAGGTGATTGAATATGTAAATATGTTTTTGTTTCCAGAGGTTTTTAGTTTTAGAAAATAATGTTTAGCCAGCAGTTATGACTCCCAATAAAGCTTCATAGGTCTTGGAATTACGGAACAGGTCTCCCATATTTTGACAATTTGTATAGCTTGAGTTTTATTTTCACTGCTACTGGTTTGCTTGCCTTTATATGTTCTCTATGTGTTTCTTTGAAGATTTATGAGTGAAAGACTAAGAGATTAGTGCCAAGTATCATTTAAAGTAGGAGTTTGAACAATTATTTCTTAAGATGTATAAAATGAAGTAATTACATCCCAGCTTCCTCCTGAACTTTCTATTTAAGAATAAAATATATCACCTGAAATCTTGAGGCAAGGAGAGGAGCCAAAAGAGCAGTTTTTATTCAGTCAGCAGTAGGTGTGCCTGACAAAATGATCTGCACAGGCAATGCATTGTTCTTTCCCTGCTCCAGGCAAATCTATCACATTTACCACTAGTATTCACCTTTTGCTGAAGATTTCCAAAGAAAAAGCAAGATCTTTCACTTTCCTCTTTCAATGTGCTAGTACCTATACTGCTATAAATGTTTTACCTTATGTGAAAGACTCATAACTTTAGTTTTATAAAATTGCACTTCATTTACTCTTAGAATAGAATCAAGCATTTTTCCATTACCTATTTGTATTTCAAAATACATAAAATATTTCTGTGTGACAGTTCTTGGTGATTCTGATTTTGCACTTCTGAGGAGTGATAAAATAGATTATACATATTTATTAACAAGCTGAAATGGAAGTTGAATAGAGATGACATGAAACATAAAAATGCATTTATAGGAGAAAATAAAAATATATTCAACAATAACAAAACAGTATATGATTGTGTGATAGAGACACTAATAAAAATAGACTTCAAAAATAAGTTTGGCTGCAACTGACCTAACTCAAAGTTTTAAATCAAATTTGCATATTGCAAAGTGTGTTGTTATTTTCATTTATTCAGTATTAGTTTGCTTGAATTATAAAACATAATTCAAACGGAAATAGTTTAGCTTAATTTTATGTGTCAATCACTGAAGAATGAATAGTATAAAGTGTTCTTTGAGAAAAGACAAAAACTTTCATGTACACAGATTTAATAGACAACATTATGAAAAATACCAGTACATATCAAATAAAGATTCAAAATTTAAACATAGCAACCAAAAATATTGTGTCAAATGTCTATATCATGTCTGGAAATTCCTCTCCTTTTAATTATGCTCAAGTCAAAATAAAGATTCCTGATACTTGTTTTGAAATACAACATAAAGCTATTATAGAATTCATGTGCTTGAATCTCATATCAAAGTTTTCCTCAGTATAAAGGCTTTGTTACCAATAGTGTCATTTAGTTTTAAAAGATTTGTGTTACTAAAGGATTTTTAAAATCTGAAGACTAATAAGAAATTAGTTGAACAATTAGTGGATTCAAACAACTAAAGCAGAAAATTTGAGTATTTTTCTAGTGTCTAAGAAAATACTAAGTGAAAGAAATAAATGCTTTTCTTAGAATCTGGTTTGAATTTTTTTCCACCAAAATAACTCTATCTCTACCAGACTATGCACATTTCCTGTTGTGATAGGGATTAGACAAAACATTTGCCTCTTATTTTCAGATATAGAAATATTTCAAAACAAGTTTTCATTCTTCTACTGTAGTGGGATTAATAGGGAATTATTCTGATTGGAATGTTTGCCATTGAACAACAAAATAAAATACTAGATATACCTTTTTCTAAAAATATTTTTTAATTTTCTTAGTTGTAGGTGAACAGAATATCTTTATTTTATTTTTATGTGGTGCTGAGGATCAAATCTAGTGCCTCACGCATGCTAGGCGAGCACGCTACCACTGTGCCACAATCCCAGCCCCTAGATATAACTTAAAGAAAATAAAAAATAACTTATGAAACAAAATGAACAATCTTCCCTTGCTTAAATATCATCATATCATGATTCCTATTTTTTTTTCATTTAAAAGTGATTATAGAAGCTTTTCAGGAGTTGGAAATATGATAGGAGTACAGAGATGCCTTAAGATTAATTAGAGAAGATATTATAGATGAATAATATAATTACAGTAAGAAATGAAGGAGCAAATAAAAAGAAAATGCAAGAGGAAAATAAGACTCTCTGTAAGGGACCTCCAGAAGTGGTAAAGTTTATGATTCAAGGCCTCATGTTAGCACAGAAACTTTGTTGGGTCTCATAGTTAATTTTGAATTTGTAATTTGGTAGTCTGCCAGATTGGATAGCTTTATGTGTGATGAGTAAATTTAGCTCTGTCCCTGAATGTGAGCTTCCAGATGTGTTTATATAAAGATAAAGAGAGGAAGTACAAGATAGGCAGTCAGAGCGGAGGAGGTGGCAGGGTAGGAAAGCAGAGCAAGAACCCATTAAACTGATAGTGCAACCTCCTTGCCCTTGATGAATTATTTTAATGTGATAAACCATATTACTAAATGTGTATACCATATTTTCCAAAAGAGCTTTATCGTGATCATGGTGACAATGAAACACTTTTTGAATCTTTGCATATTTATAGTGAATTCTCATACAGATATGATTGTTCAAAGTGGAAATATCATTACTCACTAAACGATGTACTTTATATAGTGCATTAATTGTAAAATTATATAGATCCAACCAGGCAGTCTGACCCCTGCCTTTAATCTCAGCAGTTTGAGGGAATGAGACAGAAGGATTACAAGTTTAAGACCAGCCTGGACAATTTAGAGTGAGCCTCTTTGAAAAAAATATTTAAAGGGCTGGCAATGTAGCTCAGTGGTAGAATGCCCTAGGTTCAAATCTCACTATCACATAAAAAATTTTTTTAAAAATGTAGATCATTTCTTTTCTAGTTTCACAAAGGTATCTATGTTATTGACAACAGTCTGAACATCTAATTATTCTATACATAAAATGTTTTGAAATTTTTGTATAAGAATACAATTAATATTAAGAGATTTCAGAATATCAATGAAGACAATAAATGTAGAAAATAATATACCCAAAAAAAAGTTTTAATTTCAAGTTAGAGTCCTTTTTTTGACTCAGGCATCAAACTTTTTCTTTGAAAAAATACTTAACTTGTTTAAATTTCAATTCCATCATCTCTACAATAATATGTAGAGCCCTGACAAAATAGGTTATGAAGCCTAACTATATCAATATCATTGGAATATGTTTTCTCTCTCACACACATTCATTCTACCACTTATTCTTAAAATATCAAAATTCACAGAACGTTCAAACTATTTTTAAAATTTTCATTGATACTTATTTCAGAGAAACATAATGAATTATTCTATTACACATGTGACATCCAAATGGCCATATTTCTACCTCAGCATTACATATTTTGAATATATATTCACCTATGATCATTTTCAGAATGACAGACACCAAAAAAATCTTATTATCTTGCTGCAATACTACTGTCTCCCAGGCCCTTCTAGTATTTTTTGTATTACTGCTTTAAATTAATTATTGATTCTTCCTTTTCATTTCAGCTTACAGATTATAATAATGCTGTTGGACTCACTTCACAATGGAGTTACATACTAGCCCTTTCTTTCCAGCTCATTATTGGTACTGATCAAGACTTCTGCAATAACTTTCCATTGGGGCTATCTGTCTCATATATTTCATCTATGAATGGGTATAAAAGAAGAACTTGGCCATGTCTCAAAATAAAATATAAAAATAGTTGGAGTTGTGACATAGTAGCTTGGTGTTTAAGTGCCCCTGGGTTCTAACAACAAAAACAACAACTAGAACTCACTTAACAGGATAACATACTTGACACTTTAACTGGCATGACTCTTGCTCAAAATATAACCAAATTACTTGTATTTAATAAAAACTATGCCAAGCTTTGGCATAGTAAATGTCAATGCATAACATTCAAATCAATGTGTTAGAAATAAAGCCTAAATTAATAAATAACAACACATCATGATGAAAGCTAGAATTTAAGTACATAAAGAAGGCCCCAATAGGAACATTTGAAAATGCAATAGAATTTTGAAATGGATTTGAAAAGAATAAAATAAGTTCACTGGATAAAAACATAATATTTCAAGCAACAGCATGATATGTGAAAAGGCTATGCATTTTCAAAAATATGGTGAGGAAAACATTTTTAAAACATTATCAGGGCTGAGCATACAGCTCAGTGGTGGAAGATATGGCCTTGGGTTTAATCTTTTGTACTTCAAACAAACAAACAAACAAACAAACAAAAATACAGTAGTCAAATGTTACAGTGCAAAGGTAAACTTGATGGCTAATGACTAGATATTGAGTAAGGTGTATTTCATCCAGAAAGTCTCTTCTTGTTGCTAGAGTGTTTGAGGACCCAAATCAGTCCTTTATATTTATCCAAGTTCAAACCATTTATACCATATTGCAATTACTGATGAACTCAAGAGAAAGAACTGTATGATTTTGAATGCCATGTTCTCAAAACCTAACACAAGAGAGGTAAATAAATAACAAATGTGTAAGCTGGTAGTGAAAACTAATTAATTAATTATATAACTAGGATAAATAATAATATATAATTCATTTTAGTTATATATATAACATGTATTTTTATAATATACTTATTGGTTATATTTACTGTTAATTATGTATTAATTTTTAATAAGCATTTAAATTGGTAAAAGTTATATAAGCAGTTTTACTAATTAAATATGTAGTTATTTTGTACAACCAATTTAAATATTTATTTATTATAAAGGTAAATATTTATGACACAGTTTAGCTATTTTATATATCAATTACAAAAGTAGTTCATAATTAATGAAGTACGATTACTATATTAATTACATGATTTGCTTAGATATATTAGCCTTTGAAAATTATGGCCTGTGGGTCAAATTGGGCCAAATCACATGTTTTTATAGATCATGGCTAAATGTGATTTTTAAATTTTATTTTATTTTATTATTTTTTTAAAAGCATTTCAAGTCATAGTACTTAGAAATACATAGTATATAGAATTCAATTTTCCATCTCTCTGGTTGCAAACAAGATAGAGTCACATCATTCATGTTTTTATACATGTAATTATGATAGTAAAGTCCATCTCATTCCACCATTTTTGCTATTCCAATTCCCCCTACTCTCCCCCACCTCCCCCTGTCCCATCCAAAGTTCCTCCAATTCTCCGATGCTCCCCATCCCCACCCCTCTTATGTATCAACATCCACTAATCAGAGAGAACATTCATAATTTGGTTTTTTGGGATTGGCTTATTTCACTTACCATGATGCTCTCCAATTCTATCCATTTATGTGCAAATGCCATAAGTTTATTCTCTTTTATTGCTGAGTAATGTTCCATTGTGTATATATACCACAGTTTCTTTATCCATTGATCTATTGAAGGGCATCTAGGTTGCTTCCACAGTTTAGCAATTATGAGTTGTGCTGCTATAAACATTGAAGTGGCTGCATTACTGTAGTATGCTGTTTTTAAGTCTTTAGGGTATAGGCTGAAGAGTGGGATAGCTGGGTCCAATGCAAGTTTCTTAAGGAATCTCCATACTGCTTTCCAGATAGGTTGCACCAATTTGCAGTCCCACCGGCAATGTTTGAGTGTGCCTTTTTCACAACATCGTCACCAACACTTATTGTGCCTTGTTTGAATAAATGCCATTCTGACTGGGGTGAGATAAAATCTTAGAGTACTTTTGATTTGCATTTCTCTAATTGCTAGAGATGTTGAACATTTCTTCACATATTTGTTTTTTGATTGTATATCTTCTGAGATATTTCAGTTCAGCTCTTTAGCCCGTTTATGTACTTGGTTGTTTCTTTTCTTGGTGTTAATTTTTTTGAGTTCTTTTTATATCCTAGAGATCAGTGCTCTATCTGATGCACATGTGGCAAAATTTGTTCCCAGAATGTCGACTCTCTGTTCACTTCTTTGATTGTTTCTTTTGCTGAGAAGAAGCTTTTTAGTTTAAATCCATTCTATTTATTGATTCTTGCTTTTATTTCTTGCACTTTACGAGTCTTGTTAAGGAAGTCAGGGCCTAATCTGATGTGCTGAGGATTTGGGCCTACTTTCTCCTCAATTAAGCAAAGAGTCTCTGGCCTAATTCCTAGGTCTTTGATCCACTTTGAGTGGAGTGTTATGAATGGTGAGAGATAAGGGTTAGTTTCATTTTGCTGCATATGGATTTCCAGTTTTCCCAGCACCATTTGTTGAAGAGGCTATCTGTTCTCCAGTGCATGTATTTGGCACCTTGGTCTAATATGAGATAACTGTATTTATGTGGGTTAGCCTCTCTGTCTTCTATTCTGCTGCATTGGTCTACATGTCTATTTTGGTGCCAATAACATGCTGTTTTGTTACTATAGCTTTGTAGTATAGTTTAAGGTCTGGTATTGTGATGCCTCCTGCTTCACTCTTCTTACTGAGGATTGCTTTGACTATTCTGGGTCTCTTATTTTTCAAATAAATATCATGATTGCCTTTTCTATTTCTATAAGGGATGACTTTGGGAATTCAATTGGCATTGTATTAATCTGTATAGTACTTTGGGTAGCATGCCCATTTTAATAATATTGATTCTGCCTATCCAAGACCATGGGAGATTTTTTTTTTTATTTTTTATCTTCTAAGATATTCTTCAATTTCTTTCTTTAGTGTCCTGTAGTTTTCATTGTAGAGGTCTTTCACTGCTCTTGTTAGTGACATTGTTACTAGATTAGATTGATTGTTGTTAGATTGATTCCTAAGTATTTTATTTTAGTGAGGCTATTATGAATGGGTAGTTTTCCTGATTTCTCTTTCAGACGATTCATTGCTGATGTATAGAAATGCATTTGATTTATGGGTGTTGATTTTATATCCTGCAATTTTGCTGAATTCATTTATTAATTCTAGAAGTTTTCTTGTGGAATTTTTTGATCCTCCAAGTATAATATCATGTTGTCTGCAAATAATGATAGTTAGAGTTCTTTTCCTATTTGTATCCCTTTAATTTATTTCATCTGTCTAATTGATCTGACTAGAGTTTCTGGGACTATGTTGAATAGCAGTGGTGAAAGAAGGCATCTCTGTCTTGATCAAGTTTTTTGAGGGAATGCTTCCAATTTTTCTCCATTTAGGATGTTGTTGGCCTTTTGTTTTGCATAGATCGCTTTAACAATGGTGAGGTGTTTTTCTACTATTCCTAGTTTTTCTAGTGTTTTGAACATGAAAGGGTGCTGTATTTTGTCAAACTATTTCTCTACATCAATTGACAAAATCATTATCTTATCTTTAAGTCTATCAATAAGATGGATTACATTTATTTATTTCCATATGTCAAACCAAACTCGCATTCCTGGAATGAACCTCACTTGGTTATGGTGCACTATTTTTTTAATATGCTTTTGTATGAGATTTGCCAAATTTTATTGAGAATTTTTTTAAATATTTTTTTTAGTTGTAGATGGACAGAGTGTCTTTATTGATTTATGTTTATGTGATGCTAAGGATCAAAGCCAGTGTCTCACACATGCAAGGCAAGTGCTTTAACACTGAGCTACAGTTCCAGCCCTTATTGAGAATTTTTGCATCTATATTCATCAAGGATATTGGCTTGGAATTTTCCTTTTTTGATGTGTCTCTATCTGGTTTTGGTATCTGGGTAATATTCTGAGCCTAGTAGAATGAGTTTGGAAGGGTTTCTTTCTTTTCTATTTCATGGAATAATTTGAGAAGTATTGGAGTTAGTTCTTCTTTGTAGGTCTTGTAGAATTTGGCTGATAATCTGTCTGGTCCAGGCCTTTTATTTTTGGATGCCTCTTGATGGCATCTTCTATTTCCTTGCTTGTAATTGATCTTTTTAAGTTGTGAATGACTTCTTGGTTCAGTTTGGGTAAGTCATATGTCTCTAGAAATTTATTGGTATCTTCAGGGTTTTCTATTTTACTGGAGTATAGATTTTCAAAATAGTTTCTAATTATCTTCTGTATTTCAGTAGAGTCTATTGTGACATTTCTTTTTCATTACAAATTTTAATAATTTGGGTTTTCTCTCTCCTTCTTTTCGTTAGAGCGGCTAAGGGTTTGTCAATTTTATCTATTTTTTCAAAAAACCAGCTTTTTGTTTTGTCAATTTTTAGAATTTTTTTTGTTGCTGTTTCAAATTTGTTGCTTTCAGCCCTGATTCTAATTATTTCCTGTCTTCTACTTCTTTTGATGTTGGTTTGTTCCTCTTTTTCTAGGGCTTTGAGATGTAGTGTCAACTCATTTATTTGTTGACTATTTCTTCTTTTAATGACTGCGCTTAATGCAATAAACTTTCCTCTTAGAACTGCCTTCATGGTGTCCCAGAGATTCTGATATGTTGTATGGGGGTTCTCATTTACCTATAAGAATTTTTTTATCTCCTCCCTGATGTCTTCTATTACCCATGCATCATTCAATAGCATATTATTGAGTCTCCAGGTTTTGGAGTAGCTTCTTTTTTAAAAGCTGTCATTAATTTCTAATTTCATTTCATTATTGTCAGATAAGATGCAGGGTAGTATCTCTATTTTTTTTTTTTTTTGTATTTGCTAAGACTTGCTTTGTGACATAACATATGATCCATTTTGGAGAAGGATCCATGTCCTGCTGAGAAAAATGTGTATTTGCTTGTTGAAGAGTGGAATATTCTATATATGTCTGTTAAGTCTAGATTATTGATTGTTCTATTGAGTTTTGTATATTTATTGTTTAGTTTTTGTTTGGAAGATCTATCCAGTGGTGAGTGAGATGTGTTAAAGTCATCCAGTACTATTGTGTTGTGGTCTATTTGATTCTTGAAGTTGAGAAGGGTTTGTTTGACATACATGGCTGATCCACTCTTTGGAGCATAGATATTTAAGATTGTTATGTCTTGTTGATGTATGATTCCCTTAAGGAGTATGAAATGATCTTCTTTATCCTTTTTCACTAACTTTGGTTTGAAGTCCACTTTATCCAATATGAGGATGGAAACACCTGGTTATTTACATAGTCCTTGTGAGAGATACATTTTTTTTCCATTCTTTCACTTTAAATCTGTGAATGTCTCTTTTTATGAGATGAGTCTCTTGCAGGAAGCATATTGTTGGGTCTTTTTTTTTTTTTTTAATCCAATCTGCCAGTCTATGTCTTTTAATTGCTGAGTTTAGGCCATTGACATTCATTGTTATTATTGAGACATGGTTTGTATTCTCAGATATTTTGGATTATTTTTCATGTTTAAATTGACTTGTTTTCTCCTTAGTTTGACCTTGTCTTTAGTGTAGTTCCTCCCTTTGAAGGATTTCATTGTTGTTTTTCATTTCTTCCTCATGAAATATTTTGCCAAGAATGTTCTGTAGTGCAACTTTCTTGCTGTAAATTCTTTTAATTTTTGTTTAACTGGGAAGGTTTTTATTTCATCATCAAATCTAAAACTTAGTTTTGCTGGATATAAGATTCTGGGTTGGCATTCATTATCTTTCAGAGCTTGATATATGTTGTTCCATGGTCTTCTAGCTTCAATGGTCTGGGTTGAGAAGTCTGCAGAGATCCTAATTGGTTTCCCTCTATATGTAATATGATTCCTTTCTCTTGTGGCTTTAAAGATTTTCTCCTTATTCTGAATACTAAGTATTTTCATTATAATGTGCCTTGGTGTAGATCTGTTGTGATTTTGTACATTTGGTGTGCTGTAAGCCTCTTATATTTGATTATCTAATTTGTTTTTCATGTGTAGAAAATTTTCTGATATTATTTCATTGAATAGATTGTTCATGCCTTTGTTTTGAAACTCTATGCCTTTCTCTATCCCAATAATTCTTAAATTTGGTCTTTTCATGTTAGCCCATAATTCTTGGATATTCTGTTCATGGTTTCTTACTGTCTTCATTGTGTGGTCAACTCTATTTTCAAGATTAAATATTTTTCTTCAATATCTGAGATTCTGTCTTCCAAGTGATCTAATCTGTTGATGATGCTTTCTGTTGAATTTTTAATTTGGTTTATTGTTTTTTTCATTTTGAAGATTTCTGTTTGATTCTTTTTCAGAATCTCTATCTCCTTATTGAAGTAATCTTTTGCTTCCTGTATTTGCCTATGTAGCTCTTTATCAAAATAATCTTTTACTGCCTGAGTTTGCTCTCTTATATCATTCTTTAAGTCACAGACCATTTTAATTATGTACATCTTTCTTACTGTCTTTGTCTTATTGAAGTAATCTTTTGCTTCCTGTATTTGCCTATGTAGCTCTTTATCAAAATAATCTTTTGCTGCCTGAGTTTGCTCTCTTATATCATTCTTTAAGTCACAGACCATTTTAATTATGTACATCCTGAACTCTTTCTCTGACATTTTTTCTGCTGTGCTGACTATGGATTCTAATGATGTAGTATATTGTTTTGTTCAAGGCACTTTCTTCCCTTGCTTTTTCATGTTGTTTTTATGTCTTCCCTTTTGGCACTGCACTTCCAAGATGTTACAGTTTTTATCTTACAGGCTTATAGATTCCCTACAGGGTTCCAATACTTCTCCTTTAAGGGAGATACTAATATTGACAGATTTGAATACAAACAATATATAGTTTTAAACCAAGTAGTTCCTAAACCAAGTAGTTCCTAATAGCTCCTAAATACATCTACAGCTTTGTCACAATATACATAAATTATGAGTTCAGTTAGCATCTAGTATATAAACAATGGGTTTGCACAAGGATCTACAGTTTCTGCTGGTGGGCTAGAGAGAACTGTGATGGGGTGTAGGATGAGATGTTAGGGAGGTAGGAAGTGAGTATATAGTTATTAGATTCTAGAAAGCATGAAAGAGGAATCCAAAAGAAGTTGGCTAGTAGCAAAAAGAGAGAAAGAGATTTGGGGAAGATCAGTAAGTAGGAAGAAAATAGAGTACAACTAAAGAGGATATATAAACATTAAGAAAAATAAAGCATGTAAAGGTGGAAGTTAGGAGACTATATAATACAACTGTAGTATACTAATAAGGTATCCCAGTGCACAGTAGCCTAATGAATAAAAAATACTTGGTTTCACAAATGTAGGGGATGTGAGGGTTGGAAAAGAGTGAGAGAGAGAGAGAAAAGAGGAAAAAGAAAGAAAGGAGAAAAAAAGAAAAAAGAAGAAATAAATGGAAAAAAATGTCTCAATATAAATAAATAGAGTTGCTTCCTTTCTCTTCCAGTAGGTGGGACTCTCTTGCTTACTGGTATCTGCCTGCTCAGGTCAATGATGATGAAGCAGGAGTCTAACAAAGATGCTATCTGCTTCAGAGATAGGGTGAAGGGCTGGTCTGAGCAGTGGTGTTCGGTGACATGTTCAGAGATGCATCTCTGTGGTTTGCTGTGCAGAAGTAAAAGGTTGTCTCCAGATCCTGTCCTGTGTCCCCAGGCTTAGACAAACAGGGAGGTTCATCCCTGGTAGATGGAGATCCACACAAGAGTAGCAGCCAGGGGTCCTGTGAGGGAGTCGGGGGTCCCATGTGGGAGCAATGGCTAGGGGTCTGGTGTGGGTGGGCAACCTGAGGTCCTGCAGGGTATGTGGGCACTGGAGCCAGGGATCCTGTGTGGAGTAGGGTTTATAGGGGTAATTGGTCAGAGTCCTGCAACTGAGTGTGCGACTGGAGTCTTGTGCAAACACTGGGACCTGGAGAACCTGAGGGCTTTCTAGTGGAGTTCTTGAGTGAAGGCAGCTGTTGGGTGTCCTCTAAAAACTCACTGAGAAACAGTGTTTCCACTACTTTAAAACCCAATCTTGGACAGACTAGGAATGTTGCATCTGTCTAGGCCACCATCTTGGAATCCCTGAAGCAGAATCTAAATGTGATGTTTATAGATGAAGAATTTATTGGTGAATGTTTCTATTCTACTTGATAATAGGAAATATGAACTTTAGAATTCAATGAAGCTATGTGTTATATTTCTTCCCCTACCCCCAAATCATATTCTTTCATTGATATGTTATTACAAACATATATATTCAAATATTTACTTTAAAAAGTTCTCATTGTTTTACTCATGCTATCAAGTATGAAAGTTTACCACTTCACAGATGCATATCTATAACATACGCAATTTTGTCTCATTGCTTACAAAGGCTAAAATATTTACTGTTGGCCTTTTTGTAGAAAAATTTCACTGGCACCTATCCTAAGAAGTAATTGAAAATATTTAGTTAAGTGATTATTGATAAGGTTATGGGATAGATTAATGAAACTGACAAGGAAAGGTGAAACATCTAGGGATCAAGAAGCTAAGGCAGCCATTCAAATCTTCTGAACACACACAGCCAGAAGGAGACCATACCGACACTCAGTTGAAGTCTCAAGAGTAAGGCTACCTGACTGAACCTGTGAACTTAATGAACTCAGCTACTTCCAAACTCTTTCACAGTGGTAGAATAAATATCCTGACATGTCTGCAGATAAAGATACTCTGATCTCTCTATCCTCTCTTCCTCAAACAGTGTTCCTAGTGGCCTAATTCATCAGTAAGTCAGGGAGTAAGAGAGCCCAAAGCAAGTGAATGCATGCAGTTCAGCTTTCAGTGTCACATAGTATGGTGGGAGAAATTGTGTCAATGGTGTCAAATAGATATGACCAACATAAAAGGCAAAATACCATTAGACATTTAGATATAAGCACAGTATATTTAGAAGAAAACATTAGCAAATTACAATAATTTTAGAATATATAAGTACTTGGGTGGTTATTTAATTTATTGATCTCTATGAGGTCTTCCGAAAAGATATTTCCATTTAGAAATGGATGTAAGATAAAAACAAAACCAAAGGTATCATGGGCATTTAATAAATAAAGAAGGACAATTTGCAAAGAAGCAATAAACATGACACTATATTACAAGCTCAAAAGAATACCTCCTAAAATTACTGTGTGATTTTAATACATATGCATGAGTTAATTGATTACTATCCAACCACAATAATTCAAAAAGGAGAATAACATATGCATGAATTTAATGAATTATAATGTATAAATTCAAACTTTTTCAGTTGAAAACATATGTGTATGAATATAGAATTTCACTTAAAGATAATTTATGAACTATATCATTCTTTACCACCATAAGGCTGCCATTCTGTAGGAGTTGCCAAGTATTTTTACTTGAGCTACTTCTAGTCTCCAAAATGATTCTCAGAATCCATGTGTTTTCTTAATTTATTGGTTACATAAAAGCCCAAATAGACTTTTAATTTACATCATTTCACTCTTCTGCTTAAAAAAATCTGAGACCCTCTCATCATTCTCTATCACTCTAAAATTAAAAATC
>CM053405.1:76235268-76322312 GCA_028644305.1 Xerus rutilus
CCAACTTTTTATTAAGACTCTTCCTCAAAGAATTCTTTCCTAAATTTCTAGATAAGATGTCCACATTCTACACAAAGGGTTGCAAGAGAGTTAATCCACCTACTCCAGCGAAAATGGCCTGCATGCATAAAGTGATTAGCTTGAAGATCAGAAGAAAATAGAATAATTGATAATGAATTTCCTAAAATCTAGGTTATGTTATCATAAATAATGAGATCCTGGGGAACCACTTTGAAGTAAGGACACTGGAGTGAAATGGTCATTTTTCTGTTGGTTATTACAGACAGTAAAGCTTTCTGCTTATTTTAGGAGGACTTTGTGAAAAATACTTAGATTTTTTTTCTCAACTTCATTTTACTCTCATTGTATTCTTTGGCAATAAATTAAAATAAAATTAATTTGTAATTGCTATTATATGTAAATTAAAGTTTGTCAATAAGATGCATAAAAATTGAACAATGGAGTAGATGACAGCGTCTTTGAAATACTGCAGAAAGACAGAAATGCTCTGGGAGCTGTTAGTGCTGGCTACAGCTGGTTAGCACATCCTACTTACTGCCCAGTCACTAGCAATTTTTATTTACCTTTGCATAGCAACAATTGTAAAGAAATCTAAAAGCCAAAGGGCTAGTGATAATGGTCTAACTTGCACTGCACTATCCTTTCTGAGGCTTGGATCAGCATCCAGGTCCCTGAGTTTAATTATGTTCTACTAGAGCACTTGAGGCAGTTTTTGTTTTCTACATTCCCTTGACATTTGCCAGAATATTCACCTTTGGGAAACCTTAAGTAATCTTTGTGTCTATGTTTACCGCCTTGTGTATTGTTTATACTTCTGCTCAGAGTTATAATAGATAAGATGACATGAAGATAACTAGATATTCCCCAGGCGCTGACACTAGGGAAGAAACTAAATCTGAATGTATTTTAAGATTAAGAGGAATTTCTGTGGATTTAAGAGTAATCTTCAAATGCATAAATAACAGTGATTAATCAAAGTCAGTTTCATAATTTCTTAAACTGTTTCTAATTTGAATATTTTAGTATTTTTGAATCTTAGAGATGAATCAAAATTATTACACATTTTTGTGGGCTCTAAATATATACTTAAATGACATTGAACATCATCAGAAAGTAGTCTCCCACTGCTTCCTAAATGCTGAGTCAAAGACAGAAGTTATGAAAAATAAATGAAGTATAGATCAGATGTTTATTCTCAAAGCAGGAGTCACTAATCTTGTAACAATGCTCTGTTCCTCTGGCATTGTTATTGCTGCCACATGGAGTGATTGATAGGTAATTCATCATTTTCTCTAATACCTTCAGATATAAGAGTACATGTAGTACAGTACGACTTTTAGAGTATTTCAAAGTCTTACTGAAGTGAAAATCAGGTACAGAGCTGAAAATACTACTTTTTTTCTTTCCTCCACAATATGAAACAATCTGAAGATCCTGTGTACTGTTTATACTAAACATAATATTATATAACTTTATTATACATGATAAAATAATAATTGATTATTCTTACTGACATAGTATAATATTCCTAATCATATTACATTATTCCCACTGAAATATTAAATTAACATAAGCTCAAGTATGTGTTTTACAAGATGAATGACATTATGTGTTTGAGTACAAACCTCTTGTAAATGTAGACAATACTTAAATAACAATAGCTAGATTACTTTTAATCTAATTATCAATAATAAATATTATTATTTATAATAATAATTTTGTTTAATAACAAAAATTTGTTTAATAACAAGTTAAATAACACAAAAATTTTTTTAAAACTCTCATTTATAATAGCAGTAGTAGTAGTATAATCATTTATTGTTATTTATAATCAAGGGAAACCTGACACAAAGTTAATGGGAACACTAATGTCTTCTTAATTATCAACCATGTGTAAATGTGCAAAGATCTGACTTGAAAATTTTTATTTGATTAGAAAGTTATACCTACTAAATTATTAATAATGAAGTTTTTAGAATTTTATTTATTTTTTAAAAGAAAAAGAACAACACAGAATTTTTTCAAATTCATACTATAGCCTATGACATTTCATTGATATTTCCCTTTTAGTGCAGTATCATTTTAAATCATTTTACTATTTATGTATTAAAGTTCTATGTAAATTTCCCTAATTCCTAAATATTTCTCTAATTACTAAAAATCTTTCAATTTCTCCTAGCATTGTATATAACATCACACCATCAAATTTTCATTCAAGCAAAATTTAAATGTGACATTTGAATATAAAAAATACATCTACTTATTTCCTAAAAGACTTATTTCTTTATTTCAAACTAGTGTTTGTATTTTAACAAATACCTACTTTTTCCAGTATTCTAGTTAGTTCTTCTCAGATTCTTTGCCTTATATGTACGTCTTAAGTGGTGTGCCTACTCAGTTTTCAACTTTCCTGGGTGTGTGGTCTTCTCTGACACTCTGATTTTTGAAATTGTAACTGTATCTTAATCACTTCTTTCTTTTATGAAAATTTTGTAACTTTTTTCCTTTTCATAGAAATCTTGTAATTAAAAACACCAATTTAATTTAAACTCTTGAAAAAAATCAGAAAATACTTTGTTGTTTTTATAAAATTTAAATTCATTTAACTTAAATAAATTTGTTACACCAAATCGTACATATCAATGGAGTACTATGTTTCAGTGTGCATTGACACTGTACAATGTTTAAATTATTTCACTTATTTTTGTTAAAGATAAAATCCTTTTTTTTAGATTCTTGAAATATACAATATTCAGCCTACAGTGTAATAGCACATATCTTTTTGACTTGTAGCTACTGTGAGATTGCTTTCTAAAACTTTGTATTTAATTAGATTAATTAATTAATTTGGTTATTTATATATTGTACTATGGATTCATCCCATTGTCTCACACTTGCTAGACACATTTTCTACTATGGATCCATACCTCCAGCACCAGGATTACTTTCTTGATTTCTACTTTATATAATTCTCTCTTGGCTTATGGAAATAGTATGCATATTTGTATGTTGCACTTATAGTCTGCAATTTTGCTGAATTGATTAATTTGTTCTAATAGATTTGTATTGTGTGTGTGTGTGTGTGTGTGTGTGTGTGTGCTGCTGCTGGGGATTGAACCCAGGGCTTTGTGCATGTGAGGCAAGCCCTCTAGCAACTGAGCTATATCTCCAGCCCCTCTTAACAGGTTTTTTTAAAATATTTTTTTAGCTGTAGATGGACGCAATATCTTTATTTTATTTATTTTTATGTGATGCTGAGGATTGAACCCAGTGACTCACACATGCGAGGCAAGCGCTCTACCACTGAGCTACAGCTACAGCCCCTCTTAACAGGTTTTTGATAATATATTTGTTGTTTTTCTATAGACCATATCATCTATAAATAGTGATAATTTGACGTTTTATTTCTAGTTTGGATATACTTTATTTCTTTCTGCTGGCTGGTGCTCACGCTGGGACTCTCAGTACTATGTTGAATAGTGGTGATAAAAGTGGGCATCTTTTCTTGTTTCACGTCTTAGAGGAAATGCTTTCAAAAGAGGTCCTGGAATTAAACCCATGCATTTACTTTCAACAGATTTTCAACAAAGCTGTTATGAACTTGTATTGGAGAAATGGCAGTCTATTCAATAAATTGTGCTGGGAAAATTAGGTATCCATAGGATGAAGAATGAACCTGAACCCTCTTTCTCACTAGTTACAAAAATCAACTCAAGAGTACATTAAAGACTTAAATGTAAGACCTGAAACTATGAAATTACAAGAAGAAAACAGGAGGAATGTTACAGGACATTGGAAAGAGGAAGTATCATATGGGCAAGACCACAAAAGGATAAGAAACAAAGGCAGAAACAGATAGATGGGATTAGACCAAATTTAAAAGCTTCTGCACAGCAAAGAAAGCAATTATCTGGGTGAAGAAATAATCTACACAGTATAAAGAAATATTTACAAACTAGAAGTGAGATAATGTTCCACTTTATAAAATTAAATTTTCTTTTAATATTCTCTGTTATACTCAAGCTTTCAACTCTATATTTTTTAAAGAAATGAGTTTGCAAGGCAATTTTTCCAATTTCCACAATCAAAATAAAGGATTATATGATTATCCTACCATTTGACCCTTACAAAATTTACTATTATAGATATAGCTCATTATAGATATACATAAAGGTGGAATTCAATGTGGTATATTCATTTGTGTACATAGCATAAGTTGGTCAAGTTTGTTCCACCAATTCTCTCTTTTCCTTCTTCTACTCTTTCATCCTCTTTAATCCCCTTCCTCTACTATACTGATTTCCCTTCTAGTTTGATAGGACTCCCTCTTCCCCACACTGCCACCCTTTTTCCTTTTAATTTGCTCTAGGTTCAGATATGAGAGCAAACATCAGACTGTAGACTTTTTAGTCTGGTTTATTTCATTTCCCATTATGTTCTCCAGTTCCATCCATTTACCAGCAAATGCCATAATTTCCTTTTTTTTTAATGTCAGAGTAAAATTACATTGTGTATATATACCACATTTTCTTAATCCATTTATTTTTTGGGGGGACATCTTGACTTGTACCATAACTTGACTATTGTAAATTGTGCTGCTATAAACATTCATATGCCTGTATCACTATAGTATGCTCACTTTAGCTTTTTGGATGACCATTCAAGGAGTAGGATAGCTGAGACATGGCAGTTTTATTCCTAGACTTTTGAGGAATCTCTATACTGCTTTCCAAAGTGGATGTAATAATTTGTAGTCCTACCAACAATGCATGAGTGTTCCTTTTACCCTATATTCTTTCTATCATTTCTTACCATTTGTATTCTTAATAATTGCCATTCTAACTGGAGAAAGATGAAATCTCAATGTAGTTTTGATATGATAATGAACAAAGGTGCCAAAAACATATTTTGGAGAAAAGATGACCTTTTCAACAAATGTTGCAGGGAAAACTGAATATCCATATGTAGAAGAATAAAATTATGTCCCTATCTGTTACCCTGCACAAAAGTGAGCTCAAAGTAGATCGAAGGCCTAGGAATTAGACCACAAACTCTGCAAGTGTTAGAAGAGAGCACAGGAATAGCACTCCAACATATTGGTGTATACACCACTTTATTGACAAGAAACTTAAAGTAAATAAAACCAAATCACTAAGTGGGATGAAATCAAATTTAAAAATTTTCTGATTAACAAAGGAAACAAGAGCTAGGAAAGAGAGCCTACAGAATAGGATAAAATATTTGCCAGTTTCTTTTCTGACAGGTAATTAAAATCTGGAATGTATAAGGACCTCAAAATCTTAACACCAAAAAAATAAATAGCCTACTCAATAAATGGGCAAAAGAACCAAACATACATTTCTCAAAAGAAGAAACAAAACTACCAACAAATAAATGAAAAAATATATTAAATGTTCCTGGTAACCAAGGAAATGGAAAGCAAAATTTGCTATTTGACTTTTGATAAAGCTATTTTTCTATCATTAAATTTTATCAGAACAAATTTAATCCTTTTGTGCAAAGTAGATATATGCTTATTTTTGTGTATCCAGGAATGGTTAAGAGTTATAATAAACCATTTATATAAACCATGTCATTCAACTTTCAGAATTGGATATTATATCATTATATTAATAAATGAGTATTCTCATTTATTATTGGACCTTATGCTTTGATTCCCATATTTTAGAGTGCAGAAAAAATCATTTCAAATCTGATAACACACAGGCTTTCTAAATCCCACAAAGAGATTTAAGTTGGTAACTGCAAACTAGATATTTGTAATTTTTACTTGCCCCTAGGTGTTTCTGAAATAGGTGATCTATCAGATCTCAAGGAACACAGTTATATATGAAATGATTTGGGAAAAGATTAGTTCATCAGTTCTATGTAGACCTGAAATCGAGTATAAGAGTAGGCTAGGTGTAATGAAATAATCTCCTGGTATATTATTTCTTAACATTCTCTGTACCATTGAGCTCATCAAAACTACCATCAATTTTTAAGAAAGATATTTAATAATATCTTTCTAATTAAGTATGACTGTTGTTCTGTTTTTTGTGTCTTAAAATTATTTGGTGACAACTGTTACTACTTTAAATTCTCCTTTCAACAAAGTTCTTATAGTCATATTTTAGTTCAATCCACTACTTCATTTCTTTATATGGATCATGAAGTTTTTAGACTGATTTTAAATGATGTAAGATTCTCTTATGTTCCTCTAAGATGACTTAAAAGAAATAATGGCATGTTTGTTACATGCATATGTGTACATACATGCTTTTCTCTGCATTTGTGTGTGAATGAAGTCATTGAATAACAAAAAGTAGTTTCAAATATTCATTTGTTTCCATATCTCCTTCAAATAAATAATTAACATTCATTGAACATCAAATTTCTCCTAAAATTCATACATTCTGTTTAAACTTTTCTGATTTCCCAATAAGAAAGAAATATTTAAGTGAGAGACTTTCAAACAATTCTGTCCATTACTGAATATTTCTCTTTGGAATGGAAAAAAATACGACATGGTACATTTACATATCCATACAGGATGATAAGTTTACTGGCAAACACACTAACATATTTGCTAGGAGGAGTTTTCTGTGGATTGCAATTATTAAGATGTATATAGTCTATGATTGTTTATGGTAACCTGAAATGTGTAGATTTATATGCTTTTATGTATATAAAATGCAAATTTTACATGACCAAAAAGACTATTACCATTTAAGTAATGCTGATGCATACATTAGTTGAAGGAATAACAAATAAATCTTGGCTAGAGTACATTTGGATGCATCAAAGGACTTACAGAGCTTTATTAGTAATCCTTACTTTCTTCATAATGTCTTGTAATTACTTATATCTTTGAGATATGAAAAAAGCACTGAATTTTGATTCAGGTTTAAAAAATTAATTTTTTATTATTTATCATTCATCATACATGGTATCTAGACCAATGAGGTATATTACCATTTCCCAAGTGATCTTGGTATGCATTATTAATAAGAATGATAGCTTATTATAATAGAAGATATATTTATCAGTATAAACATTTATATTTATTCATATTCATCTCTATATATCTCTATATACTTGTCTATAAATGTGCCTATGTCTATAGTCTTCATAGATAAGTATAAGAGTCTAATATGTATGTAGGTATATATAATACCTGTACTGATATTCTATCAGAGATATGTATGTGTTCTACACATATAATAAACAAGTAAATTTAAGAGATAGGCCTTGCTTCATAATGTGTATTCCGATACAAGTGATTGAAGAAAATGTTTAAAGGCTTTACATGTTTTCAACTTCAAAATAAAGTATGACATGGATTTTTGGAGTATCACTAATACTTTCATCAACATCTTTTTCTTGTTAGTAGAATACATATGAACATAAACATATGCAAGGAGGTACATGGAGCAAAAGGTGCTTCACCTTGAAGTGGGATTGAGGTGAATTTTTAAGAGTTTGATTATACATTAAGGAGTAATGTTACCTTGGGTTGGACATTGTATATAAAAGATGCATGGTTATCTTCAATAATAAAAGGCACTAAACTGCCTGCAACCAGCATTAACAAAACAAGTGACCATAAGTCCTCATTTTTTCTCAACTATTCTTCACCATCTGAAAAAGGAACTTGAATTTGGTAAGCCAGAGACAATTCGTTTGATTTCATTTTAAGATAGCACACATTCAGTAATTTAAATAGAATTCTTCCTTTATACCTGCCTCCCTTTTCGTTGAAGAGGGTTGATAAGTTAATGTCATGACTTTTTTATTGGGTAGAGTGGGATTCTTTGTTTAAATTTTAATCCAATAAAAACAGTTTATAAATTCAGACATATTTAGACAGCAGCATCAGTTGAGAGTACAATGTTGTCAACTCAACCTAGATTAGATGTATTAACAAGCAAATTGAAAATAAAAGACCTATATACATCAAGGTATAAATCAATTTATTTTGTTGAGGCATTGAAAAATCTTAAGATTCTTTCTGAATTGATCACAAAATACTACTATTTTGGGGCAGGAAAGGGGAATGGGTATAGTAAAGATGGTTGATAAAAAATATATATAAATATATATATATATATACTGTTCATTGAAAGTGCATATAAAGATGTTTAATTTCAAGAATGTAATCTGCTTATAATTTTGTGCAAAGTTAGAAAAATTATGATTGTAACAATATTTTTTTCTATTTGCCTCAACAAATGTTTTCAGTGAATAGTGTGTACAGCTTCTGAAAATTTGTTTTTTTTTCTGTTATGTTTGATAACATGTATTAAAATGCAACTTTTGAGGAAAAAAAAATAAAACTTAAGATTTTCTAAAAGTATGCATAAACATTTAGAACTATTGTTCCCAAGAATAGTTCTAACATAAAGTGTCAATTGAGGATTGTTGCTAGTGAACATGAACTTTTTGTTCATGGTCCATGAGGTCTTTAAGTGCAGAAAATGAAAGTAGTTAGAAACTTTTCTTACAATTTGACATTGGTGCAAAAACCTAGATTGGGGTCAGCAGATTTTTCCCAATGAACAAGGTACAGACCAATTAATGTGCTGTCAAAATTGTAGGTGGTGGAATCTAAGTACTAAGACTATTCTATAATGTGTTAGTTTTTACTCTGCTAAGTGTGGAGAGAAGTAAAACATACATACATATGCATATATGCACACACATGTATTCTTCAAAATTATTTATTTTGTTAAAAGATATTGAAACTTAATTATAAAATTGGTGAGTGATGAAAGAACAAAAATGGAGATATAAAATGTAACATCATTAAATTCTTTTTGAACAAATATCGAAGTAAAATTTCTGCATGTCTTTAACTTGTTTTAAAAATCTTTTCATTTCCACCAACATACACCTTTAACCTAGATTGTCTCCTAGAAGTGTTACTACAGTAAACTAGATAAAACTCTGAAAATCATTTCCCCTAAGAGTAATATTTTTTCAATAAAAAATGTTAGCAAGAAAGTAAAAAATTTGAAGAATATGCAATATTCTTTAAAAAGTTTTAAAAGAGAATCCCCTTCATTTTTTGTATTAAACACTTTTCACACACAATGAACAGCATATACTACTATTAGAATTCTACTTATTTGCTATGTTTATCCTAATTTTCATTATTCTAATGTACTATTTTGAACCTAAAGTTCAAAGTTGGGATTGTACTGTGAATGATTTTAGGCCTTTATTTCTCTTTTGTAAGTAATTTGTTTTTATTGTATATAACAAAAAGCCACTTTCTAATGCATGGAGAAAGAAAAAATTAAACATAAACTGATCATTCAATACAGATTGAGAATCTGTGCTCTATAACATAGTTTGAAACCACATGAATCAAGGCATCAAAAAGACCCTTGTGGTCAGATTGACTCCATTTCACAGGAAAGCACTGGTATTTTTTTAATTAAATTTATTTTAATTTATGTAAAAACATAAGCTTAGTACAGATTATTGAAGTACTATAAGATGCTTTGATCTATGTACAACATTATGTAATATTCAAATCAAGGTTAACCTATTTCCTCAAACATTTATCATTTCTTTATGCTACATTGAAAATATTTTCTTTTAGCTTTCTTTGTATTTGAAATATAGTATATTAAGTACTCTCAACTTCTTTGAGATCAACTTTTTTAGATTCCATGCATGAGTGAGATCATGCTGTATTTCTTTTCTGTACCTGATTTATTTTAGTTAACCTAATGATCTCCAGTTCCATCCATGTTATGGCTGAATAGTATTTCATTGTGTACATATGTGCCACATTTCTTTTTCCATCCATCCATTGATGATTGATGATTGATTTCATATCTAAGCCATTGTGATAGTGCTGCAATAAACATAGGACAGCAAATATCTTTTCGACATACTGATTTCCTTTCCTTTATCTAAATACCCAGTAGTGGGATTGCTGGATCATATGTTAGTACTATCTTTAATTGTTTGAAGAATCTCTTTCTTTCATAATGACACTCCACTTGCATATACCCAAAAGCATTCTGCAAGGGTTTCCCTTTCTCTACATCCTCAGCAGCAGATAAAAGTCATTATAACTGAAGTAAGGTGATATACAAGTGTGGTTTTGATCTGCATTCCCCTGATTATTAGTAATATTGAGAATTTTTCATAAACTTGTTAATCATTTGTGTGTTTTGAGAACTGATTATTTTAAGGAATAAATCTCCAACACTGATGTGAACACATTGGTCATTATGAAAAACATGTATATTGATCACTGACATTAAAAATTATGGCATTAGGGGCCGGGGTTGTAGCTCAGTGGTAGAGCCTTTGCCTCACATATGAGGCACTGGGTTCTATCCTCAGCACCACATATAAATAAATAAATAAAATAAGGATATTATGTGCATCTACAACTAAAAAATATTTTAAAAAATAATGTCATTATGTTCTAACTGGAAATAAATACTTCTACTTTTAAAAATTGAAAAATTCTATAAGGAAAGTTTAAATATTTATTTTAGAATATATCCTTATTCATGATAGAAAGATGATATAAGATTTTGGGGGAAAAAACTTTAATAGTGAAACTGTCCCTTATTATAAAAGTATGTAAAATAAGCAAAGAAAATTAGTATGAAGTATAAATATGTCTAATACCAATGAACCCCAACTTAAAAATACTACTGTATGGATCATGGGAAGAGTAACATTTCTTACTCATATTTATCAGTATAATAATAATGATGTTATCAGGGTCACTGAAGACTGTACGTGCAAATTATATCTATTTGTATCAATTGCTGATTGTTATTTCTCTAGAGACATACCATATGACTAATTTAGTTGCCTAAGACATCTAAACAGCTTTATAAATTGGTGACAATCTGAAGATAAATAATCCATCATATGGTGATAGATAACTTAAACTTTAATTACTCAGATAAAACCACTTTCATTAAAAAACTTGTTATATATTATACAACCAAATCCCTTCATTAAAGTCTATTAACACAATTAATAAGCAATTCACCCAGAGCATAGCTCTCTTTATCACTGGTTTACTTTGAATTATTAAACAAACCTTAGAGTAGAGAGCCCCACATGAATTTCAAATACCACTTATTTATTTTACTAATAAATACCGCACATAACATCTCCTTTTGTACATTTAAAACATCCAGTGTTTGTTCTCTTTGAAGGACAATAGAATCTCATAGATATAAATTAAAATAAAAAAATAAACAATGAGAGAGAAAAAAATTTAGAGGTCATCTAAATGATGACCTTGACCTTCTTCAGAAACCCTAAGTATACTGGAGAAAAATATATGAAAATCTTGTGTTTTTTTTGTTGTTGCAGCATTGCTATTTATTAAATATCTCAGAATCAGGGTCTACACAAATTACTTTTCATCTTTTGTTTCCTGTGTATTCTGAAGATATGAGAAAAAATTATTAAATTAGTATAATTATGTTTTCAAACTTTAGGTCAGATCCAAACTCAAATCTCTTCTTTTTAATACATTGATATTTCATTCCTTAAAATGTCAGTATCTGTGTAGAGATCAAACAGCTTCAAAACAGGGTGCTGTCACAGGGGCTCAGAGTAGCCCTCACCATACTGGAATTTCTCCACTAGTCACTTACTATGCCAATCTGTAGATAGATGTGTAAATAAAACCAAAAATGAAAGCAAAGAAGATTAAAGAACCATAGAGATAGAGAGTGCCTGACAAAGATATAAGACAGAAAACTGACTGTTGGATATGGGAGAGGCAAATACCAGAGCCAAGTAAATTACCATGTGTGAAGGTCTGAGGTGAAAATGTTCATTGTTCATTTAGACAGACTTGAGATATGGACAGTTTTCTATGAAAACTTGGGGAAATTTCATAATCCATAGGGCTATTGATGGGGTAGGAAAAAGCTTGTCTCAATGACAGAGAGTAATTAGCACTATATTCAACACAGCTCTGATATTTCTTAGTATCTATAACCAAAAATATCAACTAGTTTCAGGTAATTTAAAAGCTAGAAAGATCTGTAGGCATGAAAAAAATAAAAGAAAAGAGTACACTTTACAGAGTATGACATTCAATAAAAGATTGCTAGGCCAGCAAATGAATAGGAAAATAGGGCCATAATTAGTAGTACAACCCACAAAGTAAAACCTAAAAGGATAAAATCAAATGTTAAAAACAGCAGACAAAAATCTCCAAACCAGTAATGAAAAGTGTATTCCACACATCAAAAATTGTATATAGAAAGATCAAAAAGTGTTTAAAAAGATCTAAGTTACATATCTATAGACTACAGCTGGAATGTCTTTGATGAAAAATAAACTAAATGATATTTATGAGAGATTAGCACTCTGATAAAAAGATTGTTGAACCTTAATACACAATATTAGAAATTTTAAAAATGACAACAGAGAAGAAAGATGTTTAAATCATTAATGGGATATGGGAAAACATTAATTGGCCTTGAGACCGAACATGTGCAATTGAAGACCAAAATGGAGTGGAATGAGAATGACATGAAAACATATTTGAAAAATAAATGAGCACAATTGTTTCCATTTTGATGAAAAGTACAGTCCTTTGAATCCAAGAACGTCATCAATCTTCAAGAACAAGCAACATAAAGCAAACTACACCAAAGTTTAGTAAAATCAAATCACTCAAAAACAGGACAGTATTATAAAAGCTTTCAGAGAATAAAGACATAGTATGTCCAGAAGAACAAAGGAACAGCACAACCCTTCTCAACAGCAATGAAAACAAGAGAACAATGAAAGATTTTTAAAGTATTGAAAAATTTCATCTTAAATTTTATGCCCAATGATGTCTTCTAAAAATAAAAACTTCTCCTGACATACACAAGCTGAAATGATCATTACTACCTGATCCATACTTCATGAAGTATTTTGCAAAGTCTACAGGCAGAAAGAAAATGACAATCAAAGGAAATGTCGATGAATGCTAAAGAATTAAGATTACAGGAAATAATAAATGACCTCAAAGTAGATGATAAACCTCCACCTTGGTCAACATACCTGGAAGGAAACTTTTTTTGTGGACTGATTCATACTTATGAACACAAATATATCATGACATGTTCATGGAAGGACATTTCTAATCTTACTATTCAAACTTCACCTGAATATAGCCTACAAGGCAAAAAACAGTACTAGAAAGAAAATTGATCAGATATTAGAATCAGAAAGCACTAAGGCATTTTGTATTTACAGTGTATCATTGTCAGATGAGAGGTAATCATTGGTCTATTTACTGACAGATTTCTTAGACAACTGAAGAAAGACACTATTAGCATTTTAATGGTTTGCTTGAATTTATTTAGAAAATCATCATCATGTAGAATCCATTAGAATTTAGTGATTAAAAAATTTTAATGTCAGCAGATATGGATTAAAATATTCTACTAAATAGATGTATTTGAGCAAATAAAAACCTTTTGGAGAATGAGTTATCTTGGGTACAAAGTGATTTATACATATCATAAGTACATTTTGAGGAATAAGTAATATTTAACTATAATACATTTAATATATAGTTTGCCATTCAGTCAACATATAACAAATGTTGAAAATAATTATTATGAATATAATTATTACTATCAATATCCTTTGAGTGTTTTTCTTTTCTTTCATATATATATATATATTTGAGATAGGATCTTGCTATTTGCTGAAGCTGGTCTCAATCTTGAAACCCTCCAACCCCAGATTCCCAATTTGCTGGGGTTGCAGGAGTAAGCCATGGCTCCAGTTTTTCAAGCCTGTAATCCCAGCACTTAGGGAGGCTGAGACAGGAGAATCACGAGTTCAAAGCCAGCCTCAGCAACAGCGAGGCATTAAGCAACTCAGTGAGACCCTGTCTCTACATAAAACACAAAATAGGGCTGGGGATGTGTCTCAGTGGTCGAGTACCCCTGAGTTCAATCCCCACTACCAAAAAAAAAAAAAAAAAGACTTGTAATATCTCCAAAATTTCATTTTTAAGTGTTCAAAAATATGTGATTATGCTATGCTTTAAATTTTAATGCATTGATGTTAAAATAAACAATTTATGTAATGTTTTAAATAATCATTTCAAATTCTTTTATTGCTATTCCCTCTAGAAACAGAAATTCACTTCATTTTGAATAAACAGAACTTCAGATGGTATAGATAATCTTGTTACATGTATCCTCATCATCCATTGTCTCATTCATCAAAATAGCTATGTTTTAAAAAGGTGAAAATTTTAAGGATAACAATAACTCAATGTGCAATAAAATCAATTTTAATAAAGAAAATCTTTCAGAGCAGAAGAGCTTGTGGAACTCATCTGAAAGTGAAATAAATAATATCTACCATTTCCATTCTCAGCAGTGCATTATTAGCTCAAAAACACAGGGGATTAAACACCTTAGAAGAGAAGACCCTGATCCCTGATGTAGGTTTATTCACAGTGACTTCTTTTCATATATAACTCCTCTGTAATCTCATATTTTTGTTGTTTTTCTTTTACTTTCCTTTTTTTTTTTTTTTGGTACTAGGAATTGAACCCAGGCACTTAATCACTGAGTAATATCCTCAGCATTTTTTATATTTTAGTTAGAGATAGGACCTTGCTAAATTACTAAGAGTTTCACTAAGTTGCTGAGGCTGGCTTTGAACTCATAATTTTCCTGCCTCAGCCTCCTAAACTGATGAGATTATAGGCCTGAGCCGTTGAACCTGGCAGTAAAGTCATTTTCTTAATAATCATTCCTGGCTCCACTAGAAAAGAACTTATGATCCTTTTCCCTTAAATTAAACATGAATTTTATATTGTTAAACTCAATAATTTTATCAAAATGTCATATGCCAAATTTATTAGACATTTTTAATATAATGGTATTTAGCATAATATTATTTGTTAGGAAAAATTAGAAAATATTGCTACAAATGAAAAAATGCAAATTCTTTAATTTTTAAATTTATTTTATCTTTCTGTCATAAATATATAGGAATACTCTATTGTGGATAGGTAATTTAGCAAAGTTTTAGTGGAATTTTCTAGTTATCCTGTTCAGAATCAGAATTTATGAGATTAGGAATGTCAAGTATTGGCTTCACATTTCAACTAACAGAATTTCTAGAACTGGGATTTGAGAATGTATTAAAGTTTAACATGTCTTTTACAGAAAATAAAATGCTTTTATATGGACAGACATAATTTTACTATGCTTTTACACATATTAATTATATCTGGATCATTTTAGCTATTTATTATAAGTCATGTAAAAATACATATTGATTACTATATATGGACAAGATTAGAATTTATATTTATTAAGTACCAACAGTTTTCTGAGTACTTGCTTATTACTTTAAGAAGTTTGTTTCATTTAATAATTACAAAAATGTTAGAGTTAATGTTATAATTTTCACTTAACAGATGACTTACCCAATTTTTATAAATCAAGAAAGTTCTCAAGGCCAAGAAGTCTGTTATTTGAGCAATCATAATTCATAACCCAGGCTTTCATGGCCATCCAATGTTAAACTCCACACTCTTCCTATACCAAAATGTGCCACTTTTCAAAAAAATATTTACATTTGTAATTTATGTTAAGAATCTGCATAAAATATTGGCAAAATTTTTCCATTATGAAATACTGATTGAATAGATACTTTTCAGTATCTCCTGGAATGTGGGAAAGTCTAGGGACATTTCATGTTTTAGGTTAGAATTTATCTCACTAATTATTTCTTCTTTATTCCATAAAATATGAAAGTGTATCATGTATACACACACACAAACACACACAACACACCCCTATACACTATAGACACATTATTGGGGACCTGGCTGAAAACGGAGCTTCTATAAGGTACATTTACACTATTTCTCTGCAAGGTTTCTGGCACTGGTAATGGTATCACTCGATAATCTTGGTATATACATGCTAAAACATTATTATTTTAATTTGGCATTCTTTTATTTCATGCAAAGCAGAAAAGTAAACTAGTATATTTACAAATATTCAAGTGCTAAATATGTATCATAAGAACATTGAGGCCATGGCATAAACATGAGACTGAATATTTCTCAGTTCACAAGTTTAGTCAGCTAATGGTATAGTTAGTGGAATCACATAGGAATCAAATAGTAATTGGATTTATAAATTCTTAGAATAAGAAAAAAATTGCATATATGATTCATATATGACACAATTATTCTCATTGTTTTTGAAACATGCCCAGGAATTTTATGTGATATTCTCAGAGAATAAAAAAGTAAGATTTTATTTTAAGTTTCCTTTCAAAACATTAGCACCTTTCCCATAAAACTATTTCTTTTCAATGTTATGTCAATGTTCATCTGAGTCATCTCTTGAAGTTTAGACTTGAACATGGAAGTCAAAAATTGGGAATCAATGCACCAAAGAAAAATATGCAAATATTTAAGTAATCTTAAGTAGCTTTGGAATAATTACAAAATATGAAGTAATGTGTTACTTGTTTAGGTTGGTAAGATGAAATAATATATTTTCAATGAATTGATATCACACCTAGAAATTCTCTTATATAGTGAGTCCCTAGAGAATAAAACAACTCTACAAAATCTTAAAATGTTTTTTTTTCTTACAAGCTAAAATGCTGTTTTAGTCAGTCAGCTTTTCAGCTGCTGTAACTACAAAACCCATTCAGAATAATTATTGAGGAGGAAAAGTTTATTTGAGGGCTCACAGTTTCAGAGATCTCAATCCACAGACAGCTGGCTTTATTCCTCAGGTCTCCAGCTGAAGCAGAACATCATGGTGGGAGAGCGTAGTGGAGGGAAGCAGCTCACAAGATGATTAAGAAGCAGGAAAAGAGATCTCCACTTGCTAGATACAAATATATACCCCGAAGCCATGCCCCCAAAGACCCACATCCTTCAGTCACACACTAGCCTTCAGTTACCACTCAATCCCATCAGGTACTTAATTCACTGATTGGGTTAAGGAACTTGTAACCCAATCATTCCTTCTCTGAACCTTCTTGCACTGTCTCACACAGTGAGCTTTTGGGGGACATTTCCCCCCAAAACTTCCACATCCAAACCATAACAAATGCTAATCCTATCAAAAATTCAAAGTAGCCAAGTTTGGTGGCCCACGCATGTAATCCCAGCAGCTCCGGAGGCGGAGGCAGGAGTTTCGTGAGTTCAAAGCCAGCATCAGCAAAGGCAAGGAGCTAAGCAACTCAGTGAGATGTGTCTCTACGTAAAATACAAAAAAGTCCGGGTATGTGGATTAGTGGTTGAGTGCCCCTGAGTTCCATACCAAGTATCACTACAAGAAAAGAACTTACAAAGTAGATTGTAATATACATATAAATTTCAGTACACGCTTATGATATATGTTATACATACACACATATAATAAATAATGAATGTATTATGAATATTGAGTTTGTAGTCTACAGCCTCAGAGAAAAAAAGAAACTATATTTTCACATCATTTTGTAATGACAGAATAATTGGTAATACCTCTGTTTTCAAGAATATGTACACTGTCATCTTGGTTTGCTGTAAAAATTTTAATGTATTTTTTGTTATGGTTTAGATATATGATATCCCCCAAAATCTCATGTGTTGGAAAGTTTAGAGGTGACACATTTGGGTTAGGAGAGCATTAAATTAGTCACTGCATTAATCTGCTTGAATGAATTAACTGAATAGTAACTATAGGCAGGTTGTGTGTGACTAGAGAAGGTACGTCACTGGGTGGGTTTGCTTTGGGGTTTATATTTTGTCACTAGTGAGCAGAGCTTTCTCTCTGCCTTCCGGTTGTCATACCCTAAGCCGTTTTCCTTTGCCACACCTTCCAACATGGTATTCCACTCACCTCACACCCAGAGTAACGGAGTTGAAGAAGTATAGACTGAGACCTCTTAAACCAAATAAACTTTTGGTACTCTAAAATTGTTCTTTTCAGGTATTTTAATCACAGCAGTGAAAAAAATGACTAAAACATTTTTAATGGTTAAGAAATTACTTAATATCACAATTATATATGGTAGTTAATGTTTCATTTTAATACCTTCTATGGTTAATTTAAATAGCATTTTTATATAATATTTAGTATTCAGACACTTGTATCTAGGACTTCCTTGAATCTATTGTATTGCTATGATGAACTAAAATTATATGATTGACTAAAATTGGAAAACATACCATGTATTTGTCTTATTCAGTAATTTCATGATAGATATCACAATATTATAAAGTTAGGATGGCCCTTGAGTCATCACTATTTTTCCTTCTTTTTTATTCTTTTTTTTTTTTTTGGTGGTATAGAGGATTAAACTTGGAGCTTTATTCATTTATTTACTCAGTAGCAGTGCTCTGCTACTGAGCCACATCCCCAGCCAATGAATCATCATTTCTTTAAAATTTTAAGCATTGAGGAAATTTAGTTTTGCAAATTGCTAATGTAAAACTTTGGTCAATATTCAATTATTTTCCTTTAACTACTAAACAATGGACAATTCTCACCTTGGAAGTTCTTGTTACCTACTGAAATACATTTCATTGCCTATTAAATATGAAAAATAATAATTCCTTTAGTTATTCATCTAAAATAATATATGCTTTAAAATTAATACGCCTGGTTTAATGTTAAAACAGAAGGGTTGGTCTTGCATTACTCCACATAATTGCCTACATTGAATAAGAATAGTGAGGGGAAAACAGCAACAACAAAGGTGATGAGGATTAGCTGTCTTTTAGTCATTTCTAAGGTGACACTTTATTTTTTAGATGTTTGTCAATAGAGGTAAATTTGAAATAAAATTTTGATAGGTAAGTAAAACATATAGTGACATATTACCAATCTCTTCTGAGTCTGGATGTTATTTAAAAAAAGATGGTATTAATAAAAGGAAAGAAACTCACACAAATGGAGCCATCAAATTATTTAAAAATTTGGAAGTGAGACAAAATTTGTACTGGATTTGTGCAAATTTCATAGGTCAATCATAATAGATTGGGAACAAGGAGAACCATATTTGAATTACATACCTAGTGATCAGAGAAAACAAATCTTCACAAACGAGAAAAAACAAAGTTATCAGAGACACACATCTTCTATGGTGTTTCATAAAGTAGATTAATAACACATCAGAGTATCTATACTGAAGTTATTCATAAACATCCAAGTGAATTTAGTCAAGTTTTAAAATCCATGTGTTTTCATTGCTTCATTTGTGAAATGGTGAGTCTTAAAAACATCTGATAGTGTTTTTGTTGTATTATAAGAATCAAATATACAGCATATAATTATATACCGTATATTAGGATATTAGGACTCCAATGAATATAATTTCTTTGTTCATATTCATGTTTTGCCCTCCAACAATCATCCATAAGATAGTTGTCAATATGATCTATAATTTTCCATTTAAGTGGAAATACAAAAATGCTTTCTGAGGTTGATTTTTAAAGTCTGAGGAAAACTCATAAGAATCATTTGACACTGAAAGAAGAGAGGTTCCTGGGAGATTTTTTTTTTTTTTTGGTACTAGGGGTTGAACTCAGAGGCACTTGACCACTGAATCACATCCCCAAACCTATTTTATATTTTATTTACAGACAGTGTCTCATTGAATTGCTTAGCATCTCACTTTTGCTGAGGCTGGCTTTGAACTCACGATCCTCCTTCCTCAGCCTCCCAAGCTGCTAGGATTACAAACGTGAGCCACCATGCCCAGCATTCCTTGGAGATCTTTAGAAGTACAGTTTCTCACATATATCTGCTTAGTAACTACATAAACGATTCATTAAAGAGGAATTATCTCCAATTCATTTGGCTAAAATTGTGCAAATATTGCTTAGCACTTTTTAAGATGAATTTCATAACATTTGACACATCTTTATCTGCAAGTCTGATATTTAAGTGCAAATTTATTATTCTCATTACTATTATTTAATTTTTTAAAAATTGCTTATTTGATACTAATGAAATCTCATAAAATTATAAAGGCAATTTTAAGACAATGAATAACTATATTTTGAACTTCATTAATTCTTACAATCTTAGAGTGGGTATCTCTCAATGTAGTAGAAAATCTTGAAAAATAAGACTGAATTCATTATTCACAGTTGGGATTTTGTAAATTTTCTTTCAAATCTTAGCTGAGAATCCAATGTGGTACAAAAAATTACCCAAATATTTGTGGAAACACGGTTTCTGTTATAGAGGGATTTTTACCCCTTATGCACTATGTATCGTGAAGTAAAATGAGGATAAAGTGGGGAAAAATGAACTTCATATATTATTTAATGGAAAAGAATGTCAATCTTAAGAAAAAATATTAACTTATAAATGGTGAAACTTCATACTAATATTTGTGTAAGAAAACTTAAAAGTCAGTATTTTTCTTAGAAAAGAAAAATCTATATTGTAAAAATTAACAATATTAGATCATGTAAACATTTCTAGGATATTTTAATAAAGATAGGAAAAAAGACCAATAAACAGGGCATATGTGAGATCTGTTTCATGTAGGTGATTGTCAGATGATGTTTTATAAATTTTATTTTAATTGCAAGAAGAGATTTATATATTTTCTCATTGTTAAAAAATAATCTATATCAAAATAAAATATAGTCCACATGCATATTCCTGGAGAAAATACAAACTAAAAGAAAATACTGTTGTTCAGTAAAGATGGAAAATAAATAAGAAGTATGAAATATGATAATATAATAAAATGATATGCCCTTGTTCTGAGAAGCAGTATAGAATGCTGGTGAAGACAGAAGTTAGGGCCAGATAGCCAACATCTTCCTTAGATGTTTAGTCTTAGATAAATTATTTACTCTCCCCAGACTTCAATTTCCTCACATATAAAATGAAAGTAATAATAAAACACACCTCAATTTGCTTTTGTGATGGTAAAATGTGTTTTGTAAAGATTAAGTCCTTAAAATAGTTTCTACTTTTTATTACTAGCACTTATTCTTGCACATAAAATTAATGAATTAAACACATCTATTAAAAGGAAAATTACTTTTAGAGTCAAAATGTGATTTAAAATTTTTTTAAATATATATTACACAAAATGAGAAAATAAACAAAAACAAAAAAAAAGTTTAGAAAAATGGAAATCAACACATTAGAAAGGTGACAATAATTGAGGTAATGGAAAGTTCCAGAAAGAGTTAATCAGAGGCCTATAAAATCATTAATACAGAGTTGAGGATCTTAATGGAAGAATCGAGAGAAATAGCCAAAAAATGTAAAAATCTATGAGTCACTTGTCAATTTAATTTAACTAAGCTTTACTAAAGCAAGGTGATTATAAGCCAAAGTGAATTTACCACACATTCATTGAAGGTTAAATTTTCAAGACCCCTCATGTGAAGAAGTCTCTGGAAGAGTCTCTGGAGAATTTCCCATCAAAATATTATATTATTTTTTTTCAGAATACTCCTTCAATGTTATAAGATATTTTAACCCCATATCTAGAGAGAGATTTAATCCCAATATACTGAACCTAAAGATATTCCTAAATTAAGTTTAGATTAATTCCATTTAAAAATATCCATGGTCACTGCAAAATGAAGTGAAAACTGACTTGTGACAAAGTGTAAGGTGGAATGTAAATGCAGTTAGCCAATTAAATGCATAAATTAGGTTACTTACACAAATTCTACAAACATATGTATGACCAGATAAACATAGGAGAGCCTCTTGGAGGTTCTTGGAAGAGGGTCCAGAAGCTAAGAGGATCCAATTACACTCCCTTCATGGTAAATTTGCTGTTGTTTGTGAAGTTTTAATATTATCCAGAAATAGAAAGTGTTGTATATTACAATTAAAAGATTGTAAATAAAGAGATATACAGTAGTCTTGAGTACATTTTTACTGTAACATTGTAAAACTCTTTAGTATGTAATAATTTATTATTCAAAGCCTTATACCTCAAAGTTACACAAGAGATATGTGTTGAATTAGTAATAATTTTGAATCTACATCACTGTGAGGTTTTCATTGTAGTAAACTGGGTGGATAGTGATACTGTGAATAGAGTAAACCTAACAAAGCATTTTTGACTCAGGCTTGGAATTACATGTTGAAGTTCCAAATAGACAAACAGGTAGAACAAATAGGTAGGTAGATAGCTGATAGATGAAATAAACAGTTTTCAGAGAAAGTATAAATTTTAGATGTAATTTAACTTGTAAATTAAATCTTTATTTTCACTGAAGGAGAGATATACAAATGTCTGAAATATATTGGCACACTACAAACACAGAGGTAACTTTCATTTCTGATCATTTTTTATAAGATTTAACAAAGAATTTATCATTATTACTCTAACAAATCAAGATGGACACACTCATGATTATATATATTTCCATATTATAAAGCTATGGATACAAAGGGAAAAAAAACAAACCTAAAATCTAGAAATGGAAAGTATTACATAGAAGACAATAGAAGCACAAGACCTCTCATCCAAAGGGAAGAGACCAGTTGAAGAGAACGCTGATGCAGTTGGTGTAAGCCAAATTCACCTTAATATTTAACTAGTATTTAGAGGCTGTAATAGTTTTCAGCTATTCTTGGAGCAGGAAGGGAAGCTGAAATAAACCTATCTAAGTACTCCAAGCTTCCACCAGCTGAAGAATGAGACCAAGCCGGGATATCTGAGACAAATTACTGAAGACATTTTAGTCTTTCAGATATCATAATCTAGAAAATGTGCAGGAAGGCTGAAGTAAGAGACAGAAAGACATGGAGGTAACACAAGGCAGCATGAACAATGACAAAACTGGCTACCAGAATCTACAGTTGGTAGAGATCTCTCCTGATGTGGAAATTTGTTGGACTATCTTCAAAGGATATAGAAATCTCAAACCTTGAGCATTAAAAGAAGTCAAGTCTTGCTTGGAAAAAAGAAAAAAGTTCCAAATATTTTCCACCAGGTGAGGTCACTTGCAGATCAGATTGATTCAATCCCTGCTAAATATCCTAATAGAAGAAAAAAATGCACTCTTTCCTAAGGATATATATTACTTACTCTGGACTCCAATCTTTCATACAAAATATTTTGGATAAAATATTTAAAAATATGTATGTAAAATTCATGAAGAAATTAGAAAATGTGTCTCAACATCAAATAGGGAATAATCAACACAACTAGACCCAGATACAGAACAAATGTTTTCTAAGACTGCATTTTAAAATATCTATGATAAAGAAAATCTAAAGATGGACCAAATGAACTAGGAAATGGAATTTCAGCAGAAAAGTTGAACTATAAATATACCAAAGGAAAATATTAAACATTAAAAATATATTAGGAAAGAATTTTATTAATGAGTTCAATCTAGTCAAGAGTAGATTGAGCACAGCAAAGTAAAGCATTTGAGAGAATTTGAAAAGGCATGGATACAGAAATATTTTTTTAAATGCAAATATTTCTAAAGACAACAAAAAGAAAATGTGTATAAGATATGTGAAAACACATTAAATGTTTTTAAAATGTGTAACTTAGGACTCAGAACAATAGGAGAGAATAAACTAGAAATCATGTTTGAAGACTGCTCAGCACAAATTTCATAAATTTGACAATAGAATACACATACAGGTTCAAGAAGGTCAAAGTAACACCAGCACAGAGAATCATTTTAAAAAATTCACTTCTAAGTATATTACAGATGAATTGATGATGAAAGTAACAAATCAAAATATAAACTGCACAAAGAAGAAAAATGGACAAATGTAGAAAGAATAATGAAACAATAAAAATGAATTTTAAATAAAATATAGAAGAGAAAAAATAATATTTTTAAAGTTACTAAATAATAAAACCATATATCTCTAGTTTTTTATCCTACCTAAGTTTCTCAACCAATGATAAATTTGTATATTTAGAAAGAGGAACTGATCATAAATCATCAGGAATAATAAGAAAAGCTAAAACAAAAACACCAAAAAACCAAAAAACCTAAAGTAAAAAAATGATGCCACATAAACCAAAAAACAGCAAAAAAAGGAAACAGAAGAACCAGAAAGGTTAGTATCAATGTTAAAAAAGGAACATTTTAGCTTCTTCTAAGAAGAAATAGTGGGCATTTATTTTCATTTTGAAAACAAAGAAATTACACAGGCTAATTACAAAGGCAAAAAGTGGAGTAGAGAGAACTATATGCTAGTAAGTTTATTTATTACAATTTGAATTTTTCTTACCTGAAGGAAGAGAGGAAAAAAATGCAAGTATATTTTGGTTACTAGTAAAGTATTACATAAACAAGTATGTGAAATATTGAAATTACTTATAATTTACATATAAGGATAGAGAACAATATAAAAAAGAATGGAAAAATTGCATAAAAAGCATAAAAAAGTAGAAATGGACAGACTTTACTTTATTAAAACTTAGATAAAAATGTATAGATTATTTACCCAGAATAAACACTCCACTGAACATCAAAGACTGTCAGAAAAGATAGAATTAAGCACAACTAAATGGTGCATGCAAGAAACCTCCTTTAAAGGTGAAGAATCATTGTAGTCCAAATAGAAAAGAAAAAATTTATAATTTAAAAATTGTTAATGATCAAAACTGGCATAGCTCTATTAATTTCACAGGAACCTGAATTTTTCTAATTCACTTAGAGAGGCTTTCTAGGAAAGAAGATATTTTATAAAGGTAAAATAATGAATCATGCAGGAAGACATGATGATCCTCATTGTACACCTTGTAACAATATGCCCCATCATGTTTAACAAATATTGATATAACTTAAAAGAGAATTGGGAAACTTCACAATAACACCTGAAGATTTTATTTAGTATTTAACCTAGGTATGAAATATTGAGTCCTGAAAGTTAAGGGAAAATTATTAACAAGTATTGTGAAAAATACTGCATGGAAATGCAGTTCAAGATAGTAAGTAAAATTCAAGAATTAATTAACCTGTAAGGTAAGATAATTAATGGCAAAATACAAAAACAAAATTAAGGGACATTGAGAAAAGGATAATGAGGGTAGTTTTAAATCCATTGGCATGAAGAAATAAGGAACACAACTGATCTATATAAATTAAAATTAATTAACTTTAAATAGTTTATCTAAATGTATAACTTTACCTCTGTCAGAGAACTACTTACACTGATTATAGTTTTATGTGAGGGTATAAACAAGAAAGGCATTTCTTCTGTTTAAAATAAAAGTTACATTAACATCTTCAGGATGGTTTTTATTGAATATTTATCATTTATGACAATACATGGACCACTGTTTTTTATAAAATAAAAATTAAATATTTCAGTTTTAAACTAATATAAATATTTAATATTTGTATTTTTGTACTAATTATTCACAAAAAAGTAATGCTTTGCTGTCTGTATTATTTTTAAATTAGGATGATCACTGCCCTGTGGATGCCTTGTCCAGTCACCTACCATCTACCACTATGGACCTCTGGACTGCTCTGATGCTGAATATACTTCACTATCATGCCCCACTTTGATAGAGAACAAAGATTATGGGGCCCCTGCTGACCTTCAGGAGCCTGGGACCAGGTCCAGCCCCAGGAGTGCCTCCAGGAACCTCTGTGGGAGCCTGGGACTAAGTCAGGCCCAGGACTGCCCCCATTGTTTTTTGCCAGAGCCCATGCTGACCCATGGGAGCCTAGGCCCATGCCCAGGACCACCTCCAGGGACCCTTACGGGAGCCCAGGCCAAGGTCAGGCCCAGGACCATCCTCACTGTTCCACACCAGAGCCCCTGTAGACCACCAAGAGCCCAGGTCCAGGCCCAGGACCACCTCTAGGGATACCTGCAGGAACGTGGGACCAAGATCAAGCCAAGTATATGCCCCTGCTGATCTGCCAACCTGCACCAGAATGCAAACCCAGGCCCAGGATGGCCCCTAGAGACCCCTGTGGGAGCCCAGACCTAAGTCAGGCCCAGGACTTCCCCCACTGTTCCATGCCACCAAAGCCCCTGCCAACCCATGGAAGCCCAGGAGCAAGCCCAGGATCACTTCTGGGAACCCCCACAGTTGTCCAGGCCAAGGGAGGCAAAAGACTCTTCCCACAGACATGTGAGAGCCCAGGCCCAGGACCACCCCTGCACAGAGTGGAGGTCCATGCTGTCACTTCTTTCTCAAATCCATCTTGGGACACTGCAATCAGCACCATAGCCCTCCCTACATATAGCCTCCACTTTATGACAACAGACAGGTCCTGGAGGCAGCTGCCTGCCACACCTCAGCACTACACAGTGCTGCATTATCAATCAGTCAGCCCCAAACAACTATAGGTTCCACTCTTTTAGCCCCATCTCTGAAAGTGTTTGCATCCTCCTTGGGTGACCCCCACTGTTATCTTGAGGTACCTCCATTACCACCACCACCATCTTTAATTGTAGCAGCATCCATCTGAGGACATCTGCTGGGAACTGTGATTGAACTCCAAGGAGAGATACAGGTAATCTGTAGGGTCAATACAAGAATATAGGATAGAAATTTCAATACCTCAAATAGGTACTGCAAGAAAGGAAGAAACAAAATCAACATGGAAAAACAAGGGAAGAAAGTGCCCCAAACAAACCAAGATACTACAATAATAGAATTCATTGAGAGCACAGTTGATGAAATGACAGAGAAAGAATTCAGAATGTATATAAGTAACATGATCTATGAATTAAAGAATGACAAGTAATTTTTGATCACTCCAAAAAGAGATAAGAAAGCAAATAAAGGTAACCATTGATCACACTAACAAAGAGATATAGGCGCGCATATAGGTAGCAAAACTTACTTCAAAAAAGAGAGAGAGATTCTGAAAAAAAAATCAGAAACTATTGAAATGAAGAGAAAAAAAACAAATAAAGAACTCAAAAAATAAAAATAAAAAATCAACAACAGACTAGATTACTTGGAAGACAGAAACTCAGATAATGAAGATAAAATATACAGTCTTGATAATAAAGATGACCACACAATGAAGATGGTAAGAAACCATGAACAGAACATTCAAGATTATGTGAAGCATCAAAAGACCAAATCTAACATTTATCAGGATAGAAGGCACAAGGTTTCAAACCAAAGGAATGCACAATCTCTTCAATGAAATAATATCAGAAAATTTCTCAACATCTAAAATTAATTGGAAAATCAAATACAAGAGGCTTACAGGACACCAAATGTACAAAATTACAACATATCTACACCAAGGCACATTATAATGAAAAAAGGCTAACATACAGAATAAAGATAGAATTTTAAAGGCTGCAAAAGATAGGAATGAGATTACATAAGGAAAGAGGCCATGTCAGATCTCAGCAGTTTTCAGCCCAGACCCTCAGGAGATCCTGGAACAAGATATACCAAGCCCCAAAAGAAAATTGAAGCCAACCAAGAATCTTATATCCATTAAAATTAAGCTTCAGATTTTATGACAAAATAAAAACATTCCATGATAAACAAAAGTTAAAAAAAATTTACAGTGAGAAATCTTTCACTAGAGAGCATTTTTAGCAGAATATTCCATGAGGAAGAAATGATAAGCAACAATGAAAATCTTCAAATAGAGGAATTATGGTAAAGAGAAGCCCAATCAGAGGAGAAACTAAGTCAAGGTAAAAACCAAAAATAAACCACAATGACCAGGATAACATCATATTTCAATAAAAACTCTGAATGTGAATGGCCTAAACTCATCAATTAAAAGACATAGACTGACAGATTAGATCAAAAAAAAAAAAGAAAGAAAGAAAGAAAAGACAAGATTCAACAATATACTGCCTTCAAGAGATTCATCTCACAGGAAAAGACACCCACAGATGGAAGGTGAAAGGATAGGAAAAAACATATCACTCACATGGACCACATAAACAAGCAGGAGTTTCCATTCTCATGACAGTTAAAGTGAACTTCAAATCAAAGTTTATAAAAAGGGACAGAGAAGGACATTTCATACTGCTTAAGAAAATCATACATTATCAAGACACAAAATAGTAAATATCTATGCCACAACAATGGGCATCTATGTATATCAAACAAACCCTTCTCAACTATAAGAATCAAAATAGACTGTAACACAATAATACTGGGTGATTTTTAACAAACTTCTTGCACCACTGGAAAGATCTTCCAAACAAAATCTAAACAGAGAAACCATAGAACTCAATAAAATCATCAGTAATTTAGACTTAACAAACATATATAAAAATATTCCATCCATCAATGAGTGAATACATGTTTTTCTCAGCAGCATAAGGATCATTTTTCAAAATAAATCATATGTTATGCCACAAAGCAAATCTTAGCAAATACAAGAAAAATGGAGATACTACCCTGCATTCTATCTGACCACAATGGAATAAAATTAGAAATCAGTGACAGATTGAAAAGCTACTCCAACACCTGGAGACTAAATATTATGCTATTGAATTATGCATGGATAACAGAAGACATTGGGGAGAAGATAAAAAAATTCTTAGAGGTAAATGAGAACTCTGGTACAACATATCAAAATCTCTGGGACACCATGTAGGCAATGCTAAGAGGAAAGTTCATTACATTAAGCTCACTCATTAAAAGAGAAAAAGTCAACAAATAAATGACCTGACACTATATAACAAATCCCTAGAAAAAGAGGAACAAACCAAGACCAAAAGTAGTAGAAGCCAGTAATAATTAAAATCGGAGCTGAAATCCATGAAATTGAAACAAAGGAAATAATTGAAAAATTGACAAAACAAAAAACTAGTTCTTTGACAAAACAAACAAAATTGTCAAACTCTTAGCCAAACTAACAAAAAGAAAGAGAGAGAAAACCCAAATTATTAAGATTTTTGGTTAAAAAGGAAATAAATAACATGACAGACACTATTCCTATACAGAGAATAATTAGGAACTATTTTGAAAATTTTTACTCCAGTAAAATAGAAAACCCTGAAGACACTGACAAATTTCTAAAGACATATGACCTACCCAAACCAAACCAAGAGGACAAACACAACTTAACAAATCAATTTCAAGCAAGGAACCGAAGACACCATCCAAAGTCTTCCAACCAAGAAAAGTCCCAAACCAGATGGATTCTCCACCAAGTTATGCAAGACCTAAAAAGAAGAATTAATACTAATACAACTCAAATTAGTACATGAAGTAGAAAAAGAGTGAATCTTTCTAAACTCATTCTATGAGGCTAGTATCACCATGATACCAAAACTAGACAGAGATACATCAAAGAAAGTAAATTTCAGACCAATATCCCTGATGAACATGGATGCAAAAATTCTCAATAAAATTTTGGCAAATCACATACAAAAACATATTTAAAAAGTACTGCACCATGATCAAGTGGGGTTCATTCTAGGGATGCAAGGCTGGTTCAATATACAAAAATCAGTAAGCATAATCCATCACATCAATAGACTTAAGAACCATATGATTATATTAATTGATGCAGAGAAAGCATTTGACAAAATACAGCACATCTTCATGTTCAAAATACCATAAAAACTAGGGATAGTAGGAACATAACTTACATTGTAAAAGCTGTGTATGCTAAACCAAAGGCCAACATCATCCTTAATGGAGAAAAATTGGAAGCATTCTCTCTAAAAATAGGAACAAGTCATGGATGCCCTTTTTCACCATTGTTATTCAACATAACCCTTGAAACTAGCCAGAAAAATTAGACATGACAGAAGAAATTAAAGAGATACAAATAGGCAAAGAAGAACTCACACTATCATTATTTGCCAAGGACATGATTCTATATTAGAGGATCCTAAAAATTTCACCAGAAAACTTTTACAATTAATTAATCAATTCAGCAAAGAAGAATATAAATCAGTACCCATTAATCAAATGCATTTCTATATATCAGTGATGAATCCCCTGAAAGGATTTATTGTGAATCTCCATAGACAATAGCCTCAAAAAAATAAAATACTTGGGAATCAATTTAACGAAAGAGATGAAAGACTTCTACAATGAACCACATGACACTATAAAAATAAATTAAAGAAGACCTTAGAAGATTGAAAGATCTCCCATGCTCTTGGAGAGGCAGAATCAACATTGTCAAAATGGCCACACTACCCAAAGCACTGTACAGATTCAATGCAATTCCAAAAAGCCCCAATGTCAATCTTTATAGAAATAGAAAGTGCAATCATGACATTTATTTGGAAAAATAAGAGACCCAGAATAGTCAAAGCCATCCTTAGCAAGGAGAGTGATGGAGGAGGCATTATAATACCAAACCTTAAACTATAGTATAAAGTTATAGTAACAAAAATGTCATGATATTGGCACCAAAATAGACATGTAGGCCAATGGTGCAGAATTGAAGACACAGAGACAAATCCACATAAATACAGTTATCTCATATTAGACAGAGGTACCAAAAACATGCATTGAAGAAAAGATAACCTCTTCAACAAATGATGCTGGAAAAACTGGAAATCCACGTGCAGCAAAATGAAACTAAAACCCTCTCTCTCACCATGTACAAAATTCAACTCAAGGTGGATCAAAGACCTAAGAATTAGACCAGAAACCCTGTGCATAATAGAAGAAAAAGTAGGCCCAAATCTTCATAATGTCGAATTAGGCCCCAACTTTCTTTACAAGACTCTTAAAACACAATAAATAAAATCAAGAATTAATAAATGAGATGGATTCAAACTGAAAAGCTTCTTCTCAGCAAAAGAAACAGTCAATAAGGTGAACAGAGAGCAAATATTCTGGGAGCAGATTTTTGCCACATAGACTTCAGATAGAGCATTAATCTCCAGGATATATAAATAACTCAAAAAACTTACCTCAAAAATACAAACAACACAATAAATAAATGGGCTAAGGAGCTGAATTTAAACTTCTCAGAAGATATACAATCGATCAACAGACATATGAAAAAATGTTCAACATATTCAGCAATTAGAGAAATGCAAATCATAACTACTCTAAGATTTCATCACACACCAGTCAGAATGGCAGTTGTCAAGAATGCAACCAACAACAAGTTTTGGCAAGGATGTAGGAGAAAAAGCACACTCATGCATTGCTGGTGAGACTACATCACCATTGGTACAACCAATCTGGAAAGCAGTATAAAGATCCTTAGAATACTTGGAATATAACCACAATTTGACCCAGCAATCCCACTCCTCAGTCTATACCCAAAGGACTTAAAAACAACATTCTACAGTGATTCAGCCACCTCAATGTTTATAGAAGCTCAATTCACAATAGCTAAACTGTGGAACCAACTTAGATGCCCTTCAATAGATGAGTAGACAAATAAACTGTGGTATATATACACAATGGAATATTACTCAGCATTAAAAGAAAGTAAAATTATGTCATTTTCAGGTAGATGAATGGAATATTGAGAATATTATGCTAAGTGAAGTAAGCCAATCCCCAAAATCAAAGGCCAAAAGTTCTCTCGGATAAGTGGATGCTGATCCATAATAAGAGAGGGGACATGGGAAGAATGAAAAAAACTTAGGTCAAAGTGGAGGGAGGGGAAGGGAGGGGACATGGGGTCAGGAAATATGATGGAATGAGATGGACATCATAGCCCTAGCTTCATGTGTTACTGCATATATGATGTGATTCTACATCACGTACAACCAGAGAAATGAAAAGTTGTGCTCTATCTGTGTATAATGAATCAAAAATGCATTCTGCTATAATGTATACCTAAGTAGAATAAATAAATTTTTAAAAAAAGGTTTGGGGTTCCTTCTCCCTATTTTGCCCTATTTCAGCAGGAAGCAGCTTGGAGACGACATTGCCCATTTTTCCATAGAAATGAAGTGTAGAATCTGACAGTGGGGAAATGTAACAGTGGTTTACTATATGCTTTGAATATAGTTCTTGATGCTCTGCCACTGCAACTGATTTTTAAAATGGACCTGTTTCTTTCTCTTACTCTCTCCCTACTCCTCCCTAGTATTTTCCCCTCCCTAATCTCAGGGGAAGAATGATTACCTTTCTTTTCCATTTTAGGTAGATTTATCTGTTCTTGAGTACACACCCATCATAGGAAAAAGAAATAATTCAGACTTTGGGGATGGTACTAGAAGATCTCAGAAATGAATATCTCTCAAATTATCAAGTGAATTACAACTCCAACAGAGAATACATGAAACATAACCTTTGAATCACCTCTTTAAAAGCCCTTGTTCCTGCTGATGGGGAAAATCACAGCCTCTGAGACAGGAGTCCCCCTGTGTTTCTCCTTATGCTAGCAAAGAAATAAATCTTCTTTTTCCTTTATCTTAAAAGAGAGAGAGAGAGAGAGAGAGAGAGAGAGAGAGTAGTTTATAGTATTTTGTAGTCATTTCAAGTGTCTCAGTACATATGCAAAGAATATTTAGAAATAAAGGCAGTATTTCTCACTAAAATTATTATACTTAGTGAGATACAGAGCTTACAGGACATTGCATTAAAATAATGGAAAATTGCCCCAAATTAAGAGGTCAGTCAACTTTTTTTTATTAGAGATTATAATTATACACAGAAGGCTGATCAATTTTGACTCTAGACTATGATCAAATTCAGGTATGGAAGATCTTGCCACAGACTTCCTCATTGTGCTTGAATGTGATTTAAAATATGACCATGTGTGATTTTCTATACTGAAGGAACAGGTGTGGTAAAATATCAAACTGTAAAGAATTGAGTCATTTTCTATAATTTGGTCTTTAAAATGCTGAGAATCTATCCTTACATTAATGAACATTAAATATGCCAAGAATGAATTCATATTCTTCAAAAGAATGCCTTCATCCTACTAAAAACAAAAAACATAAGAGAAGTGTGACTGTAGTTACTTATTACATATTTTATTCTGTTATTATATAGAGTTCAATAACTAATTAACTAATTTTGGATTAACTAATTTTGCTTTAAAGTTTAAATTTAACCCAGTTATACCACTTCATGGTGAAGATTGTGTAGCAGTGATGATAAATTCAGGTATGTAGGACAATAAGTGTTACTTAAAAGATCCCCTTTAAATTTTGAAAAATCATATTTACTTCTTAGAGTCTCCTATCATTTCAACAATTGAGGCTTTTCTAAAAAAATCTTATATGCATATTTGATGTAGTATTATGTTGTTTATATCATAGCAATGCACACTGAAAACTGGAGATTCATTCTGTGATTTGTTCATTCTTACATCTTTTACTGTTTCTTAGTCTAGAAATATCAAACCAGCTAGCACATTTTTAAAGTCGAAAGTTCCCCTTAGATAGAACCTCTTATGTTTCCTTATATATAGAAATACTTGATTTTGTGGCATAGCTACTTTATTTTCAAAACTTCTCATGCTATCTCTGTTTCATTTCCACAAATAATCATTAACAAAGTAAAAAACTATTTTATGTCATTGGCAGCAATGAATTCAATCAAAAGTGATTGATCATATTTCTGTTTTTTTTGTGTGAATGAACCTTAAATATACCAAGAATGGATTCATATTCTTCAAAAGAATGTCTTCATTCTACTAAAAATAAAACATAAGAGACATGTAATTGTATTTGCTAATTACATATTTTTATTTTGTTATTATTATGTAGCATTCAATAGTGCTTTTGGATTAACCAATTTTGCTTTAAAGTTTAAATTTAATGCAGTTATACCACTTCACAATATTTATCCAAAGGACTTAATGTCAGAATACTATAATTACATAGCCACATCAATATTTATAGAAGCTCAATTTACAATAGCTAAGCTGCAGGAACAAACTAGATGCCCTTCAAGAGATAAATAGATAAGTAGGAAATGTAGCATATATACACAATGGAATATTATTCAGCCATAAAAAATATTTACTTTATCATATTCACTGGTAAATTTATGGAACTGGAGGCCATCATGCTAAGTGAAATAAGCCAATCCCAATAAACCAAAGGTCAAATGTTCTCTTTGATATATGGATGCTAACACACAATTGGGGATGCAGTGAGGGGGGGATAAGAATAGGAAAGACAGTGGAATGAATCTCACACACCATTCCTATGTACATATATGAATACAACACAATGAATCTCTACATCATGAAAAACCACAAGACTGAGATTCTAATTAAAATAAGTTATACTCTATGTTTGTATAAATATGTCAAAATGTACTCTGCTACCATGTATATTAAAAGGAACAAATAAGATTTTAAAAACTATACATATAATTTACATAATGTTGTTATAGCCTACATATATTATTATAGTCTGTTTACTTGTAATTCCTGATATGAGAAAATTTTATAAATAATTTTATTACCTGTTGGTATAATAACAATATTTAATATTAATCCTTAAAATGAAATAGGTGCAATTTATAGAGATTAAAACATAAAACATTTTAATAACTTTTAAGATAGAAGGCTTCAAATGATGACTTCAAGTACAACAAATTTTAATTATATTCACAATTGACCGAGAAAATAAAGGAAACATAAAAATATAATATTCATGTATTTCAGCTGTAACCTTTTTTTTAAGAATTTATATTTGAAAATTTTGTTTTTGGATATTTAGATATTGTATTATCTAGCAATCACAGTAAAATTTGATATTTATAGTTTACTAAGAATACCTCAATGGAGACAGAGTACATCCAATTATCTTCCTATGTATAAAAACTTCATTCTGCTTTTTCACTTCTCACTTTTTTTCTTCATCAATCACAAGTGCAAATATTAAAGATCTAAATGAAGCAGTATACCAAATTGTTAAGCACCGGGAAATTAATTTCAGAATGCCATATATTCTTCTCTAAATTATTATAAAACCTTTGTGAACATAAAATACTTTTGCATACTATAAAAATTTCAATTAGTGTTATCATCACTTCCATTTGATCTATCACCCAATCTACCTACCTATATACTTACACTTCTGCAAATTACTAACTGAAATTACAGTAGTGACCAATCAATATTTTATTTATTTATTTATTTATTTATTTATTATAAGTAGGTATATATGACAGCAGAATGGATTTTGATTCATTGTACACAAATGTACTACAAATTTTCATTTCTCTGGTTGTACCCAATGTAGAGTTGCATCTACATATGCAGTCATACATGTACCTAGGGCAATGATGTCCATCTCATTCCACCATCTTTCCTGCCCCTGTGTCCCCTTCTTTCCCTTCCCTTTGACCCAAGTTTCTTATTCTTCCATGGTCTCCTCCCCCATTATGAATCAACATCCACTTATAGGAGAGAACATTCAGTTTTTGTTCTTTTGGGACTGGCTTACTTTGCTTAGCATAATATTCTCCAACTCCATCCATTTACCTGAAAATGCCATAATTTTATTCTTTTTTACTGATGATTAATATTCCATTGTGTATATATACCACAGTTTCTTATCCATTCTTCTATTGAAGGCCACCTAGGTTGGCTCCACAGTTTAGCTATCGTGAATTGAGCTGCTATAAACATTGAAGTGGCTGCATCACTGTAGTATGCTGTTTTCATGTCCTTTGAGTATAGACCAAGGAATGGGACAGCTGAGTCAAATGGTGGTTCCATTCCATGTTTTCTAAGAAATCTCTATACTGCTTTCCAGATTGGTTGCACCAAATTGCAGTCCCATCAGCAATGTATAAACATGCCTTTCCCCCCACATCCTTGCCAAAACATGTTTTTATTCTTGATAATTGCCATTCTGACTGGAGTGAGATAAAATCTTAGAGTAGTTATGATTTTCATTTCTTTAATTGCTAGAGATGTTGTACATTTTTTCATATGTCTGTTTATTGATTGTATATCTTCTTCTGAGAAGTGTCTGTTCAGCTCCTTAGCCCATTTATTGATTAGGTTGTTTGGTTTTTTTTTTTTTTGGTGTTAAGTTTTTTTAGTTCTCTATACATCCTGGAGATTAGTGCTCTATCTAATATGCATATGAAAAAAATTTTTCTCCCAGAATATCAGATTTCTGTTCACCTCATTGACTGTTATTTTTAATGAGAAGAAGATTTTTAGTTTGAATCCATTCCATTTATTGATTCTTATTTTATTTCTTGTACCTTCAGAGTCTCGTTAAGGAAGTTGAGGCCTAATTCGACATGATAAACATTTGGGCCTATGTTTTCCTCAATTAGCTTCAGGGTCTCTGGTCTAATTCCTAGGTCTTTCATACACTTTGAGTTGAGTTTTGTGCATGATGAGAGATAAAGATTTAGTTTCATTTTGCTGCATATGGATTTCCTCTTTTCCCAATATCATTTGTTGAAGAGGCTATCTTTTCTCCAATGTATGTTTTTGACACCTTTGTCTAGTATGAGATAACTATATTTATGTGAGTTAATCTCTATGTCTTCTCTTCTGTGCATTGGTCTACAAGTCTATTTTGGTGCCAACACCATGCTGTTTTTGTTATTATAGCTTTATAATTTAGTTTAGGGTCTGGTATTTTGATGTCTTTTGCTTTATTCTTCTTGCTAAGGATTGCTTTGGCTATTAGGTGTCTCTTATTTTTACAAATACATTTTATGATTGCTTTTTCTATTTCTGTAAGGAATGATGTTGGTATTGTAATTGGAATTGTATTGAATATGTCTAGCACTTTGGGTAGTATGGCCATTTTGACAATATTGATTCTACCTATCCAAAAGTCTGGGAGATTTTTCCATCTTCTAAAGTCTTGTTAAATTTTTTTCTTTAATGTTCTATAGTTTTCATTGTAGAAGTCTTTCACCTCTCTTTTAAAATTGATTCCCAGGTCTTTTTTTTTTTTTTCTTTGACGCTATTGGGAATAAAGTAGGTTTTCTCTTTCAGAGGATTCATCACTGATGTATAGAAATGCATTTAATTTATGAGTATTGATTTTATATCCTGCTACTTTGTTGAATTCATTGATTAATTGTAAAAGTTTTCTGGTGAAATTTTTTGGATCCTCTAAGTAAAGAATCATGTCATCAGCAGATGATGATAGTTTAAATTCTTCTTTTCCTTTAAGTTCTTTCATCTAATTGCTCAGGCCAGAGTTTCAAGAACTATGTTGAATAGAAGTGGGGAAGGAGCACATCACTGTCCTGTTCCTGTTTTTAGAGGGAATGTTTCCAATTTTTCCCTATTTAGCATGATGTTGTACTTCAATTTTGCATTGATAGCTTTTACAATGTTGAGGTATGTTTCTACTATCACTAGTTTTTCTAGTGTTTTGAACATGAAGAGGTGCTGTAATTTGTCAAATGCTTTCTCAGCATCTATACAAATAATCATATGATTCTTGTCTTTAGGTCTATTGATGTGACGAATTATGTTCATTTATTTCTGTATGTTGAACCAACTTTCCATACCTGGGATAGAACCAACTTGATCACAGTGCACTATCTTTTTAATATGTTTTTGTATGTGACTTGCCAGAATTATATTGAGAATTTTTGTATCAATGTTCATTAGGTATATTGAAGTCTGAACTTTTCTTTCTTTGATGTGTCTTTGTCTGATTTTGGAATCAGGGTGATACTAGCCTCATAGAATGAGTGTTTTACTCATTTATATTTCATGGAATAATTTGAGGAGGATTGGCATTAATTTTTCTTTGAAGGTCTTGTAGAACTCAGCTGACAATCCATCTGGTCCCAGGCTCCTCTTGATATGTAAGCGTTTGATGGCGTCTTCTATTTCCTTGCTTGTAATTGAACCGCTTAAGTTGTTTATGACCTCCTGATTCATTTTGGGCAGATTATATGCCTCCAGAAATTTGTCAGTGTCTTCAAGATGTTCTATTTTACTAGAATATACATTTTCAAAATAGTTTCTCACTATCCTCTGTATTTCAATAGTGTCTGTCATGATGATTCTTTTTACATCACAAATTTTAGTAATTTGAGCATTCTCCTTTTCATTTGGATGGCTAAGGGTTTATCAATTTTATTCATTTATTTCAAAGAGCCAGCTTTTTGTTTTGTAAATTTCTTAAATCATTTCCTTTGTGTCAATTTCATTGATTTCAGCCCTGATTTTAATAATTTCCTGTCTTCTGCTTCTTTTGGTGTTGATTTGTTCTTCTTTTTCTAGTGCTTTGAGACATAATGTCAGGTCATTCAGTTGTTGACTTTTTCTTCTTTTAATGAATGAGCACAATGCAATAAACTTTCCTTTTAACACAGCCTTCATAGTGTCTCAGAGATTTTGATATGCTGTATCAGAGTTCTCAATTACATCTAAGAATTTTTTTTATCTACTCCCAGATGTCTTCTGTTATCCATGTGTCATTCAATAGTGTATCATTTAATCTCCAGATTATGGAGTAGCTTCTTTTTTTTTATTTTATCATTGATTTCTAATTTAATTCCATTATTGTCAGATAGAATGCAGTGTAGTATCTCAATATTTTTTGTATTTGCTAAGAGTTGCTTTGTGCCATAACATATGGTCTATTTTAGAGAATTATCTGTGTATTGCTGAGAAAAAATTATATTCAATTTTTTATGGATTAAATATTCTGTATATGTCTGCTAATTCTAAATTATTGATTGTATCATTGAATTCTACAGTTTCTTTTTTTAGTTTTTGTTTGGAAGATCTGCCCAGTGGTGAGAGAGGTGTGTTCAAGTCACCTAGTATTATGGTGTCATAATCTATTTGATTCTCAAAATTGAGAAGAGTTTATTTTATATATGTGGATATTCCATTGTTTGGGGCATAGACATTTACAATTGTTAGGTCTTGTTGACATATGGTTCACTTAAGCTGTATGAAATGACCTTTATCCCTTTTGACTATCTTTGATTTGAAGTCCACTTTATCTGATATGAAGATGGAAACCCCTGCTTGTTTATGTGGTCCATTTGAGTGGTTGTTTTTCCCCATCCTTTCACCTTTAGTCTGTTCACTTCTTTTTTTATGAGAATAGTCTCTTGAAGGCAGCATATTGTTGGTCTTTTTTTTTTCTAATCCAGTCTGCCAGTCTGTCTTTTGATTGATGAGTTTAGGCCATTACATCAGGATTATTATTGAAATATAGTTTGTATTCCTATTGATTTTGGTTTATTTTGGTTTTTAACATGACTTGATTTCTCCTTTGATTGGCTTTTCCTTTAGTATAGTTTCTCCCTTTGCCAATAGTCATTGTCATTTTTATTTCCTTCTCATGAAATATTTTGCCAAGAGTGTTCTCTAGTGCAGAATTTTTCATTGTATATTCTTTTAACTTTTATTTATCTTAGAAAGTTTTTATTTCATCAAATCTCAAGCTTAAATTTGATAGATATAATATTCTTGGTTGGTACTCATTTTCTTTCAGAGATTTTTATTTGTTTTTCCTTAATCCTGGCTTTGAGTGTATGGGTTGAAAAATCTGCTGAAATCCAAAGTGATCTCCCCCTGTATGTAATCTGAAAAGTCTCTCTTTCAGCTTTTAAATTCTATTCTTATTTTTTGTGTTAGGTATTTTCAGTATAATGTGCCATGGTATGGATCTGTTGTAGTTTTGTACATTTGGTGTCCTGTAAGCCTCTTGTATTTGATTTTCTAATTTGTTCTCCATATTTGGAAAATTTTCTGGTATTATTTTATTGAAAAGATTGTGCATTCCTTTGGTTTGTATCTCTGTGCCTTCCTCTATCCTGATAATTCTTAGATTTGGTCTTTTCATGTTATCTCATAATTCTTGGATGTTCTGTTCTTGGTTTCTTTCCATCTTTGTTGTAATCTTTTGCTCCTTGTATTAGCTCTCTTATCTCTTTGTTGATGTGATCAATTGTTAATTGTAATTGCTCTCTTATGTTATTCTATGCTTCACAGGTCATTTTAATTATGTACATTCTGAAGTCTTTCTGTGACTTTTCGTCTACTGTGCTGTCAATGGATTACATTATTGTAGCATCTTGGTGGCAGTGGTAACTCAACATAGCAGTGAGAGTGTACCACGATGGATGCAACCACTTTCAGAGATGGGACTGACAAGGTGGAACTTGCAATGGCTTTGGACTGCATGTTTGTAGATGCAGTGCTGTGGCATGCTGTTCTGTGGCAGTCAGCTACCTCCAGGCTCTGTCTGTTGTCCCAAGGTGGAGACTACTCCATGGGGAGTGGTATGGCTATGGCGATGGTCTCCCAAGATGGATGAAGCCTGGGAAGCAACACATTGGTAAATGGGGAGCCATAATGTGAACCTCCCCACTATGCATGCGGGAAGTCCTGGTCCTGGGCTCTCACAATTGCCCCAGTGGGGGCAATTGGGCCTGACCTGAGCCTGGGCTCTCAAATGACCATATAGGACCCAGGTCTGGGCCTGGATTTTCACATGGGTCTGTGGGGTTGGCCCTGGGCCTGGGTCTGAACCCCATTATGGATCAGCCAGTGCACTGGGATGGACCTAGGCCTGACCTGGGCCCCAGCATGGGTCAGTAGGTGTGGTCCTGGCACAATCAATATTTATGTGTAGTTTTGTTGCATCCAGAGATATGGGGAAAGACAAACAATAGAATCCATAACCCGAATTTTTGTAAACAAATAACATCAGAGTACAAACAGAATCACCAAATATTGCTTTATTTGCCTAAGTAATGTATTGATTAATTCATTTGTTCAATTATTCACTGTTTATATACTTTTTCAAGCTGCTTTTTGCCTTGGTGATAGCTACTTCTTACTGAGGCAGATAGTGAGCAAATGAATAGATAAAGAACATAATTCTTAAATGTACAAATTTCAATGAGTTCCAATAAATAAAAGCATAAAAAAGAGAATATTATGAGATTTCTATTTCAGATAAGTAAAGAAAGTTCTGGTATTTGAGCAGAAGACCCAATAAAATGAGAGAGTGAATGAGTTATCACTTATTTGTTGAAGAATATGAGAAACAGGAGAAAACGAAGGCAAAGTTTCTGCAGAATGGGTAGAGAACAATGGACAAGGAAGAGGTTGGAAGACAGCATGACATAGAAGTCAAACTGTGAAGGGCATAGTAGACCATGTACTGAAATATTGCTTTATACTTAATGAAATGCTGATGCACAAATTTCAGAAGAGAATAACAGCCTGTGTTGTTCTATGATCAGAAGTGATGGTGGCTTCAATCAATATGGTAGTTGTGGAGGTCCTGCAAAGTTTTCAGGTGCTCTTATTTTCTAATGTTTTGGATATGCAATATAAGACACAGAGGAGTATAAAAATTAAGGAAGAAAAATTGAGTTAATGAAATGCCAGTTCATTTAAATGAAGACTGGAGGTGAGGTTTCTATTAAGGATTGGTCACAAAAGCTAAAGATGCTCTAGAGTTTGTTTATTTTTTCTATCCTTTTTTACACAAGGATTTTAATGCTGGCAATTGATCACAAAGATATTGATAACAAAGGTAATTATAGTACTTATTAATGCTGTTTACAGATCAGTTTTCTGACAAACTTGGAAATAGCTGGTACCAAGTAACTTTGTTTAACCAAGGAGATGTGAAAATATGCTCCAGGACCAGTATACCACCTTCAGTCTTTAACTCTAACACAGACAGCTAACAGTGCTCCTGATAATGGATAACTGCATCTCTGAGTTAGGTTGGTATGGAACAGAATTCCCATACAACCTGCAGACAGACATGAAGTCTGTGTAATAAATAAGCCAGTGAGATTTTGGAGTTATTACCTGATTGCAAGTACCTGTTACTAACCAATGAGACATAAATATTAAAAAATCAGTTAGTTTAGCAAGTTGGAAAAGGAGGTTGTTTTTTGTTAATTTTTTTCTTTTTCCTTCTTGCATTTAAATCTTTACTCAACTCTTCCACAGATGCAGTGAAAAAGCAATCTGTAAAAGGAGACTGGGAAGATTAATTTATAAATTTCTACTTTAAAGGGGGAAAGGAGGTACAGAAGTTTGTGTGGAGGTGAAAGACAAAAGGCACTGTTTGATATTGTCCATTACGTTGTTGACTCAGCAAAAGAGATTAAGCATACTCCTCCAAAAAAGGTGCAACTATTTTTTTATTCAAAGAAAGATTTGCTTATTTTTATGAAAATTGGAGATCAAACTGATTATTAACCATCATGTCTTCTGATGACACCCATCTCTGTTCTAGTTTATTTTTTTCATTGATAAAGATGTCATTACTTTCTTCAACTTCAATTATTTCAGATAACTCATTTTAAAATATCTGTTTCCTTAGTGTCCCCTGACTGTATTTTATTACTATTCAGTCATGCAAATAGAAACTACCCTAGGAATTTGAGATAATTCAAATTAGAGATTTTTGAATTTGAGATAATTCAAATTAGAGAATTTGTTTTTATATAGCATGACTGAAAAACTATAGGAACAAAATGAAATAGGTGAGTACCAAATGCTGAGTATTTGTAGGACTTCACTATTATTTTAGGGAAGAGCAGCATAGATAGTAAGGGTTGAGATCAGTTCAAGCCCAAGATTGTTTTTCAGCTAATGCTTCTGCTACTGAGTTTGAATTGGCTAAGAATCCAGGGTACATTTCTCCTTTCTCTCTCGCTGGTACCAGTGCCATAATGGTGTTAGCCCATTACCGATGCTGTATCCACTGTTACTTCTGCTCCACCAGTTCAATTTTGCCATTGCCAGTGACATTCTCAGAAGCTATATAAATTTTATAGCTCCTTCTACCTTCCAATCTTCTGCCAATGTCTCATACTACAGAAGTTAATAGGAAGTTTGGCAACAGGACTAGGTCAGGTGAAATGGACACTACTTGAAATGTATTGCTAGGATGCTAATGTATCAGATATTTCTACAGTTGAGGACAGGAAAGAGCTCAAGGCATTTCACATTTGAGATACAAGTTATTGTATCTATATAAATATCTAATATTAGGGGAAATGTATGGAGAGGAGATAAAATCTGAGTTATTTTTCTACTGGTGGCACATAATATGGATTAGATCACCTGGGGGATGACTATAAACAGAAAAAAATGTGTGCTAGGACAAAATTTTGGGATACTCCTTAAAATTGGCATGTCAGAAATAAGAGAGAGATCCATCAAAATAGATTAAGAAAGACCAAGAAAAAAAACAAGATCTTGCTATTACAAAATGTAATGGAAACCATGTTTCACAATTAGAGCAATCATGTCACATGCTGCTGATAACTCAAATGAAATGATGGCTAAGAACTAATAACTTGGGGGCTGGGATTGTGGCTCAGTGGTAGAGCGCTTGCCTCGCATGCGTGAGGCCCTGGGTTCGATCCTCAGCACCACGTACAAAGCAATAAAATAAAGACATTGTGTCCATCTACAACTAAAAAAATATTAAAAAAAAAAAAGAACTAACAACTTGGAAAATTTGAAGGTCATTAAGTGATCTTGATAATAGCTATTTCAAAAGGATTCTGGAGACAACTGAATGAGATTCAAAAGTAATAGGAGGTGGTGAAATGTTGACTATGAATATATATAGTATTAAAGTGACTATTTGAAATGCGATAATACTATAGAAGCTGGAGGAGGACAAAAGATCAAAGAAAATTGCTTTATAATTGTTATTTATAAAATGGAAAATAACATAGATGTTTGTGTCACGATGCAAATGACACAGCAAAAAGGAAAAACTGATTATGCAGAAAGGAGACATGAAAACTGTGGCAAATAAGTCTTCGATTTAGTGATATGCGCTGGAATCCAATACACAGGGAAAAACTATAGGAAAAGAGACAGGTTATGTATCAAAGCTACCTTAAAGTATATGTAGTACAGTCTTAGAAAGGGATATGTGGACCTTAAGAGCTTTTTTGGAGGTTCTAACAGGGAAGCACAGCTACTGGTATAGCCTTGACCGAAGAATAGTCCTTCTCTATGGGGGAAGGTCATCCTTTTCCACCGAGCATGCAGCTTTGGGAGGGATGCACATGAAGCAGTAAGGGAAAAAGGGGACACAGTCAGCCAGATCATCCAAATCAACCCTAGGGATCAATAGGGTGACAGATGTTGCAATCAGATTGCCCTCACATCCACAAGGGTGTATTTGGGATGGAAAGGTGTAAAACTTATCTTGTGTTTGGGTTTTTTGTTGTATCTTAAAAGAATTGTGAAAAGAAAAGTCTTGATAGTCCAAACCAGAAGACTAATCACTAATCCTTAGTTTCTAAACACAAACAAAATTTAAATCACTATAGAAAACAAAAAAAAGTCAAATATCATTAGTAATTTTTTACTAGAAAACATTGACATAGCAAGACTATGACATAGGAAGATTTGGGATTGAAAAGAAGAAGGTGGATTTTGACAGATTATGGAAATTGAAAAAAAATCTACCTGTGGGGTGGGGGAGAACCTAGCAGAATGACATTATTAATTACCTTCAGTTGCAGACAGAGCACATTTTAAATATCACAAACAGTGGTCTAAAGGCAAATTGTTTGAAATTGTTGCAATTATTAAAACAACAAATTGTGGAGTATCATTTTAGGAGTGTAAGGTGAAAAAAAAAAACTCAATGAAAGTGGGGACAGGTAACTAATTGTCCAGGACATTGGATGAATCCTTTAAATGAGTAATATTATGTTGAGGAAAGTTGACCAGTGCAGGGTAAGAATGAATGTCACTAAAGCTAATGTTATAATCATCCCTGAATAAGATTAGAAAGACTGTATGAAAGTGGTAAAAGTGTGCAGTCTGATAACATGAGCTATAAGACGTGTTTCAGTGAGAATTTCATAGTCTTCCTATGGCAATGTTTTCTAGCAAACATTGACTACCTCCCTTTGGAGGTAGTCAATTCATGATAATCTAAAAGTGGCACTTAAGAGTAAAAATTATCTCCTTTTGCAAAAAGGAAAGAGGAGCCATCTGCAAGGACTAGAGAGGAAAGAAAGACCTCAAAAGAGAGCCACTATTAAATCACAGGAAGAAAGTGAAAGGATTGTTCAGAGAAAAGAAGATCAAGTACAATGCACCATGTTGAAATGCCATGAGTTCCAGAGACAAAATGAAAGAATTTTTAGTTTAAGAATGAGATGGGATATGAGTCAACATTGGGAAATTTGTGAAAAATCACATGAAGATTAGAATCTAGTTGCTAGGGAATAGGAGGACAAGATTAGATTTCTGCTGATGCCAGAAATATCAGCCATAATGGAATAATTCCTGTTGACCCATCTGGGGAAGCAGATGGCCAGTTCTCACTGAAACCTATTCTTGGAACTGGTCCCCTCAGAATTTTGGGATACTGTGGTAAAAAACATTGGGGAAAGGAGTGCAAAATTTGAACTCATAAGAAACATGCCTCAAATCATTTTGAAGAGTTTACCATGTGCTAAAACAATCATTAATTGTATTAGGAAAAAGCACTAGGAAACTCAAGCATCAGGAAATAACTGGAGCAACAGAGATTTGAAAAGACTAGATTTATGGACACTTTGGTATTTACTTCAATCCAAGAAGTTTGAAGTTTGCTCAGAGAAAATCATCCCATTTAGAAATATGCATTAGGACAATTAACTCACAGACTACAGACACATTGAGAAGTAAAAATGAAAATAAGATATATTGAATATAAAAGTAAAACTGGGTACTATTGTGCACACCTGTACTCTGAGTGGCTCTAGAGGCTAAGGCAGGAGGATTGCAAGCTCAAAACTGGTCTCAGCAATTTAGCAAGGCCCTAAACAACTTAGAGAGACCTGTTTCAAAATAAAAAAGGTCTGGGGATGCGGCTCAGAGGTTAAGTGCCTCTAGGTTCATTCCCTGGGAACTCCTCCCCCCCCAAAAAAAGTAAAACAAATGCTCTATACATAGTATTATATTAAAATTGTTTAAACTGATTTTGTTTGTACCTCTATTGTATCAGGCATGAAATCATTGTAGAGCATTTGAAATGGTGAATATATTTAGATGATCACAGAACTTGACTTTTTCAAATTCATTATGTCATTTTCCTTTTTAAAAAATAAATTACAGGGCTAGAGTTGTAGCTCAGTAGTAGAGTGGTTGCCTAGCAAGTGTGAGGCACTAGGTCCAATCCTTAGCACCATATAAAAATAAATAAATAAAATAAAGGTATGAAAAATTACAGACAACAGATAAAATGTTGTCCCTATCTAAAGCATCTAGAAGCACCAAAATCAGACAGTGATTAGAGCCTGAATTAACTAAAAAATTCAGGTAGTTGTCATTGTTCAAATCCAAACTTATAGTAGAATAGTTAAATTTTTAACACACCCATTCCTTTTTTAAGTTGGTGTGTATATTATATGTGTACATATACTGGTTTGCATGGATATGTGGTATGTGGATATGACCATGTTTATTTAAGCTTTTAATGACGAAGACATTAGAATAACAATTCATATTTCTGTGGTACTATATCTAAGACAAATTACTTAAATGCCAGGCTCTTCTTTATAGAGACAGATAAGCCTCAGAAACTCTGATACAAAGAAAGGAGGTTACATGGAGACGGAAATAAGTGACATCCTTTATAATATTTGAAATGATCAGTTACCCAGTACAGTGATTTTTTTATTTTCTTCCCTCTCTTGCAGTAATTTTCCTTCATCTCTTGTATAATAGTGTACCCTGAAGTGACTTCCAGGAACATGTCAGAGATTCAATCAATTTAGAATGACATAGCACTATCATTCCCATAAGTGTTCAAGCACTTCCAGGAATGATTAAAAAGCATGGCATTGCCCACTAACTGCTGGATGACATGTACATTTTAAAAAAGACAGTCCTATTGAGCAGTTGTCAATTATAAAAGTGTTTGAGAATGGTGGCTTTTCTGTTTTTGCAGATATTTTTAATATATAACTGTTGTATCTGATATGCTTCTATCATAGGTCTGTAATTTCCTCTATAAACCACAAATGCAATGTTATGAAATACAGCCAGATAAAATTGATATATTTGTTATTTGATGCTGTCTAATGATTTTTAATTAAAATTTATTTATATTAAAGGAAATTAATTTTATACTGTTAACAATACCAAATGTCAAATGAGCAAAAGCAAAGAAAACTATTAGGTACATTGGTGAGAGCTTTTAACCTGTTTTAATTATCATTTATATGAGATTTTATCTTAATGTATCCTATAATTAAATATGTACCTGAGCTGTTCTGCATTGGAAAAAACATAATGAGTTAGGATTATTTTTAAATATGTTGATTATCTACCCAGAATAAAACTGTTGATTCCTTTATATGTTAAAGCTTTTTGTCAGTTTTTTTTAATCTGAAAAATAAAACAAATAAAAGAACTGCATCTATGTGTTCATAAGCAAATTTCATATAGCTGTAATTCTTGTTATTTAGATATCATTGTGAGGACAGTTTCTAAAGGAAAAGGAAATTTTGTTTGAATGGGACATGTGGCTTGCTTTCATTCTGCTAAAAGAAACAAGAATACTAGGGATGCATTTCAATTTCATAATTGAAAATATGCAGCAAGTTTCCAAAAGTTGATTGCTTACTATTCAGATATTTCCTAAATTTTATTTTCAGTTGAAACTATTTGGCTAATTCATAGAAATAATAAAAAGACAGGTTCAAGGAGAAGAGAACAGTTTGTGATTGCATTTTATTTAGCAAGTAAAAGATTAAAAAACATAAAGGCAATATAACTTGCTGATCTTGAAGCTGATGATATTTATTCTTCTTTTATATTTTATTTTAGAATATTCTTATTCACCAATAAACAATAACGTACTATGTCAGGGGATAAGTAAACATGTTTTATATTGTATTTAAAATATGTATTATATTTTATATTTATCTAGACCATTGTATGTGTCTAGAGGAAGAATATAAGAACAATCTTATTTCCCAGAGGCACATAGTAAACTTTTTCTCTAGAATTGCTAGCAGAAATTTATTCCTTGCCTATTGTTGAACTGGCTCATGGTCCAAGAGATGTTCCATGCTTACTGACTATGCTTAAATGCTTCCTGGGTCAATGTCAAGACAGACAGAATTACCATTACAGGACCATATGGACAACTTCAGTTAGAATTACTGGAATACTCACCTAATATATTAGTATCAGGGCAGTGGAAAAGAATAAATAACAGATTGTCTATTCTCAAACCCACTATTCTCTCTTTCTCTCTCTCTCTCTCTCTCTCTCTCTCTCTCTCTCTCTCTCTCTCTCTCTCTGTCACACACACACACACACACTCTCTCTCTCTCTCTCTCTCTCTCTGAAAATCTTGGAAAATCAGTGGCTTTGCTAAGATCATGCAACTAGTTTTATGAAATTGCAGTGAATTAAGTTATGGACAATACTTTGACACAAGAGGGTCATATGCCTAACTTACCTCAGAATCACTACTCCTAAAGTCCATCAAAATCAGACACCACATCCAAGTTATGATCCAATAATTTCTAAATTTTGTCCTAGGCAAAGTATTCCTAAAACTATTGTACTGAATCTCTTAAGCCTTAAAATCTTAATTTTAAAATAAGTTATTATAAAAATATCAAATTTATGATATACTGACAGGCATTTAAGACTTAAATCCATCAGCAAGGTACATGTCAAGGGCAAGGTAAAGCTAAAAGCAGTTTATCTTGGGCCTCTGTTCAGCCCAAATACTGCATTGCCGATCAGAGCTCATCTCCTCCCTCCCTTCCCTACCTCAGAGATTAGATTCTATGATTTCAGTACCATCAAGTCTTGACATACTTTTTAAATCATAGCTATTAGTGAGTTAAACTAACTTACATAAAATTCAAATGATTGAATAACATGTCTTTACTTTAGTCTCATAATACACATGAACTAAAGATACTTGGAATGAAAGGTATTTTCTAATCTTACTAGACATAAATAAAATCTGTCACATAAAATACAAGAATGCAACACTGTATTTGACAAAATTACAAAATTTGTAACATAAAAGAAACAGAGTTGGAGAGCAGTTTTAAGTCTTCAGCATATGGAGTTACTTCAAAACTGGAAATGGAATACAATGATTATAAATTACTATTGGATAGTATTCAAAATTTAGGCTAATAATTGGCATATATTAGTTCACCTGGCTAGAAAAACAACTGAGCTATGAAATAAAATGAAGACATGAATAGGACATGTTAATTAGTAATATTATTATGTGTACTTAGGAAAAACTATTTGAAGATAGCACTTGCTTAATTATCAACTAGAGAATCAAGCAGTAGATGATAAAATTGTGTCATTTTTGCCAGAAACAGAGTATGCATATTTGCCAAATTCAACATTTTCTCCAATGTTCTGGAACTTACACTATATTTTAGATTTTGGTTCATGCTCTTTGCTTTTCCAGGGATTATAGCTATTTATAAGTTTAAGGAAAAAGTATTCTTAAAAATTAAAAATAAATATCTTGAAAAATTATAAGCAGTTTTCCAAACCAAAAATATTTAATTAATCTCATTTTACAAATTTACTCTAAGATGAAATTCTCATTAAATGTAGGTCAACCGAGTCCTGCAGGGAATTTTCTACCACCCAGGTTGATTTTCTTAAAAATGTCATCATACTTTTTCTACAAAGAGTGCAATAAGACTCATTTTAATGTAATACCCATGAAAACAGGAATGCTGGTTAAATTAAAGTAAAATGACTCCTTAGTAAGAAAGATTTTAATGATACTTATGAACCATTTTTGTCAATTATCACCAGAGTTTTGTGCATTCTAATTCACTAATAAAGGGAGAAGAAGGAAGGCATGTTTTATCACCTATCTTTACTTTAATAAAATAGCATACATTTTTAGAGAAATTATTAAGAGAAAATTGCTAATTTCCACTTATCCATAAAATTGACTTTTACAAAATAGCCTTGGTTTTGATTCATTCTGAATGAAACATTGTTCCCTCATAATTTTCTTTATTCAACCCCAGCAGCAACCATAGACAAAGTAAAACTCCATTCCTCTTTAGTCAAATACTCTGAAATCATGATCTATTGTTGTTTGAGTACACTATCATCCATTATCTTTTCAAAGTGTGTGCTTGCCAACACAACCAACTCTAACTTTTACGATGTTCTAGCATATCTGAATAGATCAAATGAATATGAACGTACTATTTGCTGTCTACCAAGTACTATGTGCTATGCAAGGCATTCAATTGCAAATATTTTCACTCCTTCTGAACAAACTATATTGATTTCTGTCTCCAAATATTGTTTTATTTTCTTTTTACTTGAAATAATTGATTCTCCCAGTGAAATTATACCTTTATAGTCTGTAATCTTCATAGTTCTCTCATGTTAGATTTCACTGGGTTTTCTCATCTGGATTTCTGTGCTCTATTTTGGGCATCTAGTTTAATAGTTCCCACTGAAGCATACTTACATATTTTATTTATGTATTTCTAAGGACCTCAAACACAAAAGATTCTCTGCTCGATCAAAATTTATCCAGTCTTCCGAAACTTTCCCAAGGTCTATCTGCGTACTTCCTTGCAAAATCTAGTTTTAGTAAGAACCATTCTGAGTCAATTTAGCAAGAATTCCCCACCCCTCGTATCTCAACACCATCAATATCAGATCAGGTTCCTCCTTCACTCTCCTTGAGGTGCTCTCTGATTACCCTGCCCTGTTCATCAAGAGTCTGTTTAGGTTGATTTTGACAGAATCCCCCTTGCCTTTGATGTTCCTCTTAGTAATTTTTCATCCACTGACCTCCACCTTACCCTTTGTCTATATATTTCCACTTGTCTATGTTGTATTCAGAGTTGAGCTTATCTTTACTACATGCAGAATCCCATTGCAGTTTTCTCTATACCTATTGCAGTGGTCTTGCATAAAGTCTCACTTATCTTGGTTTCACAAGTCTCATTGAATAATTATATCCTTAAATATTCATTTTAACAACTACTATGGAAGCAAACCTGATCAAAATAACATGCAATTCTAAAAACCCCCAAACAATAAGGATTTTCAAATTTTACAGACAAATTCACTTACTAGCACACGTTAATTTGTTTCTTAATGTGAATTTTCTTTAAAATTATTTTTAAAACAATTATGACCAATCTCATTCTTCATAATTGTAATGGAAGATCACACCTCCTGACTGTTTCTGATTACAGTGAGTGATTTGAAGTTTGTAGGAGCATTCTCCATACCTTCAACCTCTTCCCTCCTTCTTTCCTCATTCTATGCTAATGGACTGCACACTTGACAGAGAGGTACCCCATTGTTTGTAACTTTAGGGCCATGATTGGTCCGAGGACCTTTGTACTTTCTGGAATAAACGGGTTCTACATCTCGCTCTGGCAGAGCAGTCTTACCAGCCCCCAGAGTCTGGATGAAGTGACTCTGTGACCGACCAAACCATACCTCTGTCCTGTGGGATCCCATTCCATCCTTCCTAAGGACTCCTTGGTACCCTTGTCCCCCAGGACCCCAACTCGTCGGCAGACCCATGCAAGGCATGACATAAAACAACAAAACTTGATTATTTGATTTAAGCCAAACCTGAGAAACTCAATACAGACATTTGGGTTGGAATTATGAAGAATGAAGCATCCTCTTGCTGTTAGGTTTGCCAAACCACTAGAAGCAAATCATCTTTCTCTGGCAGGAGTAACAACATTAAGAAAGAAGGAATGAGCACTGAGTAACAGATCTCTGATGTAGTCTTTGAGTACATAAAGTACATCACTCCTGGAAGCAACTTTACCACTGGAATATAGTTATTAGAGCCAGAGATTGCTTTGGTTATTTATTCATTTTATTTGAATTTACCTGACTTGTAAGCAAGAGTCCCACTTCTTACTCTATAGTCATTTGTGCATACTTGTCAAAAATTTTCTTTTTTTAATTTTAATTTTTTTCCCCACATGAACTTACAACAAAGAACATACAAGGCAAATATTCCTTGACCCTGACCATTGCTGAGAATTCTACCCACAATTTGTTTTCCACTCCAAGACTTCCCAGTAACTCTCTCTTGTGGAGCCTCTAATTCCTTCCATACCACTTCTAGCTTAGATGACAACTTTGTACCTCAATGGCACATTAACAGTATTGGTCCTAATTGCCATCGGACTCCCTTCACATCGGACTATATCCTTCTTTTCGCTTTTACTTTCAAGAGTACTTTTTCCTCATAGTGTATAATTCAGTCTTACTCTCACAACCTTCTCCCCAACACTAAATTTTATCTTCTACTTCTCCACTTGCAGTGTTAGTCTCAAATATAAACATGTTTGAGAAAAAATTAATTTAACCTTTTCACTTTATGATGCATCCTATTTTATACATTTATAAACACATATATTTCATATTAAATTCTAATACTGCCTGCTTATAATAACTACTAATTGTCCAATGAGGATTTATAATATGTAAAAATTTAGATAAGTTACTTCATCTCCTGGGCACTCCATATTCTCAGCTAAAATAAGAAATACTCCTTCAGTTTTTAAATTTTGAAATGTATACTTTGGCTAATACCTTAGAGATTTTATTTTTCCATATTTTAATTTTCAAATGAATTCTGTTATGCCCCTAAATACTATATATCCCTGTGAATTAAAATGGTTGAAAATTTTCAGAACATACTCAATCTTATTTGTCTATACATAATATACATGGTAATATATCAGATGTGCTTTTTGATTTATATGTGTACTTATATAGATAGGAATAATATATTTTTTAAAATGATTTTATTACTTGTATACGTTTTTACCATGTAATTTTGAGGACCTAGTTTGTGATAGACAACGTTTTAGTGTGAGATTGAGAAAATAAAACAGCAATATCATTCTTCACTGAATTTGCATTTTATATGTGGGAGGTAAAATATAATACATAAGTATTCCAGATTTATATGAAAGATTAATAAGCAAATACATTTCACACATTTCAACATCAAAATAAATTTCCCATATATTTTCCTTTGAAGTAGCATTCATAAAATGTATAAAATTTTGCTAAAATTAAAACATCTTACTTGAATATCTATACCACCCTTGAGAAAAATCGGTTTCCTTTTCTTAATTTTGAAACCTGATACAACTTATTACGAACATTTCTGAAGTGTGTCTAAACAATGGGTCAACTGCCAGAGAGGGAAAAGAAGTTCCAGATCTTTTGAATATTATGGTGATGAACCTCATAAACATAAGCACAACTGGACAGTTTTTGAAGAAAGTAGACATTCTAGTCTTTGTTTTGTAATGAATAGTCTATCTTTATAAAGTGATTTGCCAAAATTAGTGGTGCAATCTGAATTTAAGAATGAAATCATTGTTACCATTGTTACCATTGTTATTCATCACTTTGTAGATAAAATAGTACTAAGAGATTAACTTGCTCAGCAGTTCCTCTAATGCCAACTTTTAAAATGTATTGAACATCATAATCCAGTCATACAGTCCTATTTAAATTTAGGGAACTATGTGCTTACATAAGATACACAAAAATATCTAAAATGGTCTCACATCCACCTTTGATAGCCCATCTAATTTGAAAGAAGAAAGTACTCTACAAAAACACCACACTGCTATTACTTAATAAATATTTAAAGAATATTGGTTTGTAAATGTGGAAAATTACAAGTGTATTAATTAATTAATGGGCATCACTCAAGATATGCTTATAGATACAAAATTTAATTCCCTTATTTATTGTTCACATTATAAAATCAAATAGGATTCAACTCCACCATGTGACTTCTTGGGAACCCTCCTAGACTGAACTACAAAAGATAAAAGCAGATGTTGAGCTTCGTGACATCTGGGAAACATACTTTTGTTTCTAATACTAATTATTAGGCAGCTTTACGTAAGACAAGGAGTATTGATGTTCATTGGTTTAATGTTCATAGAAATATCTAAGCTATGCACACTCATCATTTATTGCAGAAATTGATGAATTTGCTGATGACTGAGAAGCTATATTATACCACCCAAATAAAAGTTCTTGGTATATACATATGCCAATTGTTTATTCAGTGTCAACATTTACCATCAAATAAGCAGACAGTATTACAGTCTTCGACATTTTTATGTATGCTATCCTCAAAACCAAAGATTTTCATTCAAAAACCATGTCAACAGATTTTGAGTCACTTTTACAGATTTCCTTGAATGGAGGTTTGACTCTGTTAATCACAGGAAAATAAACATAAGGAGATGTTTCTGGAAGAATTTTATGAATGTTTTGTTTAATCTCATGAAAGTAATGAAGAAAGATTCCTTCTTCTTCTCTTGAATGTTAACAAAATACTTGCCTCTTCAGTAGCCATTTTGCAGCCATGGTGAAAATTCAAGGCAATCAGATATAATGTACTATTATACCAATACTAGTTTACAACAATCTCCACTCCTTAGACATATATTAGTATCAGTATAAGCCGGGCGTGGTGGCACAAGCCTGTAATACCAGCACTTACGGAGGCTGAGACAGGAGAATCGCGGAGTTCAAAGCCAGCCTCAACAAAGGTGAGGCGCTAAGCAACTCAGTGAGACCCTGTCTCTGCATAAAAACACAAAATAGGGCTGAGGATGTGGCTCAGTGGTCAAGTGCCCCTGAGTCCAACCTTTAGTACCCCCTCAAAAAAAATCAGTATATACTTATTTATTTGGAGCATTCTTGTTAAGAAACTCTTAATTTTAGTGAAAGCTGTTTCCTAATACAGATGTTTCATAAATAATAATGATAAAAATATATTATTTCACAAGTAATGATGAAAAAATACATTATTTTCTTAAACTCAGAAAAATCATTATTTTTTTCAGGGAGTCAATGAGTCAGTGGCTATTACATTAAGAAAATAACCTACAAACTTTAATACTGAGATATTTAAAAATGGGTGAATGATTTTTAAGATACATTCTATAATTTTTTTGCCATGTTTTTATAGTCTGGAATTAAGGAATTTGGTTGATAGAGTTTGAAAATCAAGGAAGGAAATAAAGGTGGTGGGAGATATAAAGTAAAAAATTAAGATATGTAAAACCAATAGTGTGATACATGCTAAAAACATGTAAGGGGGATATGGTATCAACCTCAGAAAGCAAAGTAAAATGACAATGCTAGACCATAGCAAACACACCAAGTCTGTATTTGCCTTAAAACATTTTCTGTTGCTAGAACTGAATAGCAGAGTCTCTGAATGCCAGAGATTGAGTGATCTATTGATGTAGGACAGATGAGGCTCGACACTAGAGGAATTTCCAGGAAGCAAGTTTATTTAAGCTGCAGCAGTACAGAGAGGCTAATGCCTAAAAACATCTCTAGACTTCGAGTCTGAAACTTAGATTTATACTCAGTGGGGTGGTTACATGACACTGGATGAGTACATAACAGTCACTCTGTTCCATATTCTTAGGCTAGATAGAAGTTTCACAAATTTTTACCACAGAAAACGGAAATAGTAACTTTTGTACAGTGAGCTCTGTTAAGGACAGTCTATAACATCTTTTGTCTGCATACCTGGCATTTACAAGGAAGAAGCAGCTTCAAACCACATCGAGCTCTCTGCAGAACTCCTTGAAATCCTGCTGACACTCTTTGAAAGATCTTATTGACAAGAAAGCTAATTATGGGGGGGCGGGGGGCTAGTCCCTGGAGAAGTTTATATGTGACAATTATGGTGGGAAAGTTTCCTGGTCTGCATTACTATAACTAAAGGAGATTTACTTAGCATAAATTCTAGAGGCAGGGATGTCCTAGAGCATGGTACCAGTGTCTGGCAAGAACTTCCTGCTACACCACAACATAATATCTCATATCATGTGATAGAGTAAATGTGCTAGGTTTGACACCTCTTCTTACAAAGCCACTGCTGCCATCATGTTCGTCCCTCCTCCATCTAATTTTAATAATATTCCAATGATGCTACCTCCAAATTAACATATGCTTTGAGTATTAACAACACATGAACTTTTGGGGAACATATTCTGACCAAAGCAACAGCTGTGCATGTAACTCTATAATTGCCAGAAGCAGCATAGCAACATGGACTTTACATTCTGTAACACCTTGACTTAAATGCTACTATTGCTTTCCAGTCTGTCTCCATAATTCTATACTGATTTATCCTGGGTAATTTACTTAACTTTTCTCATTCTCATAGTTATTTGTGTACTTGTGAAAATAATGCCATACTTGGACTCAAATTAGACATTATAACAAATCATGTTTAGCATCATTTTTACCATGTCAATTTTATATAATTATCCTTCATAACATCATTCCAAGTTGATTTATCTTATTTCCACTGACTCTGATTTTCAATTCTAAAATCACTTTCTAAAAACTTTCCTTGATTATATCTTTGTCATATACAATCTCTCTTCTATAATGCTTACAAAATCCTGCTTCTAAAGTGAAAATTTTAGTATGTAATGTTTCTTTTAAAAAGGTCAATAACAGCAGAAATTTTGGTTCATGCCTGAATTCGCAGTGTCTAGGGAGGCTAAGGCAAGAGGTTTATAAATTCAAGGTCAACAGCAGCAACTTAGCAAGACCCTTAGCAACTTAGCCAGATCTTGCCTGAAAATAAAAAGTAAAAAGTACTGAGGATGTAGCTCAGTGGTGATGAACCCAAGTGCCCCTGGGTTCAATCCCTGTAACAGCAAAAACAATGTGTCAGTATCCATCCTTTGTACTTAAGTCAAAAGTTCTTTACTAGGGATGATTTTTTTCACTATACAATATTTGATAATGTCTAGAGATATCTGATTATCACAAATGGGCTGCATTGCACACTTTGATCATCTCAATGGTTTTACACTACTTTTCTTAATAAACCAAATATTTCAAAATTGCTACCATTAAAAATTAGTAATGACCTGGAATAATTCATCCAACCTGATCTCTTCTCTTTATGCATCTGAATTTTTCAGAGTTAGTTAACTCTGAAATTTCCCTTCAAGCTCCAAAATTTATTAGAATTTTAATTATGAATTGATTGTGAGGTAGTGTGCAATATGTTAAATTGAGTATGCTGACTTTTTTGTATAATAATTACAAAAACAAAAAATATATAAAGCACATTTTTTTCTATTTTAGAACAGTGATTTAGAACTTAGAATCAACAGAAGTAAACTGTTAAATTAGAACTAAATATTTAGATTTATTATATACAAATAAACTCTGATATTTAAGGCATTGGATTCATGCAAGTAAACCATGTGTTATAATAAGTTTCAGTTAACTTAAATTCAGATAAATCTGATGTATTTTGGTTTGTATGTGTGCCAAATCTAATGCCATCTTCAGTGCAATGTTAAAGAATTATGTTGATAGTGGTTAAGAATTGCACTAAGAACAAAGTCTCATTCTCCTCAGTGATCTTTGTGTGTAGTCTCAGAATAACCAATTATTTTGAGCAAAAATAATTACACATGTGGGAGGAATTCTTTTTTCCCAAATTGTCATATTATAGTTAGAGAATACCTTTAAATTGAGTAGAATAAGGATTCATAGCTTATTCAAGTGTAACAAAGTTAACAAGTGTAAAGGGGCATAAAGTTGATTATGTGATTCCAGGTAAGGAAAGAGACAAAGTGAAGTGAGCCATCATCCAGAGATTACCAATCAATAAGTGTCTACAGATCATCTCAATTTATTTGATAGCCTGAAGGTCTAGTACTAAAGATGGAAAATTTTATTCTACTGCACCAGGATTTAGTCAATTTTTTCTTACATTACAATTTATTCCTATTTTTTTTTATGTGAACAAATTTTCTCAATGCCTACTTACATTTATGTGTATAAAGGAACATTTTATCAAATTTGATACTAAAAAAAACCTATCTCATTCTAGCAATAATAAAATTGTTGTAAGGATAGATAGGCTATTTTTAAAATAAGCCCAATCCATATCATTAGATGTATTTCAAATTTTAAAAAACCAACTCAATATACTAGAGCCTGGTGCAGTGGGGCACACCTGTTATCCCAGCACTTTGGGGGCTGAGACAGGAGAATCACAAGTTCAATGCCAGCCTCAGCAACGGCGAGGTGCTAAGCAACTCAATGAGACTCTGTCTCTAAATAAAACACAAAATAAGGCTGGAGATATGGCTCAGTGGTCAAGTGACCCTGAGTTCAATCCCTGGTAACAAAAAAAAAGATATTAGATATTTTTGTAACTTATAATATTTACATTTAACTGCTATTACTTTATTACTTATGGGATAATATTTATATTTACTTCTGGCTGACATATCACATTATCTTGAAAAACTTTTTATACTAATTTTTAGATCTAAATCATAATTTAAAGTATGAAAATGATTTTAACTGACTGAGAATTCGAATATAATGTGTCAAAATATGTGGGCATGGTTAAACTGATTATAGGAATTAGTGTTCAATGAAATAAAAATCAAACAGGTTGAAGGAAATTTAAAAAGCAAGTTAGAACTTCTTAAAAGCTAATAAATTAGGCAAACCACAGTAACACCCATCCAACAACAACAACAAAAAAGTAGAAACAGAGGCAATCATTACTGTTCTTATGGATATTTTTTAAAAAGATAAAATTCATTATTATGGAAAACTTCTCTGAATAATTTTACAGTTCAGAGAAAATAGTTGAAAATTAAGGAAAAATAATTTATCAAAGCAGACATTAATGAAAATAATAACTAAATATTAGTATTTTAATAAATACAAATATATATAATAAAAGACATTTATACAGAGATAAATAAGTCAAGATGGTATTACAACCAATTCAAGAAAAAAAAATTTAAAGAGTGAGGCTATGATGTAGCTAAAATAATCTCACTTATTTTCAATGATACATATTGATTATTTAATAGTTATATTGCTTGATTTAGGTAAATTATTTTACTTAATTTAAATAAAATTGCATTCTTCTTGTCTGCTACAGATGTCATAACAGAATGCCACAGACTCGTTGGCTTAACCAATAGACATTTATTTTCTCACAATTCCGGAAGCCGAAAATTCAAAATCAAGGTGCTGGAAGGGCTTATTTCTGAGTGAAGTCTCTTTTTAGATTGCACGTTTTCCTTATCACTGTGTTTTAACGGAACCTTCCTCTGTGCATGTACACTCTTATGTCTTCCTTATAAAACTAGTCCTACTGGATTAGGGCTCCATCCTTATTATCTCATTTAGCTTTCATTTTCTTAAAGGCCAAATCTTCAAACAGACACATTGGGGTTTAGAACTTCAATATATGAATTTTAGAAGGGCACAATTCGGTCCAAAACACATATTAATTAGATGCTCATGTTATTCCCCTTCTCAAATAAAGAAATGGATATTCTTTAAGTTAATTTAAATTGCAGGATAATCTAGAAGACTGCCTGACTCTAAACTGGCACTCTACCAGAGGTCAAAGGTGCTGGTCCAATTCACAAATCTATTTCAGTTGCAGTTTTTAAAACTGAATGTCCCCAGATTCATTGGGGTGGAACATGTGTGTTCTAGTGTTCTCTGGTGAGACCAATTGTCTTATGTCCTTATACAGAATCCAAGTCCTTGTCATGTGCCCTGTACCAGAAAATAGTTGAGTTTGTGAACTAAACTAAGCAGTTTGTTGCCTCCATGTCAGACCTACACAATTTGTTTGGGTATAATTCAGTTAAGATTAATCAATGTTATATAGACATTAATTAGTTTTGTCTCTCATGCTCTAAAGAAAGAAATAGGTTCATGCTTCTTTACAAAAATCTAACTCCAATGCTCTTTGGAATAATTGTGCTGATTTAGAGAATCAGTAGATAATGACTATACATATACATAACAAGTGAATATTTCTATTGGAGAAAAGAAGAAAAAAGAGAAATAAGAAACTGGGAATCAAGAATTTAGGAGATATAAGGATTACATATGTTTACTAAATATAAGAGGTGTGAATTATCCATTTATTAAGATATTTATATTAAAGATAACTGATAAAAATAATATTCTAAAAATAGACACAACTAAAATATGCATTTCAATAAGGATGGAAGAAATATCAATAAGTTAATCCTAAATATAATATGGGCAGAAGGCTAAACTAATACGTGAGGAATGCATATTTTCAGAAAAGTTATATCTATATTGTGGTATTACTGTCTTTGAAATTTCTGTTTCTCAGACAGAGCAGGCACCATTTTTTTAAAAATTTTTTTTTAGATATTGATGGATCTTTATTTTTATTTCTTATTTATACGTGGTGCTGAGGATTGAACCCAATGCCTCACGCATGCTAGGCAAGCGCTCTACCACTGCGCTACAGCCCCAATCCCGCAGGCACCATTTTAATTAAAAAAAAAAAAACTTGAAAGAACTCCATAATTTAGAAGAATCAATTTAAAGCTAGTTAGCCCCGTATTCTGGGATGATATGCTACAAGTGTTCCTCACTTAGCACAGGCAACTGCACTGGAGCTCTCTGTCCCTATGAGTTCATTTTCTATAGTAAGAGGCCATATATATGAAATACAAGAGATGTGAATTATTCATTTATTAAGACATTAAAGATAACTGATGAAAATAATATTCTAAAAATAATACAACTAAAATATACATTTCAATAAGGATGGCAGGAATATCAAATAGTTAATCCTAAATATAATGTGTGCAGAAGGCCAAATTAATATCAAAGATTACAATTCAAGTATTTTTTAAATTTCATTTCAGAGTTTTGTAAAAATGTGTCCTTCAACATTCTTTATACAGTGACTTTAGACTTTACTTAACCTTGGTAAAATATTACATTTATTTCACACATTGGTGAATTTTGAGGTCATAAAGGATAGAGTATTGATATATTTTCTGCTCAAAAATTTCATTAAAGATTTAAAATGACAGATACCTGTAAAGTGAAAAAATATCCAGGATTTAACTAGTGGAAATTATGAAAAAGAACTTAAGAATAGCTTAAAATACTGAGCAAGCTATTGTTGAAATTTGTGGTGGGAAACAATAGTGCTTTCCAATATACCTTGGAATTCTTTTAAAATTATCCTAATAGCAAAGTAAAAATGTTGCCTGTCCATGATGATAAATACACTCAATTATAGAGCAAATATATTTTTAAACATCTGTTATATAAAAGGTACATAAAAATGTGTTGCAACTTTATGGTAACAGGGCAGTTACTTCTGCTAGAAATGTTCAAAGCAAGAACCAATACTATGACTAAAAAAAGGTAATTGTTTTTACCTATGTTAAATATTTTGAAGTTATTTTTAATTGACAAATAGAAACAGAATGTGCCTATCACTGGGGTCATATAATGATTTATACACATGTACCTTGTGTATTGTTTAAATCAGGTTAAATATATCTCCTCGAACATTTAGCATTTCTTTATGTTAAACCTTTAAAACTCCTTTCTAGGTTTTTGAATGTGAAGTATGTTACTGTTATCTAAAGTCAACCCTCCTGTGCAATAGCACACTAGAACTTCCTACCCCTAATTCTACCCTAGCATCCATTGATTAATTTTTTCCCATTATTATTATTACCTTTCCCATTGTGTTCTCAGTGTCTGGTAATCAACATCTACTCTGAACTTTTATGATATCAACTGTTTTTAGATTCTACATAGTATCATTTATCCTTAATGGAGAATACCTTTATACAAACCCAAGATTATTCTATGGAATTTTATAAACTGTTTTTTAAATGTTTTTGAAATGACAAGATAATCACATACTTGAAATCTAATATTCTTCTGAATTGTCAAAGTATTTTTGTTGATACAAAGTAAAAAGTCACAAATACATTGCATATGCGTGTAATTAATAGTAGACCATAATTTGCAAATATGTGTAGTTAGAGAGTTTTTGTATAGGAATACATGCAACCAGTAAAATCTTATCTATATTAGTCTCTGGTGGAAATATTAACCTTGTGTAAGGCTCATTACTACTGATGGATGAAAATCGAAACAGAGTTCAGTCACAACAATAAAAAAACCAAATCATTCAAGATATTTTATTCACATAGGGCAAGTAATTTAAGGAAAACAGGGACATAATTCCCAATTAATGATAAAGAAACAATTTTATTGGCTATTTTCTTTAGCAGAAATATATATTTTCAGAAAAATGAAGACAGCAATGTTGACTAAATTTTTTTATTATTTAAATAATAATGATAATCAAGTAGATGTATTTATAAATGAAAATTGATAGATTTTGTATATTTCAAACTGCAAGTACTATATAAATTTCCTGGAGTAACTACTCTGTTTTGAATTATCCAATTATTTTTAAATAACGAACTGTAAGTACTATATAAATTTTCTGGAGTGACTCTGTTTTTAATTAATGAATTATTTTTAAATAAAACATTAATTTTGACCTAGATGCTCATCTACAGATTAATAGCTAAAGAAATTTTGGTATATATACACAATGGAATATTATTCAGCCATAAAGAAGAATGACTTTATGACATTTGCTGGTGAATGGATGGATTTGGAGACTCTCATGCTAAATTAAATAGGCCAATCCCCAAAGAACATAAGTGGAATGTTCATTCTTATATGTGGATGCTAACAAATAACAGGTGAGGAGGGGAATAGAAGTTCATTGGATTAGATAAAGAGGAATGAAGTGAAGGGAGGGGCATAAGAATAGGAAAGACAGTGGAAAGAATCTGATATAATTTTCCTACGTGCATTTACAATTTCATCATAGTAAATCTCAACATCATGTACATTCCATAAGACTGCAATTCTAATCAGAATAAGATATGTTCCATGCTTGTATAAATATGTCAAAATAGATTCTACTGTCATGTATAACTAAAAAGATCAAATAAAATTTTTAAAAATGACATTAAGAAAGGATAATTTCTGAACATACACAATAATATGTATTTAAATTTTTAAAATTTTCTTTCAAAAGTTGACCTTTATTTACTAAGTGATAATAATATTTTGTATTTACATTTGCTTTTTATTCTTCAATTCATGATTTCTTAATTATGAGTCAATTTTCAGAATAAATATTCTCACTAATAACTGTTGTTTTAGACTATTAAAAAAGAAAGCTGAACCAATAAATATATTACTGTGCACACAAAAGTATAACTAAGCCTAAAATCATATGATGTTCATGGATGCAAGAAATATGCTCTCTGATACACTTTTTTAAAAATTAATCTCACCCACAATGAAGAAAAACAGAAAAGAAATATAGTATCATAGAAAAAAGAGTCAGGCTGACATAAAAATGAAGGATATGTAGAAGAAATGAGTATTGAGCTAGTCTTTTAAATTTTATTTATTTATTTGTGTGTGTGTGTGTGTGTGTGTGTGTGTGTGTGTGTGTGTGAGTCTACATTAAAATTATACATGATAGTGGGGTCATTGGGACATATCTAGACATGCATATAACATGATTTTGACAATTTCTGTTTTCTATATGTATCCTTTTCCTTTCTCCCTTTCTTCCTATTGGCCACTTCATATACTCTATTGATTTCACTTTCTCTGACTTACTTATAAGTAAAAAGCCAAAATTTGAATTGTTAGTACCCTTCAAAATCTGACTGAGACTAGAAGGCAATGAGAGGCTTTAGATTTCCAGGTAAAGTATTTTTCTTGGGCCCTTTGGGTGAATTCATTTTATGAATACAAACATATATACTTGTGTTTTATCATTTCTTTTGCATTTTATTACAATATAATGTCAAATTAAAATAAAAAACCTAGTACATATGTTTTAAAACATTTCTAAAGGGTAATGAAATATTGACAAAGTCTCAATCAATTCTAACCAAATTTTTCACTCTTAAAATTTTCAAATGCATTTGAAAATTATTGTCATTATACTATTGATCTGGACTTTTAATGGTAAAAAAGCTAAGGAAACATGAGTCTATGTTTTCTGAAATGTCCATCACAGTCTTTCTGTTATTTTATATGTTGACTCTTTAAAATAATATTATTCAATAATATTATTCAGGACAGCCCAGACTATCTCCGCAGAGACTAGGCAGGCCCAGGACAGCCAAGCCAATCCCTAAGGATTATAGGTAGGCCCAAGACAGTCTTTTGGACCTCTGTGGAGCCCAGGCAGGCCCAGGACAGCCTTGCTGATCTCTGCAAAGCCCAGACAGGCCCAGAACAGCCATGCCAGCCCCTACAGAGACCAGGCAGGCCCAAGACAGGCCCAGGACAGCCCCAGCAATCCCTAAGGAGCCCAGGACCAGGACTGCCCCACCAACCAGTGAGAAGCCCAGGCCTAGGCCCAGACACAGGACTTCTCACCTTGCTGAGGACCACACTTGCAGACTGCAATGCTGCATCTCCAAATAGGCCACCCAAAGCCATGATTGGGCTTGCTTATTCATCCTCATCTCTAAAAGTGGTCATGACCATCTTGGGACACCTCCATTACAATCTCAGGTTACTCCCACTGCTGCTACCACCATCTTTAGTTGCTGCAGCTTCTATCTTGGGATACCATCTGGAAGCCCAACACCAAGTTACTTATGGGTTTGACTCTACCCAATCACCAACCATGGACATGGCCATTTCTATCTAGGGACAACACTGAGGACATGGAAGATCATCACCAAGGCTTCCCCAGAAAGGCCTGACCCACACCACATGGTCCACTGCCCAGGAGAGGCCCAACCCACACTCCTTACCCCACCATTGACGAAGAGCCCCATGCTGTGTTTCCCTATTTACCAACGTGTGGCTGCACTCACATCACTTCCATTTTGTGACATTGCAGCAAACTCCACATGGTAATCTCCACCATGGGACATCAGACAGGGCAAGAAGACAGATGTCTGTTGCAACATCACACTGTGGCATCACCAAATAGACCACCCAACTCCATCATGCAGCCCATCTTTCCAGCACCACCTCTGAAAGTGGTTATGATACCTCCACCACCATTTTGGGTTACCTTTGCTACTGCCTCTGCCATCTTTACCTGGGGCAGCTTTCACCTTGGGACATTGACAAGCCCAATATCAAGGTACCTAAAGGCTTGACACTACTGCCACCAAAAACTAGGAGCATAGCCACTTCCGTATAGGGGCAACAACCAGTCCTGGAAAATCATCACCAAGGTCCCTGTGGGCCTGGTTGCACCAGAGGTGTCTTTTGTTAGTGTACTAACAGACACCATTCTGCTGCAGAGGCAATAGGGAGCCTTGCATGGAGTAACCTCTCGCTCTTTTCTCTCCTGCTAAGAACCAACTTATTTGGATTACCCTTTAACTTGTCCTATAATCTATTACCTCTGTATTCCCACATACTATCACATAACCATCACAGTCTACCTCCCTGATCTAACATTAGAAATGGTAAATCCTTATGTAAATCTATTGGCTATATGGTACAAGATAACTGAACTCCTCATTTCTGTTGTTAGTGACAAAACTGTAAATGTCAAAATAGAAGCTACTTGATTTATGCCTACATATTGGTTGCATTGGGTGCCGTAAACATTGATATCCTTCTTAAAGTTGAGGTACTGGTAACCTGCGGGGACGCTATAAGATTATAGAGTAGAAGCTGTAATACCTCAGATCTGCACTGCAAGAGAGGAAGACACATAGACAACATGAACAAGCAAAGGAGGAAAGTGCCCCAAACAAACCAAAATACTACAACACTAAAATCCATTGACAGCACAGTTAATGAATTGTCAGAGTTCACGTTGTATGCAATTAAAATTATCTGGCAATTAAAAAAGGACCTAGGTGAGTAAATATAGGAAACGATTGATCACTCCTAATAAGAGATAAGACACAAAATACAGGTAGCAACAGACTACTTTAAGAAAAAGATAGAGACTCTGAAAAAAAAATCAGAAATCCTTGAAATGAAGGAAACAATAGACCAAATAAAAAACTCAATATAAATCCTCACCAACAGACTAGATCACTTGGAAAACAACCTCAGATGATAAAGACAAAATATACATTCTTGGAAATAAAGTTGATCACATAGTGAAGATGGTAAGAAACTATGAAAAGAACATCCAAGATGTATGGGATAGCATCAAAAAGTCAAACCTAAGATTTTATCAGAATAGAGAAAGGCACAAAGATTTAAACCAAAGGAATGTGAAATCTCTTCAGGGAAATAATATCAGAAAATTTTCGAAATATGAAGAATGAATTGGAAAATCAAACACAGGAGGCTTACAGGACACCAAATATAAAAAATTACGACAGATCTACATCAAGATACATTATAATGAAAATGCCTAGCATACAGAATACGGGTAGAATTTTAAAGGCTGAAAAAGAGTAAACAGATTACCTATAGGGAAAGATCAATTTGGATCTCAGCAGATTTTTCAATCCAGACCCTCAAAACCAGGAAATCCTAAAATAACATATACCAATGTCTGAAAGAAAATTGATACCAAGAAACTTATATCCATAAAAATTAAGCTTTATATTTGTTGACAAAATAAAAACATTCTATTATAAACAAAAGTTAAAAGAATTTACAGGGAGAAAACCTGCAGTAGAGAACACTCTTGGCAACATATTTCATGAAGAGGAAATGAAAAACAACAATGCGAATCTGCAAAGGAAGGAACTATACTAAAGGAAAGGACAATAAAAAGAGAAACCAAGTCGAGGTAAAAACCAAATATAAACCAAAATGACTGGGAATACAAACCATGTCTCAATAATAACCCTGAATATCAATGATGTAAACTCATCAATCAAAAGACATAGACTGACAGACTGGATTAAAAGAAAAGGAGAGAGACCCAACAATATGCTGCCTTTAAGAGACTAATCTCACAGGACAAGACATTCACAGACTGAAAGTGAAAGGATGGAAAAAAGTAACTCACATGGACTGTGTAAACAAGCAGAGATTTCCAGCCTTGTATCAGATAAAGTGGACTTCAAACCAAAGTTAGTGAAAAGGGATAAAGAAGGACATTTCATATTGCTTAAAGGAATCATAAATCAACAAGACATAATAATCATAAATATCTATGCCCTAAACAATGGGGTATCCATGCATATCAAACAAACCCTTCAAGAATCAAATAGACCACAACACAATAACACTGGGTGACTTTAACACACCTCTCTCACCACTGGATAGATCTTCCAAACAAAAACTAAACAAAAAATTATAGAACTCAATAAAACAATCAATAATTTAGACTTAACAGACATATATAGAATATTCCATCTATCAATGAGAGAATACACTTTTTACTCAGCAGCACATGGGTCCTCCCAAATAGATTGTATTTTATGCCACAAAGAAGTCTTAACAAATACAAAAAAGGAAAGATACTATGCTGCATTCTATGTGGCCATAATGGAATAAAATTGGAAATCAATGAAAAATTTTAAAATAGAAGTTACTCCAATACCTGGAGACTAAATAATATGCTATTGAATGATTCAAGGATGACAAAAGACATCAGGGAGGAGATAAAACAATTCTTAGAGGTAAATGAGAACTTTGATACAACATATCAAAATCTCTTGCACACTATGAAGGCTGTACTAAGAGGAAAATGCATTGCATTAAGCTCATTCATTAAAAGAAGAAAAAGTCAACAAATAAATGATTTGACATTACAACTCAAAGACCTAGAAAAAGAGGAACAAACAAATACCAATAGAAGCATAAGACAGGAAATAATTAAAATCAGGGCTGAAATCAATGAAATTGAAACAAAAGAAAAAATTTTAAAAATTGACAAAACAAAAAGTTGGTTATTTGAATAAATAAAATTCACAAATGATTAAGCACCCTAACAAGAAGGAGAAAACTCAAATTACTAAAATTTGTGATGAAAAAGGAAAAATCAAAACAGACACTACAGAAATGCAGACAATAAAAGTGAAGCAGGAGGCATTACAATACAAAGCTATAATAAAAAAAAAAAAAACAGCATGGTATTGGCACCAAAGTTGACATGTAGACCAATGATACTGAAGAGAAGATACAGAGACAAACACACATGAATACAGCTATCTCATACTAGACAAAGATTCCAAAAACATGTTGGAGAAAATATACCCTCCTCAACAAATGGTGCTAGTTAAACTGGAAATCCATATGCAGAAAAATAAAACTAAAGTAAACTCTCACCTTGCACAAAACTCAACTCAGAGTGGATCAAGGACCTAGGAATTAGACCAGTGACCTAATAGAAGAAAAAGTAGGCCCAATCTTTATTATGCTGAATTACCTCCTGAACTCCTTAGCAAGACTCTAAAAGTGCAAGAAATAAAATCAAGAATCAATAAATGGGATGGATTCAAACTAAAAAGCTTCTTCTCATAAAAAGAAACAATCAATGAGATGAAGATAGAGCTTACATTTTGGGAACAAATTTTTCCACACACATGTCAGATAGAGCACTGATCTCCAGGATATATAAAGAACTAAAAAACTTAACACCAAAAAAACAAACAACCCAATTAATAAATGGGCTAAGGAGCTGAACAGACACTTCTCAGAAAAAGGTATACAATTGATCAACACATATATTAAAAAATGGTCAACATCTCTAGCAATTAGAGAAATGCAAATCAAAACTACTCTAATATTTCATCTCACGCCAGTCAGAATGGCAGTCATCAAGAATACAACCAACAATAAGTGCTGGCGTGGGTATGAGGTAAAAGGCACACTCAAACATTGCTGGTGGGACTGCAATTGGTGCAAGCAATCTGGAAAACAGTATGGAGATTGCTTTGAAAACTTGAAATGGAACCACCATTTGACCCAGCTATCTCATCCCTAGGTTTATACCCTGAAGATTTAAAAACAGTATAGCACAGTGACCCAGCCACATCAATATTTATAGCAGCTCAATTCACAATTTCTAAACTATGGAAGCAACCAAAATGCCCTTCAATAGATGAATGGATAAAGAAACTGTGGTACATATACACAATGGAATATTACTCAGCATTAAAAGATAGTAAAATCATGGCATTTGCAGGTAAATGGATGGAGTTGGAGATATCATGCTAAGTAAAGTAAGCTAATCTCAAAAAACAAAAGGCCAAATATTCTCTCTGATTAGTGGATGCTGCCCTATAATGGGTGTGGGGAGCATGGAATAAATGGAGAAAAGTTGGATAAGGCAAAGGTGAGGGAGGTAATGGGAGGGGGCATAGGGGTAGGAAAGATTGTGGAATGAGATGGACATCATTACCCTAAGTACATATATGAAGACATGAATGGCGTGACACTACCTTGTATACAACCAGAGAAATGAAAAATTGTGATCCTTATGTGTACTGTTAATTGAAATGAATTCTGTGTTAAAGAAATAAAAATTTAAAAAACTATTATTATTCTCTGAAACTTGCAGAAAAACGTTAGTCCACAAATTTCATTAAATTATCCAGAACGATTAGCTGCTTGTCAACACCTTTAGTATATGTACAATATGTTCAGGATTTAATATGATATGAATTTTATATGAAATGTTTCTTCATTAATTTAAAGTTGACAGGCCAGATATAGTAGCTTAGGCCTATAATCTCAGCAACTTGGCAGGTTGAGACAGGAGGAAAGCAACTTCCAGACCATGCTCAGCAACTTAGTAAGGCCCTGAGCAACTTAGAAAAAGCCTGTTTCAGAAATGACTGGGAGCTAGGCACTGTGGTGTACACCTGTAATCCTAGTACTTTGGGAGGCTGAGACAAGAGAATGGTGGGTTCAAAGCCAGACTCAGCATCTGCGAGGCAGTAAACAACTTAGTGAGACCCTGTCACTATAATAAAACACAAAAAATAAGGCTGGAGAGGTGGCTCAGTGGTCAAGTACCCCTGAGTTCAATCCCTGGTACCGAAAAAAAAAAAGAAAAAGATTGGGGATGTGATTCAGTGGCTAAGCATCCCTGAGTTCAATCCCTGCTACCAATAAAATAAATAAATAAATAAATAAATAAATAAATAAATAAATATTAATAATAAAATAAGGTAAAATTGGCAGGCAAATAGTTAATTCATTTCTCAAAATCTGACTTAATGTGTTACAACAAAGCAAAATAGGCAGGCAAAGTGGTGTACACCTGTAATCCCAGCAGCTCAGAAGGCTGAGGCAGGAGGATAGTGAGTTCAAAGTCAGCCTCAGCAAAGCGAGGCATTAAGCAACTCAGTAAGACCCTGTCTCTACATAAAATACAAAAAAGGGATGAGGATGTGGCTTGGTGTTTGAGTGGCCCTGAGTTCAATCCGTGATACCTTCCTACCCCAAAAAAAAAGAAAAAAGAAAAAAAATCACACTACATTTCCTGGTTCTTTTATTTTGGAATTCAGGTTTATTATTCTTGACAATTTTTTCTATCTATCTATTTTTTAAAGTGATGGGTGGAGTCCATTCCCTTTGTCATGCTAGACTAGTGCTCCACCACTGAGCCAAACCTCTGATCCACAAATATTTTTTTTGAATAGCATTTCAGGAATCTAGAGATTTGAATAATGTGCTTGATCCTTCTAAATTTGGGGGTTAGAATTAGAGTTTGACTAGATTATTGGTCTTCAGTTTCAATAAAATATTACTTCACGATATACAGTATACAATTTTATTTTCTAAAATATTGTTATAATATGCAAAAGTATCCTGCTATGAAGTGTGAAGTACATGAGTTTCCTCTGAGAAAAAAACTTTTCCAGTGAGTCAAAGAGTTGTCTGAAAAACATTTAAATTTGTGAACTCATCATATATTTATATGACAATGAGCCACACAAAAAATTCATGTGTCCTTGATATTCAGACTAAAGATGAGGAATGAGAACCGAAATCATACTTTTAAAAATGTCATGTAAATCTAAGGTATTTCCTCCTGCTTTCTGATACTGTTAGTCTGCAGATAATGTAACAACTGATGAAAATGATGTGGAAACTAATACCGGTTTCAAAAGTGAAACTACATGCATGCAGAAATAAATTTCCATACTGTTAAACATCATGTCTAATCCATATACTTAGTAATAAATCCAAATTACAAGGATGAATTAGTATGATGTATGAGAAAATAAAATGTGTTATAAGCTCTTAGAAACCAAACTTGACATTAACTGACTGACTTAAATTGCTTCTTTTGTTTCACATTTCATATGCTAAAAATTAGGAGTGAAATCATTATTGTGTTTGGTCCCTTGAAAATATATTGTCTTCATTCCTGGGTATGTTTCAGATCCACTAGTACAGATTTAAAACCTACAGATGTGTGTGCTCCTCCAGAAAATTGAAAATTCTAGCAATGAGATATGTCCAACCTATTTTATTGCATATATATTTAAAAAACATATTACTTTCACATATAACATTCCAGGTCAATAGATATATTAATGTCTGTATTACTATCATCTGTCAATTGATTTTCCTGCTTATTTTAATAGTGTTGCCAAAGGAATTATTGTGAGAAATTTTTTTAAAAAAATTTAAGAATGTTTGTAAATTGTACTTTCCTTGCTACCAGAAACTCTTTGCAATCAAATATTTCCAACATATTCTACCACATATCCAGCCATTTCCTGAAAGTCACAAAGCAATCTAGACCCTATATAGTCAATGACAGATCATCTATCTACCATTTATACACTCGGCAAGAAAGACACATAGAAATAAGAAACAATATATCAACACCATGAGTGACAAAACTTAGGAGTTTGAGAATACTATAAAATTCCTGCCTTCATGTTCCATTGCGGAGCATATGATCAAAAAAGCACTAGCACTAGACAGAAAATACTACTCAAAAGTGTTAATTTTTTAGCTACAAAGTACTAAAACCCATTTCAAGTGTACATGTACCTTTAAAATGTGTATATTTTGAACATAAATCACACAAAAGTGAAAAATAAAATTAATAGCCTTTATTCTAGCAAACAGATGTTCTATGCAGCAATGCTTTTGACATACTTAAATCTGCTATTTGGACTCATGATTAGAGTCTCTTTTACACTAATACCTCCAATTCTTTCATGTATATTAATGAGATGAACTTGAATGACCTATGTAAGGCTATAAATTAAAATTAATGTACACAGATTTCCACCATTGGCAATGATGGTGCAATAAGAAGTAAATGAACCCTCAAACCGTAAACAACTATAAAGTGGAGGAAAAGGAAATAGTCACTTTCAACAGTTGTCTGAAAGCAGTGAAGGATTGTGATATCTGTAAGAAATAAAATGAATTAGGTAACCCTATGATAAACCTGGAATTCTGCATGGAAGTAATTTTGTGACTTGAGGAGGAAAAGCAATCAAAATCCTGGCATCCAAGATGATGTGAGGAAATAGAGTTCAAGGTTGTGGATGTTGAGGAAGCTGATAGTTTTGAGACATGTTACATAAGGAGAAGGAGTTACAGAGGAGAAATTCTGAAAGCATTACAGTTGCTTTGAATCTGTGCCATTACTAAGTCAGCCAGGTTCATGGTGAAACTACAAACTAAAGAGTTGAGAAAGGCTGCAAATAAAATGTTAGGATATATGAACGATAAAGAATAATCTAATTTATAAAACACAGTAAAATAATTTAATTTTAAAAATATTTAAAATCTTATTTGTTGCTTAAAGCAAAAATATTAATGATGTGTTATGAAAGTTCTAAAGTTTGTATAATATCATTAGTAAAAGCAGATAAATATTGGCAATCTGAAAGTAAAGAGAGATAAATAGACTGATGCTACTATTAATCTTCTTATATATAAATGAAGTATGATAATGTTAGATCATAGAATAGTTTCATAAATCTAAAGTGCATTTTAGAATAAATTTAATATAAAATAATAAAACATTGACAAAAATTCACTTAATTTAAAAGGAAAATAATAGATGGTATAAATAGAAAGCATATAGTAATATAGCTTAAATTCTATGAATGAAATTCTGTATTGTATTGATTCTCAATAATCCAATTAACCATTAACACTCCAGGTAAAATGTAAAAATTGTGATATAACATAAAAAGAAAGTCAATTTTCAAAATAAAAAACAAACCTAAAAAACAATTATAATTTAAAAACATAGTTTAAAATAAAATAGACATGCATATTTTCCATAAATACTAAGCATAATAAAACTTCAGCAGATATTATAATATCAAGAAAACTGGTCTTTACAACAAGGAATATTCTGGGGAAAGTTTAGGACAAATGGATTTGAATAATCCAGAAGACCTATAATATTATATATTTGTGCATTCACTAAACTTGTAATAAATGACATCAAATCTAACAAAAGTGAAAGAAGAAATATATATTTCTTTGTAAATAATTGAATAATAGATAGAAAATTAGTTTGGGTAAACAAGATTTCAACAGGAACCAATTTGAACTAGTTGACATTTGTGGAACTATAACCCACAAAATAAAATATATACTTTTAAAGTGTTTTGATCACTTAAATTGAGCTGGTATAACAAAATATCTTAGACTGAGTAAATTTATAAATACTAGAAATATATTTCTCACATTTTCAGAGACTGAAAGTTCAGTATCCAAATGACAGCATATTTTGAGTTCAATAAATGCCCATCCTTGTGGATCAAGCCTTCTATGTGTCTTTACATAGCAGAATGTCAAAAGAAAGAACTAGCAAATTCCCTCAGTCACCTTATGATAACATCAAGACATGCATGAGGGAGCTGGGATTGTAGCTCAGCGGTAGAGCGCTTGCCTTGCATGCGTGAGGCCCTGGGTTCGATCCTCAGCACCACGTACAAAGCAATAAAATTAAAAAAAAAACATTGTGTCCATCTACAACTAAAAAAAAAAATATTTAAAAAAAAAAAAAAAAAAAGACATGCATGAGGAAAGAGCCCTCTTGATCTGAACACCTCATAAAGACTCTACTTAATATTGCTGCATTAAGGATTAATTTTGCACATGAATTCTGGAGGAGGGCAAATATTCATAAAATAGCAAGAGACTATGGTTCAACATTTTTGTTTATAATATTTATTTGTATCCCCACAGGACATTTAGATATGTGGCACAATTGCCAAATATTTGTGAATTATTTAGATAAATTTCTGTTACTTATTTCTAATACCTCTGTATTAAATTAGAAATACCATTTAATACCATTATACTTTTAAAAAGCACAATTTTTATCATTAGGATATGTATTATGGCACATTATATGGTCTGTTTTGGTCTCAACCCTGTGAGGAGTAGCATTCTACAAGATGGATCACAAGGGAGATTTGTTTAAAGATCTATATCTTTATTATATTGACCATTTTACAAACTCATACATATGATCAAATATCAATGTGTAGTAATAATGGATGTATTTCATATTACAGAGCATACTTCAGTATTTAGTTAAATAAAACAATACAAAAAATTTTAATATGAATGCTGAATTATTAAAAAGTAGTTTGGAAGGGCTGGAGTTATGGCTCAGTGGTAATAGTACTTGCTTAGCATGCATGAGGCACTGGGTTCAATTCTCAGCACTGCATATAAATAAATGAAAAAAATAAAGGTCCATCAATATCTAAAAAAATTTTTTAAAAAAGTAGTTTGGAAAGAATACAATGTGAATAAGACATAGTAACAAAACAAACACCACTGAACTCTCAATTCAGCATAAAACACAACTAAATACACTTACAAATGGGAAGAAGCATAATTTCAAGAGTCATCAGGAAAATTAAAAATAATATTATAGACATTTACTCTATTATAACTAATAGAATTACAATAACATATAACATGATTATTTCAAGTTCTATTCTAGAAGTAGAGCATCAAGCATAATTGCTGTAGGAAATTACACTGTAATATCATCTTTGGAATATAACCTGGCATTGTCTTGTGTGGTTACCATGCACATACATACTAACTAACATGCTATATAATGCACCAGGTATGTGTATCAGGGACAAATCCAAGGACGTCCATGGAAACACCACTTTAATGAAGAAACACTGGGACTGAGATCAATCCAAAAATCCATCCAATACAGAACACATAATTATGAGGTCCTGTATTTATACCCAACGGTGATAATTCAACAGTAAAAATAAGTGGCCGGGTGCAGTGGCGTACACCTGTAATCCCAGCAGCTCAGGAGGTTGAGGCAGGAGGATGGCAAGTACAAAGCCAGCCTTAACAATTTAACAAGGCCCTAAGCAACTCAATGAGACCCTGTCCCTAAATAAAATACAAAAAAGGCTTGGGATATGGCTCAGTGATTGAGTGCTCCTGAGTTCAGTCCCTGGTACAAAAATAAATAAATAAATAAAAATAAGAAAACTACAATTAAATTAACCTAGTATATGAAATTTAGAAATGAAAAGTGGGTTAAAAGAGCATTATAAGAGTTAATATAGTGTGATATAACTGATAAATTTCAAAAGCAAACAACTACATTTTTAAAAGTTAACTGGTCTTTTAAAGATTAAAGTTAATTTTAATGCAGAGACAGAATTGAAAAGTATTTCTCTGGAATTAGCAGTAATGTAAAAATATCTACAGTTCTTTAGTCTTAGTTTTTCCTTGGAGAATGTAGTTTTGAAATATTATTTTGTAACTTTCTAACTGGCATTTGAGAGTGTTTGGGATATCATAAGGTTGATGAAAGAAGGTGAGCATTATGTACAGGAAACACAAACTCCATAATTCCATTGAAGAAGAGAATTGCTGGAAACTGGAGTATATGAATAATTCTGAAAAAAATAATATTGAAATTATGACTCATTATAATCTATTTAGATAAACAGCAACGCTGTCATCATATTCTCCTCAACTACCTAAATTTTTGATCAACTGTGTGTCAGAATACTAAATGGGCCTGGGAGATGGCAGAAAGAGGCTGATTTGCCCAGATAACATGTATTGCCTACTATGAGGGACTGAAAACTGGATTCCACGCTACACTTGAAAACACATTTACTAAAAGTCATTGCTTTTTAAAAGTACTATCTACAATTAGTGCAACAAAAATCTAATCTTAATACAAGTGAAATAAGCCAGACCCAGAAAGTCAAAGGTCAGATGTTTTCTCTGATATGTGGAAGGTAGTCTAAAATAAAGGGTGGTGAAGAGCGAGAGCGAGAGCGAGAGCGAGAGAAAGAATATGAATGAATAAGAACTGGAGGAGGCCCCAGATTAGAGGAGGAGAAGAAGGGGATTAAGAAAAATCAGAGAATGGGCTGGGGTGTGGCTCAGTGGTAGAGCGCTTGCCTAGCACGCGTGAGGCACTGGGTTCGATTCTCAGCACCACATATAAATAAATAAAGATCCATTGACAACTAAAAAATATTAAAAAAAAAAAGAAAGATCAGAGAAGTAGAAAAATGGGATCAAGAGAGAGAGGGAGGAGATAGGATATGGGAAAAACAGTGGAATGAATCTGACCTAATTTCTAATATACATATATGAATATACTACAGTGAATCTCTCACTATATATCTCCACAAGACAATAATTTTAAAAAGATAAATTGAAAGATCATTAGAGTAGAGCAAAAGGATTAGGGGGAAGAGGGAGAGGCCAGGTAAGTATAAACTCTGGGAACTTAATTGGAGAAAATTATATTCCATGCATTTATAATTTTGTCAAAATGAATCCTAATGTTATATGTGGCTATTATGATCGAACAAAAAGTAAATAAAATAAATTTTAAAAGATGAAAAAATCTAATCTTAAGAGTGTTTGTTGTAAATAAGTATAATATGAAATTCATCTCAGGACAGTTTGTTCTTAATCCTTTCTCATATTATCATCTAACCTTGTAGCCCCCTTAACAGTGATGTGATTTCTTGAAGGAGTTAATGAATTCTTTGTGGCTAGCTTACCTCATCTATGATTTAATCATATCTAGCAAGATAGCATCTATAGTAGATTGCCATTTAGCTCCATGAACATAACTGAATGATAAAATGATTAAAGACTATTTTCATTACACCTATAAAGTACCTTACTTTGTTACTTATATATTTTAACAGCAGAGATGCTTTAGGCTTTGCTAGAGCACTTTTTAAAAATTCCCACAAACTATTGTATTAAATGTTCATTTGTGTCAAACACAGAAAATTCATTTCATTTTCCTTATAAAATATTATAAGAAATACAGAATTATGATAATTACTTTGGACAGTGATCTTGACATTCTCTCATAACTTTGCATGCAAACAAACTGAAGATGACATACTTCCTTTCTATCCTCTAGGAAACAGACATTTCCTTCTGATATATAAAACATTTCTAAGTCAGTATAATCGCTCCAGAATGAAGCAATTATTACTGCTATTATCATCATAAAGTGGTTTTAAAACTCCTTAGGAGGAAACTAAATATACTAACTTAAGAGTGCTTCTTATCTACATGATTACACAGATTGACTATTCATAGGCAGATTGCCAAGGAAGGAATGGAAAAGCTAAATGGTAAATTGGAATTATAAGAAAATATGAGATGTCCTGTTATCCAAATACTTACAGAGTAGGATGAGCACACTGATGTTTCATGAAGACCATGAAATGATCTGTCAAATCCTTCCATATTTATTACTCTTTTCGTTTAATATATTATTTTAAAAATACTTTATTGGTTGTTGATGAACCTTTATTTTATTTATTTATATGCATTCTGAGAATTGAACTCAGTGCCTCACACATGCTAAACATGCGCTCTACCACTGAGCCACAACTCCAGCCCTCATTTAATATATTCTTATTAAATAAAAGAAACTTAACTAAATGAGACAATGGCATGAAATAATGTAAGCTATCTATGGCATATTTCTTTCTTTTGCTGTGAAAGAAAACTGTAAGTAAGTTTTGAGGGAAATATCAAGGACACACTATCTCTAAAGACAAAGAAAGAAACCAAAGCATACACAGAATTTTAACAAAGCACTTGTCAATATTTATTTATATGAAATTCAAAGGTATATTGCAATGCTCTACTGAATGTACAGTGATCTTTGGCCATTATTAATCTCCTTTTTCTACTTATCTAAGAAAGTATAATTATTTCTTCACAATTCAGTCACTGCAATGCACATTCAAAAAGCAATAATTTTGGATTACAATTATGTAACTGAGAAAACATAATATAGTTCTCAGATTTCTAAGACATTGTATTTTCTATTAAATGACCTCACCCAAAGTGTTTTACTAATGTGCCCATCCTAATGGTCCAAATTGTAGGCATACACAATAAATGTTCTTTTCTTGTCAATAATTTATTCTACTCAAAGGAGCCATTACAGTTCAATCTGTTTGCACTACTTTGCATATTTTTTAGCATATAAACAATGGTTTAGGGAAAAAATGAATGGTGGACTTATTTAATACTCAAGACATTTTTATAAGAACTCATTGTCATGGAGAAAATATATACAAATTATAATTCAACAACATTCATTGGCAACTGAGGTTGTAATAGATGTTCTCTTTCTCTTGTATTTAACACATCTATTTTATTATTATCTGGTCAGATGAATTCAAGCTTTTATAGTAATTTTTAGAAAGAGTTAATAAGTTTTACTGGATTATATTAACTTTAATAATGCCATTAGAAATATAAATGGTTTGATCAACTACACTATAAATACCTCTCTTCATATTTATTTGAATTTTAGTGTATTGTTTTATTCTTTAATCATAATACATATTAGGGGGTATACTAGTTTCTTGCAGTTGCTGCAATAGATCATCAAAAACTGTATGACATAAAATAGCACAAATTTATTCCCCATGGTATAAAAAGTAGCCATGAAGAAAAAAGAAAAAAATATCATTTTTTACCATGTGCTAACAGTCTAATGAGTCTATCTATCTTGAACATCTGTGTTTCTAGTCTTCAAATCTTTTTTATCAAAAACTCTTCAGCCGGGCGTGGTGGCTCACGCTTGTAATCCCAGCACTTAGGGAGGCTGAGACAGGAGAATTGCGAGTTCAAAGCCAGCCTCAACAATGGCGAGGCGCTAAGCAACTCAGTGAGACCCTGTCTCTACATAAAACACAAAATAGGGCTGGGGATGTAGCTCAGTGGTCGAGTGCCCCTGAGTTCAATACCCAGTACCAAAAAAAAAAAAAAAAAAAAAAAAACTCTTCATGGTAGGCCATGCTATTTAGTGCTTCCCCAAAATTATACTGTATCTTTATCTCTGAGTACTTCTCCTTCTTCTATGATCAGGGTTACCACCTGAGACTGCCAACTAGTGCAATTTACCCTCAACAGGATATTTTGGGGATACACCTGAATAGACTGAATGAAGAAGCTGCTCATTTTCAGCTTATACCAATGCATCAATTTCATTTATCCATGAACCAAGTGCAAGCTTTTTATTATGCACTTAGCTACTCAAGGGGAACCTTGCATGAGGTTACAGTTATAAGTTAAGGGAATATCACCTATTAATCCCTTTTGTGAAGTTCAAATTTCAGAGATAAATGGAGCTAAAAGAATTGTTCAAGGGCTGGGACTGTGGCTCAGTGGTAGAGCGCTTGCCTTGCATGCGTGAGGCACTGGGTTCGATCCTCAGCACCACATAAAAATAAATAAAGATATTATGTCCATCTACAACTAAAAAAATTAAAAAAAAAAAGAATTGTTCAAGTTGTGCAAAATTATGAAAAAATTCTAAAAAAGTTTGTGATGGAATATTTAGTGAAGTGCAAAGTTGCCTTAAAATACAGTAAAACAACTCATGTAATGACACAAGCAACATTTTGGCAGTCGTTCATTTGCTTTTTTGTGTTCTATAAATAGTACAAAAAATTCAAGAGAATAAATTATAGTGAGCAGTTTATAATTAAAAGATCTGAACCAAGAGTCAGATGGTGGACTTGTGTAAGATAGAGATAATTTTACAGCTTTGCTTGGAAACTTTCATCCTTATTTTGGGGATGTGAAAATGCATGAGTGTAACTCTTGGCTAAAATAAGGGTACTGGAAATGATGATGTACTGATTCAAGTACAAAACTCCCTTGGTAAACACCAGGAGAAGTTTGCTGGCTGAAGGCTTCATCTGGCATAACTGGCTAGACAGTTTGACTTGACTCCATGACTAGAGACCAAAAATATTTGAGGGGAGATATTTGACTTCAGCAGATTACTAGAACAACAGCAACATTTCAGCTTTTTTATACTTAATATCTTTTATGACCTGTCAACAAAATATTTTGTTGGCCAAAGATTATGAAGATACTATTTAATGTTTTCATCTAGAAGTTATTGTGTTTTAAATTTGGAATTTGTTTCCACACTTCATCTGGAATTGATTGTTGCATGTTACAAAATTAAGGCAAGTTTCCCATATGGATACCAAATTTTCCCTGGAATATTTATTATAAAACCCATTGCTTCTACATAGCACAGAAGTTATCAATTCAAAAATTCAGTAATGGAACATCTGTGAGTCTGTCTCTGGAATCTTTATTTAGTTCCATAAGCCTGTTCAATTTCCTTTATATAATATCTCAATTAATGTAATTTTTCATAACTTTTTTTGGATATTTTATTTTATTATTATTTTCTGCATCCTAATTAGTTATACATGACAGCAGAATGCATTTTAATTCATTGTACATAAATGTAGCACAACTCATTTCTCTGGCTGTACATAATGCAGAGTCACACCATTCATGCAATCATACATATACATAGTATAATAATGTCTGTATCATTTCACCATCCTTACCCACCTCCAACCCTTCCCATTCCTTCTCTCATCTCTGCCAAAGCTAAAGTTTCTCCATTCTTCCCTAGATGCCTTCTCTGCCCATTATGGATCAGCATCCACATATTAGAGAAAATATTTGGCCTTTTTTTCTTTGGCATAGGCTTATTTCACTTAGCTGGATATTCTTGAACACCATCCATTTACCCAATAATGCCATAATTTCATTCTTCTTTAAGGCTGAGTAACTTCCATTATGTGTGTATATGACTTTTTTTTTTAAATCCATTCATCTCTTGAAGGGCATCAAAGTTGGTTCCACAGTTTATCTATTGTGAATTGAGCTGCTATAAACATTGATGTGGCTGAGTCAATGTAGTATGCTAATTTTAAGTCCTTTGATATAGACCAAGAAGTGGCATATCTGGGCCCAATGGTGGCTCTATTCCAAGTTCTCTAAGGAATCTCCATACTGATTTCCAGAGTAAACAACAATTTGCAGTACCACCAGCAATGTGTGAGTGTACCTTTTCTCCCACATCCTCGCCAACACTTATTGTTGCTTATATTCTTGATAATTGCCATTCTGACTAGAGTGAGATGAAATCTTAGAATAGTTTGATTTGGGTTTTTCTGATTACTAGAGATGTTAAACATTTTTCATATATTTAGTTATCTATTGTCTATCATCTGTGAAGTGTATGTTCAGGTTCTTAGCCCATTTATTGATTGTTATTTGTTTTTTTGTTTTTAAGTTTTTTGAGTTCTTTAAATATCCTGGAGATTATTGCTCTATCTGATGTGCATGTGATGAAGATTTTCTCCCATTTTATAAGCTCTTATTTCACATTCTTGAATGTTTCTTTCACTGTGAAGAAGCTTTCCGGTTTGAATCTATCCCATTTATTGATTCTTGATTTTACTTCTTGAGCTTTAGGAGTTAGGTTAAGGAAGTCAGATCCTATGTCAACATAATGAAGACTTGAGCTACTTTTTCTTCTATTAGGCACCGGGTCTCTGGACCAATTCCTAGGTCTTTGACCATTTTGAATTGAGTTTTGTGCATGGTGAGAGATAGGGGTTTAATTTCTTTTTGCTACATATGGATTCCCAGTTTTCCCAGCAGCATTTGCTGAAGAGGCTATCTTTTCGCTATTGTAGGTTTCTGTTCTTTCTCTAGTATGAGATAACTATGTATTTAATGTGGGTTTTTCTCCATGTCTTTTATTCTCTACCATTGGTTTTATGTCTATTTTGGTGCCAATATCATGCTGTTTTTGTTACTACGGCTCTGTAGTATAAGGTCTGGTATTGTGATGCCACTTGCTTCTTTCTTCTTGCTAAGGATTGCTTTGGTTATTGGTCTCTTATTCTTCCAAATAAATTTCTTTTTTTTTTTTTATTTAGGCTTACATGTTTACAGTGTAAATTGATTCATTGTACATAGAGGATAACATATCAATTCTCTAGTTGTACGTTGTATAGAATCACAACATATATGATTTTCCTAGTTCTATGAAGTATGACATTAGGATTTTCCATAGAAATTGCATTAAATCTGTGTAACACTTTTGGTGTTACGGCTTTTTGATAATATAAATTTTCCCTATCCAAGAATATGGGAAATTTTCTATTTTCTAAGTTCTTCTATTTCTTTCTTTAGTGCTCTGTAGTATTCATTGTAGAGGTCTTTCACCTTTTCTGTTAGATTGATTCTCAAGTATTGTATTGTATTTATTTATTTATTTATTTATTTATTTATTTATTTATTGAGACTATTGAGAATGGGGTACTTTTCCTGATTTCTCTTTAAGAGGATTCATCACTGATTAATATAAATGCATTTGATTTATGGGTGTGAATTTTATATTCTGCTACTTTGCTGAATTCATTTATTAGCTCTAGAAGTTGTCAGGTGGAATTTTAAAAATTTTCTAAATATAGAATCATGTCATTGGCAAATAGTGATAGTCTGAGTTCTTCTTTTCCTATTTATATCACTTTAGTTTCTTTTCTGTGTCTAATTGCTCTGGATAGAGTTTCCAGGAACATGTTGAATAGAAGTGGTAAAAGAGGGCATCCCTATCTTGCTCTACTTTTCAGAGGGAATTCTTTCAAATTTTCTCCATTTAGAATGATGTTGGTATTGGGCTTAGCAGAGATAGCTTTTACAACATTGAGGTATGTTTCTACTATCCCTAGTTTTTCTACTGTTTTGAACATGAAGGGGTGCCATATTTTGTCAAGTGGTTTTTTTGCATCTATTGAGATGATCATGTGATACTTATCTTCAAGTCTATTGCTATGAAAAATTGTGTTTATTGATTTCCATATGTTGAACAAAGCTTGAATCCCTGATATGAACCCCAGTTGATCATGGTGTAGTGTTTTTGAAATACATTTTTGTATGTGATTTGTCAGAATTTTATTGAGAATTTTTGCATCTATATTCATCAGGGGTATTGGCCTGAAGTTTTCTTTCCTTGATATGTATTTGTCTGGTTTTGGTATCATGGTGATACTAGCCTTATACAATGAATTTGCAAGGTTTCCCTCTTTTTCTATTTCATGCAATATTTTGAGAAGTATTAGTGTTAGTTCTTCTTTGAAGGTCTTGTAGAACTCTGCAGAGAATCTTTCTAATCCTGGGCTTTCTTTGTTGGTAGGCTTTTGATGCTGTCTTCTACTCCACTGCATAAAACTGATCTGTTTAAATTATGTATGTCCTCCTGATTAAGTTTGGGTAGATCATATTACTCTAGACATTTGTTGATGTTTTTGAGATTTTCTATTTTATTGGAGTATAAATTTTAAAATAGTTTCCAATTATCTCTGTATTTCAGTAGTGTCCATCATGATATTTCCATGTTTATCACAAATTTTAGTAATTTGAGTTTTTTTCTGTTTCTCTTTGATAGTGTGGCCAAGAGTTTATAAATTTTATTTACTTTTTCAAAGAATCAATTTTTTGTTTTGTATTTTTTCCAATCATTTCTTTTGTTTTAATTTCATTTATTTTGACTCTGATTTTAATTATTTCTATTACTTTTGGTATTGAGTTGTTCTTCCTTTTCTAGAGCTTTGAGATATAATGTTCGTTCATTTATGTGTTCAATATTTATTCTTTTAATGAATGAGCTCAGTGAAATGAACTTTCCTCTTAGCACTGCCTTCAGTATCCCAGAGATTATGATATGTTGTATCAGTGTTCTCATTTACCCTAAGAATTTTTAAATTTTTTCCCTAATGTCTTCTGCTATCCATTTTTCATTTAATAGCATATTATTTGTCTGCAGGTGTTGGAGTAACTTCTGTTTTTTATTTTATAGTTTATTTGTAATTTCAATCCATTATGATATGATAGAATTCAGGGTAGTATATCTATTTATTTTGTATTTGTTAAGAATTGCTTTGTTGCATAACATATAGTCTATTTTAGAGATGGATCCATGTGCTGCTGAGAAAAAAGTCTATTAGCTCATTGATGGATGGATATTTCATATTTATCTGCTAAGTCTAAATTATTGATAGCATTATTTAGTTCTATAGTTTCTTTTTCTAGCTTTTGTTTGGAAGATCTATCCAGTAGTGAGAGAGGTGTGTTAAAGTCACTTGTGCTTTAGTCTATTTGATTCTTGAAATTTAGAAGGGCTTGTCTGATATATGTAGATGCTCTGTTGGTGCATAAATATTCATGATTGTTATGTCTTGTTGATGTATGATTCTTTTAAGCAGTATAAAATGCACTTCTTTATCCTTTTGACTAACTTTGGCTTGAAGTCCACTTTATCTGATATGAGGATGGAAACACCTGCTTGTTTCCTAGTTCATGTGATTGGTATATGATTTTTCCCATCCTTTCACCTTCAGTCTCTGTAGGTGTTTTCCTATGAGATGAGTCTCCTAAAGATATCATGTTGTTGTGTCTTTTTTTAATCCAATCTGCCAGTATACGTCTTTTGATTGATAAGTTTAGGCCATTAACATTCAGAGTTATTATTGAAGTATGTTTTTTATTCCTGGTCATTGTGATTTATTTTTGTTTTTTAACCTGACTTGGTTTCACCTTTGATTGGCTTTTCCTTTAGTATAGTTTCTGCTTTTCTGATTTTCATTATTTTTAAATTTCCTCCTCATGGAATATTTTGTTGAGAGTGTTCTGTAGTATAGTGCTTCTAGTTGTAAATTCTTTTACCTTTTGTTTATCATGGAGAGTTTTTGTTTCTTCATCAAATCTGAAGCTTAATTTTGCTGGATTATAAGATTCTTGGTTGGCATCCATTTTCCTTCAGAGCTTGGAATATGTTGTTCTAGGACCTTCTAGCTTTGAGGGTCTGGGTTGAGAAATCTGCTGAAATTGAATTTGTTTCCCCCACGGATACCTTTTTCTTGGGGACTTTAAATTTCTATACTTATTCATTATGCTAGGCATTTTCATTATAATATGCCTTGATGTGGGTCTACTATAATTTTGTACATTTGTGGTTCTATAAGCCTCTCTCTCTTTTTTTTTTTTTTTTTACTGGAGATTGAACTCAGGGGCACTTGACCACTGAACCACATCTCCAGCCCTATTTTGTGTTTTATGTAGAGACAGGGTCTCACTGAATTGCTTAGCACCTCGCCATTGCTGAGGCTGGCCTTGAACTCGAGATTCTCCTGTCTCAGCCTCCCTAAGTGCTTGGATTACAGGCTTGTTCCACTGGACTCAGCTTCTATAAGCCTCTTATATGTGATTTTTCATATCATTCTTTAGTTTGGGAATTTTTTCTGATATTATTTCATTGAAAACTTGTGCATTCCTTTGGTTTGTATTTATGTGCCTTCTTCTATTCCAGTACATCTTAAATTTGTTCTTTTTTTGTTACTCTATAAATATTGGAAGTTCTGTTCATGGTTTCTTACCATGGTAAAATTTATTTTCAAAATTATATATTTTGTAGCCAGGCATGGTGGAGCATGCCTGTAATCTCAGCACTTTGGGAGGCTGAGACAGGATCATTGCTAGTTCAAAGCCAGCCTCAGCAACAGTGAGGCACTCAGCAACTCAGTGAAACCATACCTCTACATAAAACACAAAATAAGGCTGGGGATATGGCTCAGTGGTTGAGTACCACTGAGTTCAATCCTTGGTACCTGAAATATATATATATATAATTTTTATTTCTTCATCAAATTATTGTTTTCTTCATTTCAAATATTTCTATTGTTTTCTATTTTTTCTTTTTTCAGAATTTCTGTTTGGTTTTTATGTCTTTATTAAAGTGATCTTTTGCTATCTGTATTTGTTCATTACATCATCTTTTATTTTGCACATCAGTTTAAATATGTACATTCTGGACTCCTTCTCTGGCATTTCTTCTACTGTGTGTCAATGGACTCTATTATTGTAGCAACTTTGTTTGTCTGGGGTGCTTTTTCCCATATTTTTTCATGTTGTTCTTTTGTCTTTCCATCTAGCAGTGCAGATCTGAGGTATTACAGTTTCTACACTATAGACTTATAGTGCCTCTGCAGGTTTCCAATACTTCACATTAAGGAGAGATCAATATTAACAGCACCCAATGCTAACAATATTCAGCTGTAAACCAAATAGCTACTATTAAGATATTCACAGTTTTGTCACTATAAACAGAAATTATGTGTACAATTATTTCCTACAATATACACAGTAGGTTTTCAAAAGTGTCTACAATTTCTAATGGTAGACAAAGAAAGAACAGAAGTGGTGTAGGATGCAATGTTTTTGACATGGGGGGGAATAAAATCATAGAAAAGGAAAAGAGGAATCAATAGAAGTGATGTTTAGCAGGAAAAAAAGAGAAAAAGAATCTAGGTAAACAGATATAAGAGAAAAAACTAAAAAGCAAAAGAAAAATGTTAACATAAAAGTATATACAACAAAACTGTAATATACTATTCAGACATCTCAATCCTCAATAGTCTGATGTATGGAAAACACTTGGTTTCAAAAATGGTGGGGATGTGAGAGTGGGAAAAGACAAGAAAAAAAATTTCAAAGAAAAATTGAACAATTGTTTCTGTTGGAGTTCAATAGTTTCTCTGCTTCCTTTCTCATCCAATAGGTGGGGTTGCCTGGAATTTGTTGGTATTTCCACCCTCAGGAGGGTGATGGGTGATGGTTACTAGTCTGGAAGGGTTAGTCTTGGATGTGGAACTCCTGTCAGTGGGATATAACATTTGCCAGTCCCCGTTGGAGAATGTACCCAGGGATCTCCTTTGGGTTCCACTTCTATTATGTAGAAGCCTGATCTTAGCTCCTTATGTCACTTGTAGTCCCCATAATTCCTGGCCTCTAATTTAGTCTCTAAACTGTATCTCTCCCACCCCCACCCTTTTGACTTCCCAATCAGGCACCTCTCTCTCTAGAGGTCCTGAATGTTGAGCAATGGGACCTGTGCACCTATGGTAGAGAGCTGCTCTGTATTGGGTGGATCAGGACAAGGCATTGAGAGCTGTGGGATGGCCACATAGCTGAAAGCACTGGGCCAGGTTGGTGGCT
>CM053405.1:76322812-76349187 GCA_028644305.1 Xerus rutilus
CTTGCACTTTAATCAGATCAAACACAGAAATGAAGTAGCAAAATATGCCAACACACCTGGTCATTACCCCCTGTGGCTTAGCCACTTTCCAAAAGGTTGGCATTGATGTGTCAAAGTAAGTAGCAGGTGGTCTCAAAGTCTCAGTTCCCTCTGGTGATAGATGTCAGTTGGTTCCTAATTTTTGCAAAGAAGGTGCCCTAAGCAAATTAGCAAGCAAAGCCCACAAACCCTTTTGACCACATTTATGCAAAAGAAAGGCAAGAGAGCATTTTCACTTATCATATAAAGACATATCAACTCATTAAAACGTGCTTCAGCTCCTCACTGGCAGGTCAAGGGATAATACCTAGGAACTCTATAGCTTCTAGCCTACTTCATTATGCTTTGTTAAATATAATGGGCTTTGGATATTCCTCTGTTCATCTCCTAATCACACTCACATTACGCATTGTTCTGTCTACACCTTCATGTTTGAGGTAGACCCTTCTATTTTGATTTAATAGTTATTCAGACATGTGTGTCAATAATTTACTAAGTGTTTCACAAGTATTAACAAATCCAAATCATGAGATAGGTGTTGCTATTATTTTTGTTTTTTTGGTCAGGAATCTTTGCCTTAGAGAAGTTAGCTAGAAAATCTGAGGCCATGCAGTTCCTTAATGACAGAGCCGGGATTTGAACCCAAGCTAGTTGACTTCAGAGAAGCTTCATCATGAGGTTATAATGCTTTTACCCACAATATATATTCCCATCTTAATTAACCTCTTAGCAATTGGGCACCTGGTCATTTAATATCTTCATCACAAAATCAGCTAAGTGTAGACCTCTAGTAGATATTTGAAATGACGGTCGTTCTCCTTTTCCTCACAACTAATAACACTACATCTTGATTTACTGTTAAATAAGTGCATGCTCATGGATGGGTTCAGAACCTCCTATCCTTCAAAGGGTTAAAACTCTGTACTAGTATAAGAGGTGGTCAAGTTGGTGTGGCGTTTGATATTAAACTAATGATGTAATTCAATGTACAAATAAAAAATTAGGGTAGCTGTAATAATATTTTTTGGTTTTTCATTTGTTAATTTAACCTATATAAAAATTCACAAGCTTCTCAAATAATTAATGAGTGCTAGAAGAGTTCCCCAGTAGATTATAACCATTATTATCATTATTGCTATTATTTGGAATTTGTGTTTTCTGATGCCATAATACAGTAATGAATATTTGTCTCCTCACTAATGCACTTTCAGTAATGGGTACTTCTACTTTTAAACATAATGTTAACTCTATTGCTTAATTTTAGTGTAGTCTTCATCAAGTCGACTCTGATAATGCTAGTCCCTATTTTCTGAAGTGCTGATGGCAGCTTAATAGTAACGGATGATTATGAAGCATCCATAGCCAATGTCACTGTTAGCTAATTGAAATCTATCCATTGCTTCATCTCTTCTATATAAATTCAGTGACCTTCACTAATGGAAGGTGGGCCTGCTCTCTCCACAGTTAAGTGAGGGGAACTAAAGTTCAAATATTATCATCCAAGAATCCATGATTTGTCTATTCTTAAACTTGAAGAAACCATAAAATATTTTATTGTACTTTAAAACTTAGGGTTAAAACATTAAGATTTCTCAGTTTAATTACACAACCAGTGTCTCGTCACTTTAGTGAGACTTCAAGATTATTAAAACTTTAATATATCATTTTAGTTTCCTTCAGTATGACTTTAAAATATTTGATCCCAAACTAGTTTCTCTGTATGGGAATTTGCATACTGTCAGACTTAAAAGAAATATCATAAATTCATTTATACAGATTTTAGAAATATTTTTCTCAGCTATGATAAAACAATAGTTTGATTATTTGGGTTAGAATTAAAATTCAGAAAATTATTTTCTTTAAGAATCTTTCATTACTATGCACTAAGCTACAAAAGCTGAAGTTTTCATTCAATTAAGCTATAAAATTCATCTCAGATTCCCTATTTAATTAAATCATACTGAAATTCTAAGGTACATTATTTCTATTTTCTTTAACATACACACATATACACACATTATATATGTGTGTGTGTATGTATTATATATATATTTATATATATAAATGTCTCTTGAACATATTCATAAATCCCTATTCTATTATCAGAAGATATATTCCCCAGTCATATGAAGCACAGAATTGTATGCAGATAGCTGGTATTTAGTAAAGTTTGAGCAATATTAAAACATTACTTTTTAGTTGAAAATTGCAAAACAAGATTCTGTTTTGTTTTGTTTTTAACTTTTTTTTTAGTTGTGGATGGACGCAATACTTTCATTTCATTTGTTATTATGTGGTGCTGAGAATTGAACCCAGTGCTGTACACACGCAAGCCAAGTGTTTTACCACTGAGCTACAATCCCAGATCAAGATTCTGGTTTTTTAGCACCTGTTACTTAATATAGAGACTTTTCTCATTTGAAGATAATGTAGACTATCACATTTTAATATCAAGTACCATAACGATATAAGTATTTTTCTAAAGGTAGAAGCTTTGATATTTTTAATTCAGAGTTACTAATAAAAATTTTAAACTTTAGGAAAAGAAAATTAGACTAATGACTGGCTGAAATTTATATTACAAACAGTATCTTATAGATTTCTATTTTAATCTCATTTAATTAACATTCAGAATGAATTTTAGGTAAACATATAGTCAATAGGTAACTCCTTTTAACTCTTGTAAGAAAACTAAAGTTCACAAGAAACTGATTATAATTAATGGAAGCAACATAAACTGCTAAAAATATTTATTTATCATTAATTTTTTCATACTTTCAATTAAAAAAATTTTCAAGTACTCATACCAGTCTCTGATTATATAAATGATCAATAAATATTAGTAAACTTTGTACATTTGAGGTAAATTGATGTTAGATACATACCAAGTAGGTACAAATTATCAAAAGTTGTTTACTGTGGTAATAATAAAACATTGCATTTATATTACTCTGATATGCTATTAGAAATAATAGTATCCTAGCATTAGAAAAATAGTAAATGAGAAAACTCTTTGATATTATGAAACTGAACAACTTAGTTATAACTATTAAAAAGGGATTGTGCTTTCCTGAAGTTTTACAAGTTAGTTTTAAACTTCCCTGAACCAATAACATACTTAGAAATGAGGGGTATCACTTTCAAGCTTAAGTTTTAAAGTCAGCCTAGAAATCTACCATAAACTCTTTCCTCTGCTCTTGTGGTGTGAAAGCAGATGACAAGAAAGAACAGCTTCCAACTGATTCTTGAGTTCCTAGAACAAGCATAGGTCCCCTACTCCACTGTAATGGCAGCATGAAAGAGAATTAAAATGGTGTTGGATAATGGCCTTGAGAGATTACTGTTGTTTATTGTTGCCCCATAGTCCAGTCCTTATTGAATGATGTTGCATACTAGAGAAAGCTTCCATAACCCAAACTTAAAGAATGTGACATTGATTATGGGCTGGCAGACAAGCCTCAAAGAACCAGATGATGGATCTTTAAAAAATGGTGATCCACATTATAGAAGGACCAATTTTGTTGAAATATTACCTTCAATAACTTTGAAAACAGGTCATATGCCTAATGACCCTAGGTTCAAAGGGAGAAAATAGAATATTTCATCTGTGTTTGGTACCATCTACAAAAAGTAGAAAGAAAAACATCCATCTCAATGAACAACTGGAGAATAAACAGGGAGAATCACAAATTTAGGAACATGCAGAACAGAAAAAAGCAGTTGTTTGACTTGTAAAAATAAAATGAGAAGTCTGGAGTATAACAATATCAATTAAAAATCAGCCTTGGTGGAAAACATTACATCAAAGAATATGATGTTGGGGGCTGGGACTGTAGCTCAGCGGTAAAGCGCTTGCCTCACATGCGTGAGGCCCTGGGTTCGATCCTCAGCACCACATACAAAGCAATAAAATAAAGACATTGTGTCCATCTACAACTAAAAAAAAATTAAAAAAAAAAAGAGTATGATGTTTTTGCCTACTTTTAAGATATCTGAATGGATTAAAGACACCTGCAGGTAGCATCCTTCCAAGCAGATAGATCCACTAAGATCTAACTGAACTACACAGAGAGGAGACTTTTACATTTGTCTTAGGAAAGAGACAGAATATGTGACTATTTCATTAACATCTAAGGATAAAACCTTACAAATTAAGAAGAGAAAATGTGTATTGAGAAAGGAGTTCAGATAAGCAGGATCTATAAGAAAATTGATCATAGATATGTAAAATTAAAAGTGAATTTCTCTATTGTTATATTGTAGAGACTAAATTCAAACTGACAGGAAGCAAGTAATTTTAAGTGGGTTGCTTACAAAATGCTTATTTTGTGAACTTCCTTTATCTTGTTATTAAATGAATTCATAATTCACATATTTTTACAGATACTTTGATGACTAAAAAAAACATTAGATATATTTTGATCAAATAAAACTGAAGAGATTTATACAGAAGTGGGAAGAATATCAAAATCCCCAAGTTAAATAAGAAATCCTTTTGAATAATGTAATATCCATGTGTTGGAAATAATTTAATATATAATTACATGCTGTTGCTCTGATACCTGAAGGTACAACTCTTAACATTCTTTCACTAGTAAATTTTACTAATTTTGAGGTTCAGTTTTTATTCATCATAATAATTCTGCCCATTGTAACATAAAGACTCATTTCCTATAACTTGATCTCCTCTGGTAGGAGAACAAGATGAATGTGAGCAATGTACACTGAGATAGTTATGATGAGAAGGGCAGCTACTGATAAAATGCCAACCTGATTTTCTACTCTCTAATATATCTTCCAATCTAACATAAAATCTAATTCAGGGTTTGATTATCATATTTAGACTCTATACTCTGATATTGAGAACCCAAAATATCATCTTTCTATTTCTACCTAAATTTAATTTTAATTCAATAGCTGTCTATTCCTTCAAAGTAATAGAGAAATTTTTGCAAAGGTCTCTAGGGTAGAGATTCTATATGAAAGAGTAATGCAAAGTCATTGTGTTGTAAAAAAAATTATAAAAACACTAAAAATTCTGAATTAAAATCATGTATATGTGTTTGCTTATAAGATGCATGTACTTATGTACTTCATGTACATAATGTACATATATAGGCATGTACATTTTGTTATGAACCAATCCAATTGTTTTAGATTGCATTTTCTTAGTTTAGTATTATCTAAGAGGACACTTTAATGTTATATGAAAATAAATGCAATAATATAAATGAATAGAAAAAAGGCCAAGAATTCTGCAAAGATCTCTAAAAGGAAAGGGAATCATCTTAAAGGCACATTAGAAAGATTTCTTTTACTCATTTCCTTACATTTCAAGGGATTAAGAACAATGGGAAATTCGAAAAGATTATCAAAACCTTTCAGGAACACAAAGTGATTTTCAAGACAAGGTAATATTTTTTTTACTTTAAAATGAAGTATTAAACTTGAAAGGAGACAAAAGAATGAAAGGTATGTTATCAAACTCAAAGTCCGTAGTATGAAACAAAGCATCCGTTAGAGGTATAATTTCTTTCTAATTGCACTTGAAATATTTGGGCACAAAACTATGCAAGGGTTTCTTTTGCATTACTTATTCTTTTCTCTTTAGAATCCTCATCTCTTGACATCAGGATAATTAATTTGGCAGGGAGAAGTTCTGCTTTGCTTCTAAAGAAAGGGTCAAGAGATTTATGATTTTAAAATCTGTTTCAAAAGCTTGATTGTCTCATCTATCTTTATATATACATGTATATATATACGTATATTTTATTTGTTTAATTAGTTATACATGACAATAGAATGCATTTTGCCACATTTTACACAAATGGAGCACAATTTCTCATTCCTCTGGCTTTATATGGTGCTGTGTCATAGAGGGTGATGATGTCTGTCTCATTCTGCCATCCTTCCCATCCCCACCAAACCACCCCTCCCTTCAATCCCCTCTTCATAATCCAAAGTTCCTTCATTTTTGTCTAACCCACCCTCACCTATGGAATAGCATCTGCTTGTTAGAGAAAACATCTGGCCTTTGGTTTTGGGGGATTGGCTTACTTCACTTAGCATATTATCTAGTTCCATTCACTTATCGGCAAATACCATAATTTCATTTTTTAAGGCTGAGTAACATTTCATTGTTTATATGTACCACATTATTCTTTAAGTCTGAGTAACATTCCATTGTTTATATGTACCATATTTTCTTTATCCATTCATCTAATGAAAGGCATCGATGTTGGTTTCATGGTTTAGCTATTGTGAATTCAGCCACTATAAATTGAGAAAACTATGACATAAACACAGGAATGAAAATAGCAAAACCTAGAGTTTGGATAATAATATGACAATGTTTACTAGACAATGGAAATATAAATGAATAAATCCATTAGTAAACATGGGCTTTCAAAATACAATTTAAATTTTGTTATTTTTTGCATTTATATATGTGTAATTTATGCTTACAAATGAATAGGGATTAAAGTATATATCTATTTAGAATTATTCAAAACTTGATATGTAGGTCACTCCTTCCAGCAGTCATACAGTCAATTAACATCCATTGATCATGATGCTTTCAGGTTGAAAGAAGTCTCAAAATATATCACCATATTATGCCTTAAAATAACTAGTACAAGTTGAGTGAATTTGAAAAGATAATAAAACCTAAGTTCTATCCATGTTATGAAAAAATCTCTAGTGTTTATGTTTTATTCTCTATAGGATGCCATTCTTATGGATGTGCATGATGATGGGATTCACTGTGTTGTTTTCATTATGCACATGGTAAAATTATACCGTCATTTCATAAATATTTAAGATGAGCTAAAATGTATTTTTGTACAAAAAGTCTATGTGATTAGGTATTTGACAGTTTAGTTGGAACAATGAACAAAAGTAAAACAATAGAAAAAAGAAACTATTTGGTATATATCAATATATTGCTATCAGTATTAAGTTCTGTCTGTCTCTCATCCCTCTCTCAGTCTCTCTGAGACACTCTTGTTCTGAATATATTATGAATGAATGTGTGATCTATTGTAATTATTTTTCCATATTGTTGTAAAAAATCTTTCAAACTTTAAACAATTTTAACACTTACTTTAATATAGCTTACTGAAGCACAAGTTTGTATGCATTTTGACGATCTAAGGACAGATATAAAATAAAACAAAAAATCAACCAGCCATGAGATAAATATATTACATACTTTTGTGTATAATGGAACAATGAGTTTTTCTTTTATGAGGAATGATCTTTGAAATATTTTTAAAAATGTAGTGGTCAAGAAAGATCTTTGTTCATTCCAAGGCTGCCCATATTTAACATTTCATTGCAGAGTTCTTCACCTCACAAGTTGCTGGGGTTAGGGGCAGTGGACAGTGAAGGCAATCCAGAGAAAGAGCTCTTTCTGGACCTGGCTGCTATTTGATGGGGTTTGAGACTTGTTTTATATCTATAATTGTGCTTTCTCTTTGAAATGAACAAATTAGTATTTAAAGACATTTTTGTGTCTTCATTTTACTGATAGTAAAATTACAGTATTTCTAAATCCTAGTGTCACTTACTATAGAGTTTGCTTTAGAAAAAATATTTTAATTGAAATAAATAATTTTGAAAAGTTTATATTTTGTCTATAATATTTCTAATATAAAACACATGAATTCATTCCCATCCATTTTTTATCTGAAACTTTTATTCCAGTAAATTATGAAACTTGTCAATGCACCTATCAAAGTAGTAATCTAAAAACCAAGGATAAGATTCATCAAAATAAGTTTCATTAACTGTCAACAGGGAATCAAGTGTTAACTGTGGTTAAAGCATTCTTCCATCCCTGACATGACACAGTCTGGATTATGCATTGTGAGAGAAACTGTCTAGGAGACATGTTCACCACAGTGGAACAGGCAAGGCTGCCTGAGGACAGTGGAGTGGAAAATAAAGGGCAGAGGAGTGTGGTGGACCAAACAATACAACAAAGTCTTTGGTGGATTATTAAATAAAGGGATTGAGAAAAAGTAGAAAACAAAAGTAGATTTTAATTTCTTTTAAAATCAGTATGAAATATATTCATGATACCAATATTTTAATATTATGAAGCATTTTTAATAAAGTTGCATTTACAAGCAAATGTTAGCCATATCTTCAAAATATTTACTAAAATTTAAAAACATCTTTTTACCTGCCTCTTAGTGCAAACAATGACCAAATGAAATGGGGAAAAAATGACAATTTTTCTGAATCTATTATACTTCACATACTATTCTTCACTTCCCTCTGCAAAGAAGTGCCTTATTTAATTCATTTAGCTGATGACACAAGCAGACATGCAATTGAATTATAGATGCTTCAAAAATTTAAAAACAGGAATTCTGACATTCTAAAGTGTTTGCTTGCTTATGTCTTTAATCCAAACCCTGAAACTATTTAAAAATTAATGGCAGACAATAATTAATAGAAATTCACAATGTCCATGAAGAAAAATATCAAGAACTTATTTAAATTTAAAATTTAAATTTAAATAAAAACAATGAATAAAATATACTATGAAAAGTAGTATTCCTAAAAATGAGAGTGTAATACTTAATTCATGAGTGATGTTTTCATTAGAGATAAGAAAAGGATCCCAGTTTTTGTTTCCCCTCACAGACAGACCAACTAGAAAGCACCTATAAGCAATAACACTTCTGGAAAATCCAAATATTGCAAAAAGGCTGAGTCATCTGTATAATCAGTGGACTGAAAAGAAAAGTCCTCATTGAAAGGTAAGAGAAACAATCTTGCTTGGACTGAGTCACCACTCCCTCTTCTTCAAGCTGGCAAACCACAAATGAAATCTCCAGGGTCTGAAGTTCCCCTAGAAGGAACAGAGAACAGGGTAAGCAGACACCCAGCTTCCCAGCTTTCTTAGCATTCTAAGACACATTCCAGGAGGCCTACTCTGCTCCTCCCTAGGTGGGGAATTAGGGGCCATTGTCTACAAGAAAAGGAAAAAAAAATGTGGAAGCAGAGCTCACACACAGCAGCATGCAGATTTTAGTTAGAAGCACAGCATACTCTCCAGTAGATAAACTGATCAGCAATGCTAACTAACAACATAGCTTATCTTCTCAGTTCCAGAAGTAGCAAGTGCTACTCGGCTTTGTTAGACAGCCAACCTCTAGGTCAAGCCTTACCCCATAACCTGTAGCTGCCAGGGAAGTGAGAAGACACTCTCACCGTGTCTAAAGACTTCATAGATGAATGTCACCAAACATTTGAAGAGGCTCTAGTACCAATTCTTCTGCAACTACTCAAATAAATGAAGAGGAAGGAATACTACCTGATTCATCTATGATGCTGGCATCACCCTGATATAAAAACCATTCAAGAACACAATAACAACAAAAAAAGCTAACTATGGGCTGATATTCCAGATAAGCATTGATACAAAAATCCTCAACAGAATACTAACAAACCAAATTCAACATCACATTATAAAAACATGTATTATGATCAAGGGTAAAACATCCCAGGGTTACAAAAATAGTTCCATAGTTCCATATATGTAAATTAATAAATGTGATGCAACACATCAACTAAATGAAGGACAAAACAATATGATCATTACATAATTTGATAAAATTATACTTCATGATAACACTTGCAACAAGTAAGATGTAAAACAAAGGTAAATCAATACAAGACCAAAGATTATAGACCCACAGCTAAAATCATAGAGGAGCAGGAAAGTTGAAAGATTTTCCTCCAAGATTCAGAACAAAACAAGGATGCAAACTTTTGCTATTTATTTGTTTTTGGTACCATGGATAGAACTCAGGACGTGGCTTAACCATTGAGCCATATCCTTCAGCATGAGGTGAGGGGTACCTGGTATTGAACTCGGGGCACTCGACCACTGAGCTACATCCCCAGCCCTATTTTGTATGTTATTTAGATCCAGGTCTCACTGAGTTGCTTAGCACTTTGCTTTGCTAAGGCTGGCTTTGAACTCCCTATCCTCCTGCCTCTGCTTCCTGGGCCACTAGGATTACAGGCATGCGCCACCATGCCCAGCCCCTCAGCCCTTTTTTTTATTTTTATTCTGAGAGAGGTTCTTGCTAAGTTACTTAGGGCCTTGCTAAGTTACTGAGGCTGCCTCTGAACTTGTGATCCTCCTGCCTCAACCTCCTAAACTGCTGGGATAATAGGCATGTGCAAATATGCCTGCAACTTTTGCCATTTTTATTAAACATTCAACTGGAAGTCTTAGCTATAGCACTTAGGCAAGTAATTGGAAAACATAAAGGAAAATTGTCCTTCTTTGAATTTTACATAATAATTGTTTATTGAAAACTCTAAAGACTCCAGAAAAACAGCTGGAACTAATAAATAAATTCATTAAATTTGCAAGATAAAATACAGCGCTCAGGCACACACACACACACAGAGCAGCATTTCTATATGCTAATTGCAAGCTATCTGAGAAAGAAATCAAGAGGACAATCCCATTTATAATAGTAATGAAAAAGTTACTTTATTTATAAAAGTAACAAAATAGTAAATAGAAATAAGTTTATCCAAGAAGGTAAAAGTTTTCCAGATTCAAAAATTAAAAGACTAATTAAAAGCCAGACATTGTGGTATAAACCTCTGATTCCAGAGACTCAAGAGGCAAGAGGATTGCAAGACCAGCCTTGGCAACTTAGAGAGGCCCTGTCTCAAAATAAAAATAAAAATACTAGTAATATTATACAGTGCTTAAGTACCCCTGAGTTCAATCAACACCTCCTCCCCCCAAAAAAGACAAAAGAATTTGAAGAGATACATATAAATGGAAAGATGTCTTGTATTTATGGAATGGAAAAATAAATATAATTAAACTATCCATACAACTCAAAGCAGTCTACAGCAATTCCCAACAAAATATAAAGTTATTTTTCATGGAAATTACAAGAACAATCCAGAAATTCATATGTAACTGAAAAAATTCCAAATAGTTAAATTAACCTTGAGAAAAATAATACACAGCTTGAGACCTCACACCCCTGACTTCAAAATATACTGCATAATTCTGGAAGCTAAAACAGTATGCTAGTGTTATAAAAACAGACACATGGACTATTTGAATTCAATGAAGAGCTTAGAAACAACCCCACACATTTACAGCTAAATGATTTTTGACAAAGAAAATTAGGAAACACAATGGTCAAAGAAAATTCTCTTCATTCAATGGTGCTGGAAAACTTGTTAAGAACTGGGAAGAACTTGGTTCTTCCACAAGTAGAATGAAACTAGGTGTGTTTTTTATTAAAAGTTATAGAAATCAACTCTAAATGGATAGAAGACCTAAATCTAAGACCCAAAACTATGGAATTACTAGAAGAAAATACATGAAACACTCTTGGTCTTTGCCTTGGACAAAGAATTTTTGAATTCAAAAAGCACAGCCAATAAAAACAGAATTTGACAAGTGAGACTGCATCAAACTAAGGTTTTTGAATTGCAAAGGAAATAATAGCAAAGTGAAAATGTAACCTACAGCATTGGAGAAGATGACAGGCAGATAATATCCAGAATATAGGGAAAAAGCTGAAACAATCATATCATCATCATCATCATCATCATCATCATCATCATCATCATCATCTTCATAATAATAATACTTTTAAAATGGGCTAAAGATTTGAACAGATATTTCTCAAAAGAAGACATACAAATGACCAATACATGAAAATATGCCCAATGTTACTAACAATTAGGGAAATACATATCAAGACCACTTCACTCTGGTTAGAAAGTCTTTATTAAAAACACAAAAAATAAAAAATGTTGGTGAGTAGAAGAAAAGGGAACTATTGTACACTTTTGATGGATACATAAGTTAGGGTAGACGTTATGGAAAACAATATGGGAGTTCCTCAAATCACTAAAATTAGAAATACCGCAGCATCCAGCAATCTTACCATTGGGTACATACCACAGGAGATAAAAATAGCATGTCAAAGATACATATACACTCCCATGTTTATTGTAACAATATATACAATAGTCACAATATGAAATCCATCTAAATGTCTTTCAGTAGAAAAAGGGATAAAGAATGTATGACATATACACAATTGAATATTATTTAGGTAAAACATGAAATCCTATAATTTATCACAACACAGATCGACTTAGTGGACACTTTATCAAGTTTAATCAATCAGGCCACAAAAGACCCTAAACATCATGTGATCTCAGAATATGTGGAATCTAAAAAATTGGCTTCATAAAAGTAGAGAATAGAGCAGTGGTTACCAGAAACTGGGAAGACGAGGAGGAAGGGAGAGGAGCAGAGTTTGGTTAATGAATAAAATACAGTTAGATAGGAGAAATAATTTTTGGAGTTTTATTGTACTGTAGGATTGATATAGTTAATGGTAATATTATATAGTTCAAAATAGTTTGAAAAGAAGATTTTAAATGTATTCATCATAAAAAATGATAAAAGTTTTTAAAGAAAGGGTATTATAATTACCCTGAGTTGGTCATTACCCAATGAATACATGAATCAAAACATTACGTAGTACTTTATAAATTTGGGCATATTAGTTCTTAATCAAAAATTAATAAATAAAAGACCATTTTACCCACTGATGTTATGCATTAGGATCATAATTATCTTGTAAGAGAGTTTAATGCTGGGGCAAGAGAGCCATAGTTTCTATTATTTTGTGTTTCAGGATAAGCAATAATTAAAAAATCAATATTTAGTTGTTGTTTTTTTTTTTTTTTTTGGTACTGGAGATTGAACTCAAGGGCACTTGACCACTGAGCCACATCCCCAGCCCTGTTTTGTGTTTTATGTAGAGACAAGGTCTCACCGAGTTGCTTAACACCTCGCCACTGCTGAGGCTGGCTTTGAACTCCAGATTCTCCTGTCTCAGCCTCCCTAAGTGCTGGGATTACAGGAATATTTAGATTTGAGAAGAAAACAATAGTATAGTTGCAGATACGGAGTCTTTCTTCACTGAATAATTTTGGATATTTATGGATATAATAGTAATAACTGATATTTATGACTTAGATGTCATTAAGTTCAATGTTCCCTCTCAAATGTTCATTCTCATTAGTACAAGGTTCTAGTTAACTATTGTCAAAACCCCATTCGGAATCAAATGAACCATATTTGAGATCACTCAAATAATCATCACAAGTATTTTTTATTATTTGTTTAATTTGAATTTTCAGGCAGTTTTTCACATTAGGTCATTTATGTTTTCATTATTTATATAATAATGGAAATTATATTTTTACTTACCTGAATAATTTTCAAATGGATCAAGTCTAAGATGGATAATTTCATAAATAATTTATTAGAATTTTCTCCACCTTCACAACTCCTTCACATAAAATTTTCTTTAAGAAGTCTGACTTGAACTCCTTTATACTTAGGGACCCATCCTCTTTCAGTTTTGTTAGTGTTGTATATTTTAATGTATGCCACTGAAAAATTCATCCAAAATCTGCCTGATTTCATATTCCACTCCATAAAAAGAACTTTTCACATAGAAGCACACTTTGTTGTTACATTGTTTTTGACAGTTGGACTAATTAAGTTATTCATGTACTGAGTGCAATAACATGAGGAACTAAAAAACTTATTTTTACCCCAGAGTTAGTTGTGTAGTTAAAAATAAAATTATAGACAATCTTGCCCTTTGCTAATTGTGTTGATGATGATAATTTATAAAGAATCATGAATTTAGTTTATATAGACAATACAATCCTATCTTATTTTCATTCTCTCTAAAAACAAAAAACTCTTAGGTTATTGAATGAAATGGATTTGACAATGAAATGGTTAACATTCACCAAAATATAATATTTAGATATCAATAAGCATAGATGTCCCTATTCAGTCTAAAAATAAAAAAAATAATAATGTGCAGAAATCATCAAGGACCTTGGATTCTGAAAAATCAGTATAGTCTTTTAAAATCATCTCTCTGAATCTATGTATGCAAACTCATTGTGATACCTTCCTTTTGCTCATCAGGATGGTCATATGGTTACAAAACAACAAATTCCAAATTCAAGTGGATACCATTGCAAGACACAAGATAATCAAGTAATCCAGGGGATTTGCTAACTTCATTTAGTCTGTTTTCTATGGGTCTCCTTCTTCACCTATCTATTCTAGACTATTCTTTTAAATTTTTATTCCGGTGCTTACCACCAGAGCTCTAAGTACTATTTTTATACCCATGAGTAACATTGACAAGATTCAGAAATTTGTACATGATAAGTTCTAAACAGAAATAATGTCTGTGCTACCATTGTATGTTGGACAAACATCACTCTAATGTTTGCTATCAATTTTAAATATATATCAACTTCTAAGTTTTAGTTTTTATTTTTATTTTTTTCAGTCTGAGGATTAAACCAAGGCCTCTCACACATGGTAGATAAGAGCTGCACCTCAGCCCTGTATATCAAATTTTCAATGACTACGTTGGTATGACATAAACATGATAGAGAAGTAGAAGTTTTCTACCATCAATCCCTATGTAGAAGAAACAGTTTTAACAACTATCCATGTATGAAATCATCTCTGAGGGAGTCCAGAGATCCACTGGAGAGGTTTAAGCACAGCTTAGTGCAAGAGAGACCCATACATCTAAGACTTTTCAAAGTGACTGAAGTGAGAAATTAGTGGATGAGCACTTAACTCCTCCACTATGTGGGGCGTTGTCCAAGAAGCCAACTTCTTTCTTATTGAACTCAGAAAGGTAGCTGACCAGCAGAACTGACTGGTTGGGAGAGTCTGTGAACACTGAAGATGGGCCATGGACTCTATTATCCCCCCATGGAGTGCATCAGGAAAGCTCTTCATGGGCAAGTGTGCTTTGTAATGGGCCTCATCAGTACCCTCCAAGCCCACTCTCCCAGCATGCTCACACAAAGAGTAAGGTAAACACCTCATGCAGAGAGTTAATTAATTTCTGTGGGACTGAGAAAAAGCACATTAGAGTATTCAGGCATTGGCTGAGGAAAAACAAATGGGAGACTTTTGGCTTGTAACCTAGCTTTAAAGCTAGGATTAAGAGAAGGCATAAAATATTTAGAATTCTCCTAGAAAAGGGAACAAGAGGCATGAAGTAGACATGTCCAAAGAAAACATTGGAGAGGCCTCAGAATCTCTAGATGAACTCACTAGTGAAGGCATTTCATTTATAAAGAAAGGAGAAGGTGGAGATAGTTCTTTCAAATTTAAAAAACAGCAACACAAGACTTTTAGGAACATACACATACAAACCAAACCAAAAAGAAGGAAAAAAAATTATAGAAGTTGAACTTATAGAAAATATAAGGATGTTTAATATGTGGTAACAGGAGGGGAGATGGAGAGATACTGGTCAAGAGATACACAACTTCAGTTATGAGATGAATAAGTTCTGTAGATTTAACAGACAGCATGATGACTGTAGCTAATATTATTGCATTGTTAACTTGAAAATTTCTCAAAGAATAGATCTTAAGTAATTTTACAATAGAACTTTTAAAATAAATGTTTGAAGTAATATATACTAATCATCCTGATTGTAGTATACATGCATACTCTGCTGCATACATATATTGAAATATTGAAATATAATGTTGTATATCTTAAATACATAGATTTTTAAATGTTCCTATTATATTTCAACAAACCTAAAAACAAGTTTAAAAGTATTGCATGAACTTTATGTTCCTGGAATAAAATTTGTAATGTAGAGTAAAACATTCTGTATTTATTTAATCACCTGATTTTATGTTGTTAATTAATAGAATAGCTGGTACACTCATACTTGGTACTTTATAATATTAAGTTATCATAAATTCATGTAATTGTATTATAGTTTTAGTAATCAGTGAGAGAATGCTAATATTCCCTTTTTGATTTTTCTCTACATTAACTATTCATGCCAAATTTGTTATTTTCAAATTTGAATGATATACTTCTTGTAAGATCTTTGTTTTTAAGATACATTTTAAGCTGCCTTTCATTTTCCTTGTTGACAGTAGAAAATCGAACTTATGACTATCCTGATCACTTTTAAATGTTCTAATTCATGATAACTTCCATTATATTTTTTATAAAGTTATCATGTTGAGATGTATTTTCTATTTACTACCAATTATTTTAGATCTCATACCTTAAGTGTTTACTTCATTTAATAAATTATTCGTTGGAGAATATCTGAATCATTGATATTTTTAAAATATCTTTGATCTAACTTCTCATATTTCCTTGATAATTGACTGGTTTAAACTATTCTTAGTTTAAATGGCATTTGAGCATTGAAGGCTTCATTCTTCTCTTATCCAGTACTAGTCTTGTTGATGAGATTGTTGGTATTAGTTTCTTACATTTTTAATTACTGAAAAACTTATTCTTGCTAAAAAGTTCTAGCAGCCCTTATTGAACCTTTGCAATTAGAACTTTTTTATGATTTTTATGGAAGTCATCAATTGTGTGTGTGTGTTTAATAATTTTCCCAGTACTCAAAAAGTACTACTTTCATTTATCTTATATTGTGGGAAATAAGCATAACATAACATTTTCCATCTTAATCATTTATAGTGTGCAGCTTGTTGGTACTAAATGCATTCACAAGCGCCCCTGAGTTGAATCTCCAGTACTAAAAATAAATAAATAAATAAATACATTCACAATGCTATGCAATCATCACTATACGTTACCATACACTTCTCATCTTAGAAAACAAACTCTACATGGAGTCAAGTATTTATAAGTCCACATAACTCCCTATTCTATAAATTATCTCTAATTTTGACTAGTCTAAATGTCTCAAAATGTAATCATATAGTATTTTTTTCATGACTACCTTATTTCATAAAGCATGATGTCTTCAAATTTAATTTATACTGTCACATGTTACATAATTCCCTTTCCTTTTAAGGCTGGGTTATATTCCATGTGTGAGTACACCACTTTGCCTAGTCATTCATCCACTAGGGGATACTTAGGTAGCTTCCTCCTTTTAGCTATTATGAATGATGAAGTTAGAAACATGAATGTATAAATCTCTATAAGATCCTGCTTTTAATTATTTTGGGTATATTCCAGGTGGAATTGCAGGATCAGATGGTAACTTGTATGTGTGTGCAAATGGTACTGAGGATTGAATCCAGAGGGGCTTTACCACTGAGCCGTACCCCCAGTCCTTTTGATTTTTTAATTTTGAGGCAGGGTTTCACTAAGTTTTCTAAGGCCTCACTAAATTTCTGAGGCTGGCCTTGAACTTGTGATCTCCCTACCTCAGACTCCTGAGTTGCTGGGATTATAGGTATGCATCACTGTGCCCTGCAGTAACTCTACTATAAAAAAATTTTAGAAACAATCCCACTGTTTTCTACAGCAGCTGTAACATCTCACATTACCATCAATTAAGTGTACAAAACAACTGTACACAAAGGTTTCAATTTCTTTCATCACCTCATGACTAACCTTGATTTTATAAATATGTATAAACACATATACACTAATAGTGGCTATATATCTTAATGGATGTGAAGTGACATCTCATTGATATTTCAATTTGCATTTCCCTACAGAAAAAAATTGTTAATTGGAGTTGTTAAACATATTTCATGTGTTTATTGATCATTTATATATCTCTTTTAGATATATAAATGTCTATTCAATTCTTTTGCCCATTTTGGACACCATTGGTTTTTGTTGTTGCTGTTGTTGAGTTTTAGGATTTCTCTTTATATTCTTTATAATAATGCCTCATTGGATATTTTGTTTGCAGACATTTTAAAAAATTATTTGGTTTGCCTCTTTATTCTGTGGATGCTGTTTTTCAATGCACATTCTTTAAATTTTCATGCAGTATAGCTCATCTATTTCTTTTTCCTTTTGTTGCCTGTGCCTTTGATTTTATATCCAAGAAATCATTGCCAGATCCAATGTGGAATGATGTTTTATTTGTTTTCTTCTAAGAGTCATATTAAGTCCTATATTTAGAGTTTTGGTCCATTTTAGATTAATTTTTGTATACAGTATTAGATAAGCGTCCTATTTAATTATTTTTGCATGTGGATATTGTTTTCCCACCACAATTTGTTGGCAAAAGACTGCCTTTTCCCCAGCAAATTGTCTTGGCACTCTTGTCCATAATCATTTGACCATACATATAGGTGTTGATTTCCTTCAACTTTTGTTTATCGGGAACCATTCTAATTTCTCCCTCATTTTTCAAGAACAGATTTACCCCATTTAATGTTCTTGACTGACGGAGTTTTATTTTCTATTAGCAGTTTGAATATACTGGCATACTGCCTCTTAAATTGCAAATTTCTAATGAAAGCTCTACAAATTATCTGAATGAGAATCCCTTGTATGTGATGAGTCACTTCTGTCTTGCTACATTCAGGATTCTCTTTCCCTTTTAAAAATTTGATGGCAGTGGTTCTCCTTTATTTTCTGGGTTATTATGCTCCAAGACCTCTAGTAAATACTCGAGACCACAGGTAATACTGAAACTTATAAACACTTCTTTTTCCTATACATACATACCTATGATAAAATTTAATTTATATATTAGGCACAATAAGAGCTTAATAAAAATAACTACTAAAATTAGAACAGTTACATCAATAATCTAAAAAAAAGTCCTGTGAGTATGTTTTCTATGTCTCTGTCTCGCTTTGTACTGTACTCTTTCCTTGTGTTAGTGTGGAATGATACAATGCCTAAATAATAAAATGAAGTCAGATGAATGGTATAAGCATGACAATGTGCTGTTAAGCTATCAATACATTTCTGATGACACATCCAAAGGAAGATAATTTCCTCTGGGTGATCCTGGATCATAAAACTAGGAAGATACCAATGATTAGATGTCAGGAATAGACAATACTTGGTGATAGTAACAGTTGAAAATTTTTACAAAAAGCTTTTGTAAAAAAAGCTTTTGTAAGAACACTGTTATCAATTTTCCATGTATTTCTTCTTTACTAATCAAAATATTTCTGCAGAAGTGGTAATCTTTTAGTGATCATATAACGACATTAATGCTGTGTTCCATATGAGGAATATGTTCCATAATTTTGTATTTTACCATCTGTGCAATTTTTAAAATTTTTACTAATTTTGGTAATGTTCATTTTTCTGGTCCTACATCAAGTTTTTATTCATCTTCCTCTTTCTTGGTAGATGATTCAACACATTCTTCCAAATCCTCTTTGTTCGCACTCCTTCATGTTCTTCAATATTTTCTTCTATTTCTTCATTACCAATGGTGTTAAATACCTCTCCAGAAACTAGTATTACTGCATAAATGATTTCCCTAACTTCTTTATTGAATCCAAGGAAGGCTTGAAATTTTACTTCTCAAGTTCTTAATAGATGGATTTTAAGTTTCTGGTTTTAATTCAACCATTGGAGGTATGATGAATACCATTTCATCAGCAACAGTGATTTCAGCCCTGTACCACATCAACTTTAGGTTATGCATAAATTGTTAATTAAACATACTCAAATACCAGTTGGATATATATGACCTTGACAAATTGAAGAATGTCTTAGTCAAGGAGATCAAACAATGATGATAAAAATACAAACTTTACATTTTGTTTAAGGGAAAGCATTCTGGATTGCCAAAGTCATTGTCTTATTGTTAATGAGGCTTTCTATTCCTTAGCCTATTCTTTTATATTACTCTGCCAACTATTTTTTATTTTTACTTTTTACTTCTTAAATATATTAATGAAACTTTTCTTTATATGAGACATTGTCACTCATGATTTCTTTTCTTTTTTTTTTTTTTGGCACCAGGGACGGAACTCAGGGGCACTCGACTCCTGAGCCACATCCCCAGCCCTATTTTGTGTTTTATGTAGAGACAGGGTCTCACTGAGTTGCTTAGCACCTCGCCATTGCTGAGGCTGGCTTTGAACTCGCAATTCTCCTGTCTCAGCCTCCCAAAGTGCTGGGATTACAAGCGTGAGCCACCGCGCCCGGCTTATCACTCATGATTTCTGATTACATTGCCAGAACATGAGCACATCAGATTTTATTGTAGTTTTGAGAGTGCATGAGTTCTTTACTCTCTTCACTATACCCTAAACCTATTGCCACATGATATCAGAATTAATCTGTCCTCCTATGTTTTATACCATGATGACTCCTTTGTATCTTTATAAATGTAAGTTCTATTGAGTTCTACTAAACTCTTTCCATATAACAAGACTTGATGTGGATGGCATATTTTCTCTTAAATAGACTTCTTCAACTCTGCTAGAAATGTGGCCGGAGTTTTTTTATTAGTAGATTCAGCTTATTTTGTAATTTTTGTATTTGTTGGTATAAATCTATTTCATAAATTTGTGAAACAATCCTGTACTTGAAGAAAATGGCTTGTTGTCATTCTTTACAGAGGATCTGTTACTGAAGTCTTGGATATTTTTGAGGTCATATTGCCATCATTCATAGTTCATTCTTCTATTCATGTCTTCCACCTCCAAATTTACTGCTTTTTTTCTACCTTAACTCTCTTCTCTATTTATCATTAACTATGATTATACATTTCCCAATTCAAAGTATGATAACAAAACTAAAATAAATTTAATTTCCTTCTTCAGAAATTCATACATGACTTGTTCTTACTATCAATCTTAGCAGGCTGAGCATATTTTTTTCTTTTCTAATGAATTCAAGACCATTCACCTTTTCACTTAAAAAAATCACTTTGCATCTTCTCTTTGGTACAGGCAGACTACTAACATCATTACTCTTATACTTTGGAGCCATTATCAGTTAAATTAAATGTTACTTGACACAAACACTATAATACCATGACAGTAAATCTGGTAACTAAGACAGCTACTAAGTTATTAAAAGGGGGTACATGTATACAACATGGATACCTTGGAAAAGTCATGTTTCATATTCTGGATGGGATGAAGGGAGGTGATGGGAGATTTCATGAAATTACTCAGAACAACACACAATTTGAAACTTACAAATTGTTTATTTCTGAAAGTTTCCATTTCATATTATTGACAGCAGTCAACTGTACATCATTTGAACCACAGTAAAGGAATCATAGATAAGATGAGGCTACTGTAACATGTGTCTTGATTGTAGGTCTCTTAGTTTGTCATAATTTGTTTAGCTCCTTGAATGTCTGTGTTTATTACTTTTGTCTAATTTATAAAGTTTTTGGCCATAACTTTTCAAATATTCTACTTGTCTCTTTTCCTTCTCTCTCTCTCTCTCTTTCTCTCTCTCTCTCTCTCGCAGTGAATCACAGAAAGAATATATATGTCTGATTGATGTTATATGTTGTAGGTTCCTTAGCCTTTGCTCGCTTTTTCACTATATATAGGTATATTTTTGTTACTCAGACTTAGCATTTCCATTGTATTATCTTCAACTTTGCTGATGCATTCTTTAGCTTACTCATATATTCTCTTGAACAGCTTTAGGTAATTCTCCATCATAGTTATTGTAAGTTTCAGTTCCAGAATTTCATTTCTATTTCATTTTAAGCTTTTTATCTCTTTGTGGATATCTCTATTTTATTTAGACAACATTTTCTTGATTTTGTTTCTTCTTTTCTTAGCTCCTTGTTTCTTCTTTTCTTAGCTCTTTGAATATATTTTAAGACATTTTTTTTTCTGGTACATTAACTATCAGATCCTTTTGAGCGACAGTTTCTTTTGATCTTTTCTTCTTTGAACCATTTTTTCTGTTTTAATTCTTATTTATTTTATGTTTGTGATTTTTTACTAAAAAATAAAAACCACTTAGATATATAATATATAATAACCACTTAGATATTAAAATATGTTAACTAAAGAAATAAGATTCACTGATTTCTATAAAGTGTTTTAGGCTCTGACTGTAATAAGAATAAATTTAAGATGTAAAACGTCTTACATTTATCTTATATTTAAGATATATAAATGTCTTTTTGAACCTATACTTTTCCTTGGGTGTGCACATTCACTTTCTGATTTTCTCTGTATATGTTGTTGTTTAGCATGTCTTAATCTTTAGTGTTTGGATCCTCAAAAGTTAAGAGCAAAAATGAAAGTAAAAAAAAAAAATGGAGGCTGTCCCTTTTAAACCTCTGGAAGTCATTTCACCTTGATAGGAATTTGCGGCAATGAGGGAGATGTAACAACGATGGTCACTGCCTCCTTATCTCCACCTCTGTTCCTCTGTGATCAGAAGTAGCAGATAGAGGGGCTGGGTTGTAGCTCAGTAGTAGAGTGCTTTCCTAGCACTTGTGAGGCACTAGTTTTGATCCTCAATACAACATGAAAATAAGTAAGATAAAGGTAACACAGGTATTATGTCCATTTACAATTAAAAAAAACTTAAAAAGCTAATAGAGCTCAAATCACACATTCACAGGATTTGGAGTATGGAGTCCATTTTGCTGACTTTGGTTCCCTCAAACTATGTACATGTTGACCAAGCCAGCAGCCTGTCTCAGGGTGCAGGTGGAGAATTCTGTGCTGTTACTGTGTTAAGAGTTGAAATTGGCCAAAATTTACTTCAATTAATATCTAAGATTTATCCTGGTTGTTACAAGCATTCTGTGGACTCCAGAGTTTCAAATAATGATATTAGAACATTTTGCCTGTGCGATTATTGTTTAGATAGGGAAACAGACTCTTGCTTCTTTTTTACTCTACTGTCATTCTAGAAATCTCTGCCTCAATCAGACTTTGTAACTGAAATCATTTTTCAACTTTTATAGTCTGGAAATACTTTACCTCTTTTTAAATTGGCTCTGTGTGACTGTTAATTTTTCCTTTTTAGTATTCTTATAGACTGTATGCTTTTGTCTTTGTGGACTGATATATTACATACAAGATATTTATCATATTTCATCTTTCTCCTACCCCTTAATCTTATCATTCTCTCATAGTTTTTATTTTATATTCTGGGATGTTTCATTAAATATTTTCTTACAACTTTCTAGAGAATTTTTCCTTAGGCAATTTTTCCCTGATTATATTTTTATCATTGTAGCTTCTCCTCATTGCTGCACATTTTACATAAATACATATATAGTTACATATATCATACTACAATTATATATGTCATGTGTACTTTTATATACAAGTAGATATGTTTTTATACAATAAAAAATATAAACATATAATTGAGCATAAATGATATGAGAAAAACTTATTCAGGAATACATAATTAAGAAAATAAGGAAATATACACATATTTATAATATAGTTTTACATGTAATATAAATATATAACATATATACATATTAAATTGTATATATTATATAATTATGTATGTGTGCTTATTTCTTATATATTGTACCTTTAATATGTACATTATTACACATAAATATATATAATTAATGTGCTTTAAATGGTTTTGCCAGGGCAGAATAATCAACTGTGTGAACTTGGTCTCGAAGTCAGTTGCTGACTTATGTTGATTACTTAGGAAATGATGTTATTCTTAAATAACCCTAGAGACACAAATTTTTTACATTATATGGCAATTGAGATCCAGATTCCTCTTATGATGTTTGAAATAATGTGATTGACATTTCCATTCGCTCAATGGATATGATGATTTTTTAGATAATTTCTCAAATTAGTCATTCACATGATGAATCATCCCTATTTATTTTAATGATGGTCAGTGTCTGGTGATTATTTCAAAATGCAGAAGGTCGATTCAGGGTAAAAAAAAAAAAAAAACTTACAACACTAGCTGCCATGATTAATACTCAAATAGATCCCAAGCTTGTACGGTAATTTCTGTGTAATTTTAGGAATATGAAAACTGCTAAGGAACATACTTAGTGAAAGAGACTACCAAAGGAATGATGGCAAGTGGCAAGAGTAGAAGACAAAACATCAAACATTTCTAATTACCCAGAATCAAAGAGCAGTTCAGAAAATATAGATTATATATTTTAAAAGTGCATTTAATATAACTTATGTCAATTTGTGCTTGATAATTATAATGACTAAATTGTCCTTCAGTTTGTCTCTGCTTTGTTTTTTAACTTGTGCTTAGTTATAGAATCTAGTTTCTTGCAGTGTTTGTTATCATTTCTAAATACCATTTCTAAGAATTAATATATTTATATGGATAATTTGAGGACTATTATAAGCTACTTTTATTCAAAGAGGCTTTGTATTTTCCTCTGCAAGCCATACAGTGCCTTGGCTTATTAAGGTCGACATTAGCCAAAATTCAAGACTCAAAGTTTTCTGGTTTGTCTAGGGAATTTGAACTGGGTCATGATTTTGTATGGGCTCCATTATCCTTCCATTGTTGCCATTTGATTTTGCATGTTAGATGGAAAGTCTCACTTATGTTCCCCACCTTGAGTGTAACTTGAAATTTGATATATATAAATTTTTTTGTCCTGGAGCTCCATCACATTTAGATTTCAATGTCTGAGTAAGAGAAATATCCTTTGGGCAAGAAGACATGTCATCTGCCTTTCTGGATTATTACTTAACATTATAATTGACAACTGATATTTTCATGATAAAAAAAAGACTAAAGTGTCTTTATCATTGTGTAGTATATTTAGCAGGAAGAATAAAGAAACTAATATACCTCAAAGAAACAGGAAACAGTGCATAGCATATTGTGTTATGATACCGGCACTCTTGGTTACAATGTAATTTAAGGACAAATTCTTAGTCTTTATCATGCTTGTTTATTACATTGAATCTGGAATGATGCTTGCAATGCAACAAAAGCTTGTTAACAATTTATTGCATTCATACTTTCTTCCTGTAATCACAACCAGTATTCCACGAAAACATTGGTCTACTGTAGATGAAGTATCATTCCAATAACATTGAAATTAGGATTCAAGTGCAACTTGGTCATTGGATTTGCTATATATTATATGTGATTCAATACTCAATTTAAATATCAGCAAATTCTTCTGTGAAATGACTAAGAGCTACCATCTTTGGTAAAATGAGACCCACACATACTGTCGGTATTAACAAGACTAATAAACATAAGTAACATTCACTTACTGAAAAACTATATCAGATTATGCTAAATGCTTTTACCTGTATTTTTAAATTAAATTATAAACATTTCTTAGGGGTAAGTATAGTTATCTTGCTCATTTAATGCATCAGGATATGACCTTTATATACTTAGTTTACTTGTTTATTTAATTTAGTTGCCACAGCTATTAAGTGGCAGAACACTGTGCAATGACCTGACATGCTTTATTCCTTGATCAGTAGTTTCTACTAGATTGTGTGTGTATGTATGTTTATTATTGGTAAATTATATTTAATTATTTCTACTTTATTACTAAACACTATATTATGTTCATGTATATACTATTCTTTCAAAAGTGATTTACAGCATAATTTTACAACTGAGTTACGTGCAAAAACATTGTTATGCATATATTATTTTAAAAATCAGGTAAAAAAGAAGTTTTCATGAATTTACCCCACACTCTCTTTTCCTGACTCTATTTAAAATAAAATATTTAATTTCACTTATGATAAAGAAAACCATAAAAGTAATAGAACAAGGGTGGGGGTTGTAGCTCCATGGTAGAGCAATTGCCTAGCATGTATGAGGCACTGGGTTGAATCCTCAGCACCACATAAAAAAATAAATAAAATAAAGATATTGTGACAACTATTTTTTAAAAGAAGAGTGATCAGAACAGAGTTACAAATTAACCAATAAGCAATTCTATATATAGAACTTATAAAATACTAAATATAAAATAAAATAAAGCAACTTAATTGTTTTCAGAGAAGAAGAGATAGGGAATGAGAAGGTAAGGAGAAGACTAGTGATCTTAAAAGATATCAGAAGAAATTCTTAAGAATGTACTGGGTTCTGAATTACTATAAGATACATTCCATGCTTGTATAATTATGTCAAAATGGATTCTACTGTCATGTATAACTAAAAGAACCAATTACAAAAAAAAAAAAAAAGAGTATACTGGGATGAAGAGGAAAACTGAAAAGGCAGATGTTACCTGATATATGGCATAAAAAATAAAGTGAAGAAATAGTAAAGTTTAGGTTGTTATTTTATAGGGACAGATAAAAGAACATCAGAAATTGATCTCTCCTATATTTCATTAGCGATTTAGAAGCATAGTATTTTTTTAAATTATGAAATAGAATTAACTACAACTGAATGTAAGTAGTAGCAGAGAAGAAGCAGTTGAGTATCAGTCCAAAATTTCTGGCTTGAAAGATTACATAGAAGTAAAGAGATACTGTTTCTCCTTTGGATATGCTGTTGAGTATCTGCATAGAGACTGAAACCTGAATCTGGGAATGAAATACAGTTTTGG
>CM053405.1:76349687-76367264 GCA_028644305.1 Xerus rutilus
AGAACTGGGGATATGACTCAGTGGTTAAGTGCCCCTGGGTTCTACCCCTGGTACCAAAAAAAAAAAAAAAATCAGAGAAAGGAAATAGATATATTTGTCACCAAATATAGCTATACTACTTTTCTCTTGGAAAAATTTTGAATTGACATTAGATCTACGCTTACAACAATAATAAATAGAATCACTCTAACAATTTTTTTTTTTTTTTTTTTTAGTACCAGGGATTGAACTCAGGGGTACTGGACAACCGAGGCACATCCCCAGCCTTATTTTGTGTTTTTTGTAGAGACAGGGTCTCACTGAGTTGGTTAGCTCCTTGTCATTGTTGAGGCTGGCTTTGAACTCGTGATTCTCCTGTCTCAGCCTCCCAAACTGCTGGGATTACAGTCCTGTGCCACCATGCCTGGCTACACTAACAAATCTTAATACATTCAGATAAAGTATAACATGAGTAAGGTAGTCAAAGTTCTATAATTCTGAAATAGTTTCCTGCTAAGTAATCAAGTTATTTTAAGACTTTTTAGCTAAAAACATTTAGCATTCAGTCTTTGTCTTAGTCTGTTCCAGCTGCAAATAAAATATCTCTGATTGGGAAATTTACAGAAAGCATAAGTTTATTGCTCACAGTTATGGAGGATGGGAAGTCTAAGATTCAGGCATGTTCAATGTCTCAGAAGGGCCCAGTCTTTGCTTTCAAGATGGTGCCTTGAACTCTGTGTCCCCATATGGTAGAAGTAATAGAAGGAAAAAAGGAATGTTCACTGTGTCCGCATGGAAAGAGATACTAGATCTAAAATGGCCTTGATCATTATTTCCTGCCATTTGATAGACTTTTAATTCCCATTCATGAAGGTTCCATCTCATCAGTTGATCACCTCTAAAAGTCCTCACTTCTTATGTTGGCAAGTAAGTTTCAAGGAATGGGTTTTGGGGAAAACATTCAGATCATAGAAGTCTTTAAGACTACATTGAATATATGTAAATTGCCTTTGTAATAGAAGGCTCAAAGTCTTCCTGGCAAAAGTGAGTTGGTAAAAGCAGTAATGCTTAAATGATCCTCCTTGTTTGCAGTGCTATGTAACAGAATTTATGGGAGAAGCTTATAGGAGAAACATGTTTGATGTATCTAACTTTTCTGAAGAGAAAGACAATGAAACCATGGTATAAAACCTAAAAACGTATATAGTACTATTGAAGAGAAGCCCTTGGCACTATGAATCACTGGATTATCTATTTGACAGTAATTGTCTGATTACTAAGGTTATTTGAACTGGCTAAGGCTCTTCAATACATATTTGTCCCACCTTCTCTGAGATAGCTGGCATTCTGGGTTCCATAAGCCTTGGGCTTCAGCTTATTGAGATACATAAAGTAAGTAGGACAATGATTATTTACAGTTGAAATTCCAAACATGTTGGAGCTAAGAAAAGTTATCCTTGTGAAATACATTTAAATTACTAACTTAAAAACCTCATGAGAAAAATAAAATAATTTATAGTACCCTGTTTTGCTTTTTGCAATAACTTGTTATTTAATGATAGTATATTGAAGACAAATAATGGAAGGATGAGATACAAAGCATAACACACATCCAGAGTATCCAGAGTTATATTAGAAACATTAGTAGCAAACATGAAGCAATTAATTAATTGACTATCTTATATGTCTTTTCACCAGCTGCTGGATTAAAATGGTAATGGTTTTATGTACCTTTAGAAATGAATGTTATCCCAAAACCACTAAAGCCTTTCAATATTTTTAGTATTTCTCTTGCTTCAGTGTAGATTTACTCAGGTAATTAGACACATGCATTTTGGTGTAAAATTTCCTCTAATAGATATGAGGGAAAGAATTTTGACTTCTCTTGAACTTCTTTCACGAGAATCTCTAACCAACAAAGAATCCGTAGACACCTTCTTTAATGCATGTCTAACAGCTGACCCTGAACTCAAACCCATTCTTCCACTAAAGCCAATTAGAAAAGCTAGGGGTTGAGATTTAAAGGAATCATCAAGCTAAGAATGCATTAAGGAACCAGCAGGCCAAGACTAAGCAGAAAAGAACTCTGGGAGGCTGATCTCATCCTCTGTGGTCTTTTGAGCCCTGGAGACTTTTGCCAACTCCTTGAAAATCAGGTAAGCCTGAGAAGCACAATATCACCAAGATAAATTATAATTTTGTGCAGAAAAAAAGAAATATATTTAAAAGGATCATGTTCTGAGTCATGAGGCAATTCCTAAAACATTTCAAAGTTAATATATAGATTGAGTGCTAAACTAGAATTTAGTATTATAGAAAAACAATTATAAAATTCTTATGTTTGTGGTATAGACTGAATTGTGTTGCCTCACCAAATTTATATATTAAAGACAAACCCATAATTTGGATATATATGAGGATAAACTTTACAGAAGGTAATGAAGGTGATGCTCCAATTCAAAAGGATTAATGTCTTTACAAAAAGAGGAAGATGTACCAGGAGCTTATGCAGCTAGATGCAAGGCCATGTGAAACCACTGAGAAGGCAGCCATCTGCATGTCAAAGAGAGGCTACATGAGACAACTGTCCTGCCAACATCTGGAACTTGGGTTTTCAGCCTCCAGAACTGTGAAAAACCAAATTTATACGATTAAAGCCACTTAATCTGTGGTATCCTGTTATGGCAATCCTAGAAGACCAACATGGTTTGGAAAATAAAAAATGTGATTTTTAAATACCCTTTTAGATTTCCAGCCATTGAGAAATGAAATTGTTCAGACAAATTATAGGACACAACATAGACCATAGACAATGAAATACTGTGATCTCTGAGAAAAGGAACAAATTCTAGGAGCTCTGTTGTTATGCAGACAACTTTAATATTATACAGTACTCAGTGGCACACGGAGGAAAAACCCAAACAGAATACAGAAATCTCTCTTAAAAAGAAAAAGCAGAGTATAGAGTTCAGGGAGTGCCATATCAGTAGAATTTTGGGGCCAGAATACTCAAGTAGAGAGAGCTAAACAAAGGAAGAATTCCAGAAATCTGTGAAGCAGTCCTATTAAGACTCTGGCTTAAAATCAGTCTGTGTGCACGCGTGGGAAATCAACCAAGGTGGAAAGGAGAAAGTTCAGAAAAGGAAACAATTACCTTGGAGCTGTAAGGATAACAATTCCCAGACCTCACATGGGGCTGGAAATTGTCCCAGTTTTCACTGGCCAGAGTAGAGAGATGTTAACAAATAAGGAGCGCATTTAACAGAAAATTAAAAGTAGTATAACCTTAGCTGTGGAATTCAATTAGCCCTAAAGTAAAAGCAACTATAGAACTACACAAAAAGAGCTTAGAGACAAACCCCAAAAGGATCGAACTGATTATAAAACATTCATTAATTCATCACACTCAATACCTAAAATCTAATCATAATAGTGACATATATAAAGAAAGAATGAACAAATAGCAGGAGAATAATAGGTAATAAAACAGAAAAAAAGAGAGTGGCAGTAAAATCAGAATATAAAAAATGAAAGCAATTGTAGGTTTTTCTTTATGCATGAGGATGTAAAAAATATACGTAAATATGGTGAAGTGTAAAAAACTAACTAAAATAAGACTCACACGGAAAAGTCTAATAATGAAAAAGACAATATTGATATAAAGCAAACAGGGAAATCTAGGTGTTATTGAACAGGTAGACCTTTGAAAAAGAAATGATCAGTGAAATTGAATAAAATAGAACTATGAATCCAAAATAAAGAATAGAGAAAACACTGAAAAATAAATGAAAACAGCATCAATGTTGTGATAACATATGGTGGTTTCTAAGGTGAAGGTGCAAATATCTCTCCTGTCCATAGTTGTTTATAGAACACATGGATATTCCATAAACCAGGAATTACTCAAATAGTACACATTTTAGGCTTAGCAGAGCACATTCAGTCTGTCTTCTACATTCTTCTTTGTCTTTCTTATATGTACACACATATACCCACATACAATAATTTTAAAATGTAAAAATCATTCTTAGCTCATGAGACATACAATAGCATGATGCAGGGCAGATATGGCTAATCAGTCATGATTTGTCAACCTTCAATATAAACTACGACAAAACATGTGTCATGTCAAAAAAACTCTTCTATGAAAATGAAGCATGTATATACATTAAATAGAATCTGCATAGGAGAAAAAAATGTGTCTTAACTATAACCCAAAATATAATGGTGAGCATGTTGTTATCCTGAACCTTTTCTCCTGTGTGAAATTATTTACATCTTTGAAACAATTAGCAAGTAGGCTTGGCACAGGGGAAGTTACCTGGTCTGTGTGGTTTATCTGAATATTTGGGATATCCCAAAGTAAATTATAGAAATAAATTATATTCTCCCTCATTCCACAGGAAGAACACAGATTTAGCTTTCCTCTCTAATCAAACAAAATGACAGACTCAATATAAAAAAATGTTTTTAAGCATTGAAGCATTGGTTGACAGGAAGCATAAGGCACATATCCAGGAGTAAAGGAAAATACTAAGCAGATCCCTGTGATTAAGTCAGGTTAATATCTAGAGAGAGTTCTAGGCTAGAGCACAGAGTGTAGGAGCTCAATAGAGTCTGACATCTCTCCAATTCCATAAAAAATAGACTTATATTTATCTCTATGGATAATTACATATCAGGATAAATACAAGGGAATGGGAAAATTATGCCATGTTAACAATGCTCAAAGAGATAACTGAAATAGTATATTGAAACTATATAAAATAGGTGCACAAAATATTGCCAGACATAAAGAGGGTTATTGCATATAATTAAAGGGTCACCTCATTGAGTTAAAAAACTAAACCTTTGAGTAGGAACCTAACATAAAACATGCATATTTTTATTACACATGTATTTTTATTACATAAAAATAATAGAATTGATGGGCTGGGGTTGTGGTTTAGTGGTAAAGTGTTTGTGAGGCACTGGATTTGATCCTCAACACCACATATAAATACATGAATACAATAAACATGAATTCAATACATGAATACAATTTTAAAAATACATGAATTCAATAAAAATATTGAATACAATAAAGGTATTGCATACATCTACGATGAAAAAAAAAAGAGCTTTAAAAATAATAGAACTGAAAGAATAGACAAGTTCAAAGCAGTAGTTGAAGATTCCAATAATATTACTTGACAATTGTAAAACAAGACAGAAAAGTATAGAAAATATATCAATAAAACAGATAAAATTTGAATAATATCAAGCTCCATGAACTAATTATAATTATGGAGTACTCTAAGCAAACAAAGGTGAACTTTTCAAGTGTATATAGAACATTTACCAAAGTTGACTAAATTGTTCCCATAAAATAGGTCACAGTGACTTTGTAATTGCTAAAATAATACAAAGCATGCCCACTGGTGTAGACATGAATCAGAAAGCAGTAAGAGAAAGATATCAAGAAAATATGAATCTATCTGAAAATTAAACAAAATATTTATGAATCACCCATAGCTCAAAGAAGAAATCACAAGAGAAATTATAAAGTATTCTGAACAAAATGAAAATAAAATTCAATGTGTTCAAAGTTGTGTGATGTATCTAGACATTCTGAATATTTACATACAAACAAAATAACAGTGCCAAATTTATAATCCAAACTTCCAACAATTAATAAAAACAGCATGTAAACCCTATACAAGCAGGAGAAATGAAATAATTTTTAAATGAGAAACTCCTAAAATAGAAAACAGATTCATAGAAGAATTAATAAAACCAAACACTGATTTGAAAATATCAGTATAGCTGTGCACATACCTATAATCCCAGCTATTTGCGAGGCTGAGGCAAGAGGATCACAAATTCAGTCTGGGAAAATTAGTGAGAGACTCTGTTTCAAAATTATAAAGGACTGAGGATGAAGCTTAGAGGAAGAGCATCCCTATAGTATTCAACCCTCAGTAACCCCAACCCCCAAATAAGCAGATAGATAGATCAATCTACCTATAGATGTAGATATTTATATAGAAACACATATGTGTGTGTGTGTATGTGTGTGTGTGTGTGTGTGTGTGTGTGTATAAATTTTCTGCCAGAATAATTAGGAAAAGAAATATAAGGACTAACAAGGTAATATATTCCAGAATGACTGAAGGAAATATTACTAGGAATTATAAAGGCATTAAAGTATGATTTTTAAAATATTGGAAAGAATTCTATGTGTGAATTATTTAATAGACAATTTAAAAAATATTTTTAGTTGTAAATAGACACAATACCTTTATTTCTTTTATTTTTATGTGGTGCTGAGGATCGAACCCAGTGCTTCACATGTGCTAGACAAGCAGTCTACCACTGAGCCACAACCCCTGCCAATTTAACAAATTTAAAATACAAAATACTAGAAGAAATAATCTGTGAAAGTTTTCTCAAAGAAAGAGAGGGATAATTTGAATAGTCATGAATCTGTAACACAAACTGAATTCACAGTTGAAAATCTTGTGTAAAGGCTATCCCAAGCATAGATGATTTCAAACAGTAAGTCTACAAAGCAGTTAGAGAGAAACAATGCCAATTCAAAACAATTTCAGATAATGGAGCAGAAGCAAACTCTTTCTAATGCTCAGATGAGGTCAGATACGAAAGCCAAAGGTATGGCAAATAAAGATTACTACAGATAAAAATATTTCAATATTACATACAAAATTCCTAATAAATTTTATTAGATCAAATTTTAAATTATATGAAGATCTAATACATCAAGACCAATTTGATTTTATCTTATAAATGCAAAGTTGCTATACAATTAAACAATTTTTAATATTAAACAATTTTTAATATTTTAATTTGCCATAGTAATCAGCTAAAGAAAACATTTGATTTTTGTTTTCTTTTGCAAACGTAGGCATGCTAGGTAAGGGCTCTACCACTGAGCAACTCCCCCAGCCTGCATTTGACTATTTCTATAAATGTAGAGATGGTTTTTAGCAAAATTCACAAATCACAATATAAAGCAATAGCAAAACAGGAAAAAAGATAAATTCCTCAACTGGACAAAAGCATTCATGAAAAAACTATACTTAATATTAAAGTTTATAGGAAACCAAAAATTGCTTTTATATTAATACCAAGAAAAAGACATTTAATTTTTAGACACAAAACATTTTTATTGTAATTAAATATATCTATATATCTTATATATGTGTGTGTGTGTATATATATATATGCAATTGACATCATTATCAGTATAATTGTCCTGTCCACAACACTAAGTTTCCTAGTTCCTACTGTGAAATATCCTCTCCTTCAGCTCCCTGTGCAGGGAACTACTGATTTTTTGGCAAAGTAAATATCTATTTTAAAAGTCTCAACCTATATTCCAAATACTCATTCCCACCAGAAATACATTGCTCCATATCTTCAAGAACACTTTTTAGGAAAATCTACATAATTGTGGGCATTCTAAACTGTTAGTACTGATATCATAATTTAATCCTAATTAAATTGTACATTTAATTAGGATTTCCCATCAGTTAAAAATGTTGAATATCATTCTTTATACTAATTTTTATCTGCACTTCTTCTTTGGTGAAGTATCCCCTCAACTGTATCATCCATTTTTATTTGATTGCTCTAATTATTAGTTTAAGTTATATATTCTCTTCATATATGATGAACACAAAGTGTGTCAGATGTATATTTACAAATATTTTTTGCCATTGTGTGAAAATGTATCCATTTTCTGCACTTTGTTTTGGATAAAGAGTATATAATTTTAATGAAGTCCAACTTATCCATTATTTTATAGTTCAAGAAGTTGTTGTTTTAATTAAGCAATCACTGCCAACTGAAGATTACAATGACTTTGTCCAATGTTTTCTTCTGATAAACTTAATACTATTAGCTCTTAAATCCATTATCCATTTTAAGCTAAGTATTGTTTAGGTATAAAGTAATGGATGAGGTTTATTTTTTGAAGATAGCTGAACAATTATTTCAGTATCATCATTTGAATAGATTATTTTCACCTTGACATTGTCTATATAACTTGGTTCAAAATAAATTCTTCATATATGTGTGCATCTGTATGCTTTCTGTTTTCTTGCATTTGTTTGTAACTATTTTAATGAACACTATGTTTATTACTTTAGTTTTTCAAGACTTAAAATAATATAGTACAGATGTTTTATGTTTGTTCTTATTTTCTAAATTTTTAGAAATTCTATGTAAATAACCACATAAATTTTAAGCTAAAATTTCCATAATCTATAAAACACATAAAATCATATACTTTATACAGGTATTTTTTTGTGAACATACTTTACAAAAAATATTAAAAATTTTATTTGTGTTTTCAGCAGTAAAAAATTAGAAAGTGAAGATGTTAAAAAAGCAATATTTACAATAGTAACAAAATGCCAATTACTTAAAATAAAAATGTCAATATGTTGATTCTCCTTTTTACAATAGCTAAAACATAGTGACAATGTAGAGAAGGCACAATTAAATGAATAGGTATAACATTTCTATGGATTAGGAGATACAAGAATTTAGTGAAGGGAATTCATTTAAAAGTTTACATTACACAGCCTGGCATGGTGGCACACGCCTGTAATCCCGGCACTTTGGGAGGCTGAGACAGGAGAATAGTGAGTTGAAAGCCAGCCTCAGCAATAGCGAGGTTCTAAGCAACTCAGTGAGACCCTGTCTCTAAATAAAACACAAAATAGGGCTGGGGATGTGGCTCAGTGGTCATGTACCTTTGAGTTCAATCCCTAGTACCAAAAAAAAAAGTTTACAGTACACAATATAATACAATCAAAACTCTAATTTCAGTGTATGAATACATGTGTCTGTCTGTAAACTGGCAAGTCTTAAAAACTAAATAGCAAAGAGTTGATAATAGCCCAGATATCCAAAATGATAAGAAAAATAAAAGCCTTTATTTCTAGTTTGTAAACACATAACAATTACATCTACATTAATTGAAGTGATGTGAAACAGAGATAGAAATACAGACTAGGAATCATAAAATATCTCTCTACCTGTGAGGTTCCTGATTTGGGGTGAAAATTCCACTGCAGGGTGTTTTAAAGAGTAGTGAACACAAGAAAGCTGTATAAGGAAAAAATATGTGTCTCAAATACTATCTTATAGCATATGTAAAATTTAAATTCCAATTAAATTATATAACTGAATTAAAAATACAAAATTATGCTGGACACGTTGACACATGCCTGTTATCCCAGTGACTCGGGAGGCTGAGGTAGGAGGATTGCATGTTTCAGGCTAGCCTCAGCAACTTAAAAAGCCCTAAGCAACTTGGAAAAACCCTAAGCAACTTGGTAAGACCCTGTCTGAAAACAAAAGAAAAAATTTAAAAAGGGCTGGGTATGTGGCTGAGTAGTTGAGGGCACTTGGGTTCAATCTGTGGTTACACACACACACACAAACACACACACACACAGATCAAAACTTCAGTGATTCATACCTCAAATTATGTTTATCAACATGAAATAGAATATGTTAAACTGGCTATATAAAGTGAAAAAAGTAAAGAAAAAAAAGAACATTTTAAAAATTAAAAATAAAATTTACCAGTTTTATTTTATTATTATTATTTTTTGTGGTTCTGCGGATTGAACCCAGGGTCTCATGTATGCTAGGTAAGCACTATACCACTGAGCTATAATCTTTATCCAAATTAAGACATTCTATTCATCATCAAACATTGTTAATTTAATTGAAAATTTAATCTTCAGAGTGGGAGAAGATATTTGCAAAACACACAGATAAGGTATGATGCTAGTGCCCATAAGGCTTAAAATATTTATAATGCAATGAATATATATATTTGTAGCTATGGAAATCCTAATTAATAGTAAAATGAGATAGAATCTCACATCCATCAAGAATGTTAAAATTTAAATACTGATAATACTCAGGGCTAGCAAAGATTAGAGTAACTGGCTAAACTCTTGCTGTGATAGCATCATTCATATTAAACAAAAATTCCAAACAACCCAAAGAGCAAACAATAATATTGTGTATGTTCTTATAATGGAATGGATTTGAGTAAGATAAATTGTACAAGTACATTCTAAAATAAAAATGAATTTTCAAAAAATAAATTTTACTGAAGTTAGATAAAAATAACACGTTTTATGATTCTACTTATCATAAAAATAAAAAAAAAAACAATTTCCTTTAAGTGGAGGTGGTGACACCTGCTATGGGTGACATGTAAGACAATGGTAATATTAATTAAACATAATGGCCTAGGTTGAGACTTTACAGGAATTAATGTTTTAATAACAAATTGTATACATAGCATGCATTTGTTATATTTATATTAAAACATTTTGACTGTACTATAGTGGTTTATTTCTTCAAGAAAAGGTAAAGTGAACTTTCTCTGGGCCACTTCAAAGGCGAGAGTAATGGTGTAAACATGCAGATAATACCCCATATGTTGAAATTGAAATTTTTGCTTTTCAAACTTACTGACTTCCATGGGCCATGTAGTGTTAAACGTTTTATGTCAAATTGATTTTGTTAACCTGACTCATTTTATATATTTTTTTGCAATGGCCAACCCAGAAAACAACTAAGCAACATTTGGCTCTCTGAGCTTGCAAGGTGAATGCTGAAATTAGTAATAGAATCACACTGAAAACATTTTCTAGAAACAAGTGTATTTTCTAGTTTTCTTTGATGAACTGGAAATCATGTATCTACATATCCCTGGTATATTTGATGAAACTGATTATCAAGACTTTTGTTATTGTTCTCTTCATTCTCCTCTACTATCTTCATTTTTTCTTGTCTTGAATATCATCAGATAAATATTTTGACCTTCTTTCTAAAAGGATCATTGCCTTTCTACTAAAAGCAAGAGATGCATTCTTCACCATGCAAATCTATTTCAAAAAGTTCCATAAGTCATTTAAATGATAAATACTAAGTCTGTTGATCAAAATGTTAATGTTACACGATTGATCTCATGGTTGTATTTTGTAGACTCCATCTCAATTTCTTTTCATTATTCTACTATACAAGAAATAAATATTTAATCAATGATCAAAAGAGTACCTGAAATTGTTAATGACTTAGGTTAGAATGTTGAGACTTGTGCCTGGAACTCTTTCAGTACTACTATTCATTTATTTGTTGTCTATCTTTTTATTGGTTCACCCTCTCCATCTATTCTACATTTGTCCATCCAACTGTACGTCTTTTCTCTCTCCTTCTCTATGTGCATGTGTGTGTGTGTGTATCTTATCACACTGCTGTCTTAAACAGCAATCCCTTCACCTGATTCTGTGATTCCTATTACTGTAAGTTGCTTTCTAAGAACTATTTCTTATACCTTCAGGTGACCTAAGACAAAATTTGCTTGGTTGTTTCAGCATTAACATAAAAAGATAGCAATTTCCGTTTTCCAGTTTTAAATTCCAGTAAAGTCCCCTCTCACTTTTTATTTTTCACTCATCTTGCTGAGAAGCTGCCTGTCTGCTTTCTTGGTTTCTTTTACTCCACAGAGCAGCCCAGCCAAGAAATCAACCACCTCTATTCCATCATCTTGAAACCTCAGAAATTCAGTTTTCAATAGCTGTGACTCATGAAGTTTCTGTAAGATAAAACAATTACATGATCAACTTTAAATATACTATTCACTCTTAACATGAGTATAGATATAAAGTTTTCCCAAAGAAAAATTTTGACATGTACATTTTAGCTTAGGACATAAGTCCATTCTTTTCATCTAAAAAGTTCTATGACTGGTAGACAATCAGATACATGTGTAATACAAGAAAGACTGGTCCTCAAAGGAAGAGATGTTGTGCAGGTGAAGAGAGAGATGTGAAATCCATTAGGGAATAAAGAAAAATGGTACTCAATTTCCAGTTTTGTCCTGAATTGACTATGTGATTGTGAGCAAACAGCTGAAGAAGATAGAATCCAAAATCATAGCACAGTGACAAGTTTGTACAAGGTGAACTTTGTACACCAGGTCTAAGATTTTGTTACACCTAAAATCAGTAATTGGCATTGACATATGTTGATGAAACTATTTTATACTAATTAGGAACAACGTTAAGCAGATGTTATTTCTTTTTTTCCTTTCACTTCTATCAAATAATATAATTCAGCAATGGAACAGCTACAAAAATGTGAACTTACTAGGTCATAGTCTTGTGACACACAGAATTGCTTCTCTAAAAAGCATGGAAGCTACATAGACGAGGAATGGGTTCTCATTTTCTATACCTCTGTATGTAAAGAATTTACTGGTTTAAAAAGTTTCTTTTTGAGGCTGAGACAGGAGGATCATGAGTCCAAAGCTAATCTCAGCAAAAGTAAGTGTTATGTAACTCAGTGAGACTCTCTCTCTAAATAAAATGCAAAATGGGGCTGGGGATGTGGCTCAATGGTCAAGTACCCATGAGCTCAATCCCTGGTACACTGCACTCCCCTCTAAATGTTTCTTGTGTTTTCAAAGAAAAGTTTTACCACAACTGGCTTCATTTGTTAGTTCATATATTTATGAAATTGAATATGGTTATTTCTTGTTCTAGTACTCTATATTTTTCCAGAGCAGTACTAATACACAGTATTTGTAATCCCGTGGAAAATGTATCAAGAGGTAGAACAATACTTTAAAGATATATTTGGGTTAATAAACCTCAATATTCCTTATTTGAAGTGTATAGGAATGTTTACATATTGTCCAAATATTTTACAATGCTTCTAAGTACTTTCTGTTGTATTTGTAATTATTTAAATAAAAATTACCCTCCATTGGCCACAAAATCTATTGGGTTATATCACTGATTTTTAAATTCATCAATAGATTTTTAATAAGGGGACTATATATCTAGCATAATATTTACACTTACAAAGTTTTATTTAAAAAAAATAGCCTTAAGTCTGTTGCCAGTGTTCAATATGTCTTTCTTAAAAGCAATAGCATAATAAATTATAGAAATTATTAAAGCTATATCCTTAGCCAGATATGGTGGTGCATGCCTGTAGTCCCATATACTTGGGATGATGAGACAGAAGCACTGCTAGTTTGAAACCAGCCTCAGAAACATAGCAAGACCCTGTCTATAACTACAAAATAAATATTAAAAAGATCATACACAGACAAAAGCACATAAAATAATTTTCTTTTGATTTATATTTTTATTTGAAATATTTAAGTTAAAAATAGTAAAATCAATATTTTTGCTCATCTTTTTCTGTATGTGTAAACATAATTTTAAAATAAAACCCTGGGGCTGGGGTTGTGGCTCAGTGATAGAGTGCTTGCCTACCATGTGTGAGGCACTGGGTTTGATTCTCAGCACCACATTCAAATAAATAAAAGTACATTGACAACTAAAAAATATTTTTTAAAAAATTAAAAATTAATTATAAAACCCTGGAAGTGGAATCAGAGAGACAAAGAGCATATTTTAAAATTTGAATGGTGTTGCTAAATTGACTCAACTAAATTTTTTTGCCAAAATAAGTGTGTATGCCTGTGTGTATGCATGTGTGTGCGTGTATGTGTGTGTGTGTGTAGACTTACACAAAGTGTTTGCCTCCAGGGTTTTGTTTTGGTTTTGGCTGTGAAACAAAAGTGTATCTTACTCATTTTCTAGTGATGCTTTAACTTTAATTTAAATTATCAGAAACCTAGTGTCCTAAAATAACACAAACTTATTATCTTGCTATTTTGTAGTTTAGAAATCCAACATGGATTTTACTGGGCTAAAAGTATATCAAGATGTTAGCAAAGCTTCATTGTTTTCTGGAATCTATTTCCTTGCTCTTTCCAGCTTTAGATGTTACTGATATTTCTTCCCTCAAGACCTCTTCCCTACATTTCAATAATAGCAGTTACAGCTCTCTGTGCCTTTCTTCAGTAGTCACATCTTCTGACTCAGTCTTCTGTCTCTTCTAATATTAAGGGTATCAGTGAATATATTGTGTTCATCTGCCTGATCCTGACTAATCTGCCTATCTTAAAGTCAGCTGATAAATAATCTTAATTCTATCTGCAGCCTTAACTCCTTTTTGAAATGAGACCTAGCAGATTTACATGCTGTTGGGATTAGGATATGGACATCTCTGAGGCAAGGGACATCATTGTGCCTACCATATATACCATAGCTTTAATTTTCTTTCATCTTACTTTAGGTGAGAGTGATCATCATGTATTTAAGAAACACTGGGATTCTTGTTGATTCATGGAGAAAACCAGTGCCTCCTATAATTAATGCAATTTATTATGAAGGTTATATAAACATAGAGTAAGGTAAAAACTGGTCATCCTTAAAAGAGTCATGGAGATGTCCTTCATCTTATCCCTCCCACTTTTTTTAACTTTTTAAAATTTATTTATTTTTTATGTTGTGCTGAGGTTCAAACCCAGTGCCTCACACATGCTAGGCAAGCACTCTACAATTGAGCCACAACCCCGACCCCCTTCATCTTATCTTAAAACAAGAAATTTAATGAAAGATTTTAATAAAACATGTTTTGAATATTTATTGTATTCAAATATCCATGAATAAGAGTCATTTGTATTTCATTATCATTCATATTCATGCAGTAAAATCCAATGTGTTATTGCTTATTGCCTTTTCAAAGTCTTTCACTTTAAGGGGGAAAAATTTTCTGGTGTTGTTCTGCATAAAATTTGGTAAAGGAAAGTTTAACTTAGCCTGTTTCAGATTTAACTTATTTCCCCATCCTGTCTTGTAATGGGCTGTGAGAAAGAACTGAAGAAAAGCTGACACTAATAACTTCCAGGTATCTTTAACATTTACTGTTAAATAAGCCTTCAAAGAATTAAATTAAATGTAAGGGTAAAATATACTAAGAGAAAACATTACAGTTTAGTGATTATAGTATCTGTTATTTTAATGGTATATAAAAACATTAATATATGAATATAGGTAATGTGTTTTATAATTATGTCCATGCATATACATTAATATTAAATGTTCATTTTTAAATTACAAAGACAAAGGAATTTATATAAATATTTATCTAATTATTGTGAAAATGTAAGCCCACACAGACTATTGAATGAAACGATATTCTTTATTTTAATTAAAATTTTAAGGGGGATAAGAGCTAGTATCAGCTTTGAGAATACAATCATGACAATTTTATAGGCTTCTATGAAACAAAGTAAAACAAATAAAAATATGACATGGGAAATGCTAATAAGCACAACTTTATCCATAATTTATTTGCATAATTACACTCTGTGAAGTTTTTGTCTTCTTATAATCATAAACCTGAAAATTGAGTATACATTTAGCATTGCATGGTATATTGATGAATATAGTAATTTTTAAGTAAAGATAGAGCACTTCCTTCTTTCTTAGATTAGTAAATTTATCTTCCCTTTAATTTGATGACATTTATAACAAAATAGCACATATGTAGTTGATAGAAAATTCAAGAGATCATTTTACTTGCCAAAACAAATCTGTTATTTTCTTGGATCTCTAAGCAGAACATTTTCCTTTGATTTATGACACTACAAAATTACAATGCTGTTTTATTATAATATGTGGAATCTAAAATGATACTACTGAATGAAGGTGTAGAAGGGACTAGCAGCATCATGTTAACTTAAAAATTAATTTATGTCTTTAAAACAGTCTATCAATTGTAACTAGTTTCAATTTCTTTACATACAGTCGCATCTTAGATTTATTTTTTGTTTGCTTATTTCTGAGAAAAATCTAAGGTTTAAACCAAAAATTGCATAAATGCAATTATTTCAATAAGTTATTCTTTAGTTCATGTGAAGTTACATTAATTCAGAGAATGAGAATCGAATATGTATACTATAAGAATAACAGAATGAATAATGTCAGAAAGAAAGAGTTAACAGTGTTAACTGTACTTATACAATCATACAGAGAAGCATAATTAATAATCTGAGTCTGTCAATTTTTTTCTAATGCCTTTATCAATTTTTACAATGAATAAAATCATCATTATTTGTCATTAATTATTTATATAATGTAAGGAGAGGAATTTTCAGACATTTGATCAACAACATTGGGTTTAAGGTGACAAAAGTGTTGTCTTGCTATGATATATTTAAAAAGTCTTGTCTGACTAGATATATTTAAAATACTGACTCAACTGTGAAAAAGCGAGAGCACAGTCCACATGCAGCACAGGATTTTCAATTAGGATTTTAATTATGCTTTGTGAAATCTAGTGATACTTTTTTATTTCCTAAAAATAAATGAGGTAAATCTCATCAGAGTTATCTACCCCTATGGATAGCCATTTATATGATAAACCTCTTTGATCTATAACTGCATTACAAAAACCCAATTGTTTCATGCTGTTCATGGAAGTCAGTAATGGGACACAGACTGTGATGCTATTAAAGCAATTCAATAACAGAATATTAGAATGTCTACTAAAATATAAGAAGTGATTACTAAAGTTTTATAGAGTGTTAATGTAGAATGTTGTTGTATTGTAATGTTTGTTTCTGTTTTACTGTTTTGCCAGTAAATAATGCTACTAATGTAATTATGTTTCCTATCCAATAGAATCCAGCTTTAGCCCCAAATTGCAGTACTGCATTCATCATAGTATAATGAACTTTCTTTCTATTCTGTTAATGAGTTGATAGTTATGCACGGTTTTCTTTCTTTAAAAACTTCTTCTTAAAATATTTTTAGTTGTAGATGGACACAATACCTTTATTTACTTATTTATTTTTATGTGATTGTGAGAATTGAACACAGTGCCTCACATGTGCTAGGCAAGCACTCTACCACTAAGCTACAACCCCAAAGGCTTCTGCATGGTTTTCAAACTAAATATTTTGTTAACTTTGCATTTGCATTTTGACAACCTAAGGTATAAATTTTAGAAAACTTTGATAAATTATTCCAAAAACGTATTGAGATTCAATGCAACAATGTTCATGATTAAAAATTCAAGTAGAGGAAAATAAACTTCAGAAAATGAAAGTTTTACAATACAAGATCATGAAAATGTTCTTTCTGAAAACGGAGTATTTATAATATTACTAGTCAGAAAACTTTCCTTTACCATTCTTCCAGATATCTTCCATAATTATTCTCCTAAACCTGAAACTAAAGAAAGTATGTTTTTTATTAATTAATTTATTCTAATTAGGTATATATGACAGTACAATGCATTTTGATTCATTGTACACAAATGCAGCACAACTTTTCATTTCTCTGGTTTTACATGATGTAGGATTATGGGAACGGCTGGGGTTACGGCACAGTGGTAGTGTGCTGACCTAGCACGCGGGAGGCACTGGGTTCTATCCTCAGCACCACATAAAATAAAATAAAGATATTCTCTCCACCTACAACTAAAAAATAAATATTTTAAAAAAAAAAGGATTATGGGATAAGCATAGGAGATTTAATACATGGTTGTTTCTCTGTGTTTTTTGAAGGGTAGCACATCCTAAGAACCATAAGAAAAATTTAAAAGTAAATACATGTTTTGAAATGAGGTGCAAGGTAATATAAAATAGATTCCATTCCACTGGAAGAAGAGAATACAATTTAGCTGCATGGGCATGGT
>CM053405.1:76375356-76407382 GCA_028644305.1 Xerus rutilus
AGGGAGGGGGCATGGGGACAGCAAGGGTGGTGGAATATGATGGATATCATAGCCCTAACTTTATGTATGACTGCATATATGTTGTGATTCTATACAACTTACAGCTAGAGAATTGATATGTTATCCTCTATCTATGTACAATGAATCATTTACACTGTTAACATGTAAGCCTAAATAAAATTAAAAAATTAAAAAAAAAAGTTTTAAACCATACATCATTCAACAAATATGGAGGTGGGATGTAGTATTGCACCTAGACCCAAAACCAGCCTCTATGAGCACTAACTCTGGGAACTTCTTTCACAGAACTCTACAGTGACACCTCACTGTAAGTGGAATAGACTACACATTTCAACTCTCCCCACCCTATGCTGCCAAAAAAGAAAGCTGAGAACAGGCTGCTTGAGTAGCTTTACAAAAACAAGGAATTGACAGATCCTGACTACTACTCTCATGAACAATACATACCTCAAGGGGAAAAAAAAAAAAAAAAAGAAAGACAATTGAAAACTCACAATCAACAATTTTTGAACATCACAACAGAAACAATTATTTAATGATCCATCAAGAAGCTTTTCCTATTTCTTTTTCTTTTTGTAAAATTTTTGAATGCTGAATTGTCCACAGACATTTGTACATTTAAATATTGGTCTCTCTCTTCTTGTTTCTAGCATTTCTTGAAGGTAGTTGTTTTCTTGACTCTGTCTTTAGAGGACAAGAGTTTTTGATTAATATACTTTGGTATGGTTTTCTTGTTTTGTTTTGTTTTATATAGTTTTGCTCCTGTTTCTTTTCTTCTTTCACTAACAGCAAACTATTGTTCTCTTTCATTCTTCCTTTAAATCTTTACTGCTGTTCTTTCTCATCCTCCTTCTCAATTGTGACATCCTATATCTCCTGTGCATTCTCCTTCTTCTCCTTTTTGAAATAGAAAACCTGTTCGTAAATATAATATCTCTACTGTTGGCAATTGCTTACCATACTATTTCTGTTTTTAGTGCCAATTAACATTGTAGATGACAAAATAAGAACTAAGTATCTAGTTCAATGCTGCATATTGATTTCATTGTTTGATGTTATCATTTGTGAGGCCATAAACCTTCAGGAACACTATAAATTCTCAGCGTAGAAGCTCTGCCATATCAGATTCTCACTAATAAATGGGAACACATATGAAAAACATGAAAATGCAAGGAAATAAACCATACTAAACAAATCAAAATAACTCATTAATGGAATCCAATGATACCACAATGGAGAAAATGTCAGAAAAGTAATTTAGTAAGTTCATAATTAAACTGATCTGTGAGGCAAAAACCAATGTAAGCAATGAAATCAGAGAGAAAATACAAAAATTGAAACATTACTTCAATAAGAGATAGAAATTCTAAAGAAGAAGCAATTAAAAATTCTCAAAATAAAGTAATCAATGAATCAAATTAAAAACTTATAGAAAGCATCACCAGCAGACTAGATCATTTGGATGTTAGAGTTTTAGGCAATAAAGATAAAATATGGGGCTGGGGTGGTGGCTCAGTGGTAGAGCGCTTGCCTAGCATGTGTGAGGCACTGAGTTTGAAACTTAGCACCACATAACAATGAAAAAAAGGCATGCTGTTCATCTACAACTACAAAAAAATAAACAAATAAAAAATGGATAAAATATATTACTTGGAAAATAAAATTGATCATGGAGAAAAGTTGCTAATAAAACAAGAATAGGACTTCCAAGAAACATGGGATAACATGAAAGGACCAAATTTAAGACTTATTGGGATAGATGTGAACTTGGAAATACAAACCAAAGTAATTCACAATCTTTTCAATAAAATAATATCAGAAAACTTCTCAAATCTTAAGCATGAAATAAAAAACTAAATACAGGAGACTTACAGTACCCCAAATGTACAAAATTACAACAGACCTATACCAAGGAATATCATTATAAAAATGCACAACATATAGAATAAAGACAAAATTTAAAGGCTGCTAGAGAAAAGAACTGAACACATTTAGAGAGAAACAAATCTGTATTTCAGCTGATGTCTCAAACCAGATGCTAAAAATTAAGGGACATTACAATAATATGTACCACATCATTAAAGAAAATGAATGCCAATCAAGAATACCATACTTGGAAAAGTTAAGCTTCAGATTTAATGATGAAATAAATACTTCCATGATAAATAAAAGTTAACTAAATTCACAACTAGAAAGCCTGCATGACAAAGCATGCTCAATGAGATAATTCATGAAGAAGAATTAAAAAATAAAATGAAAAACCAGCAAAGGTAGTAACTACACTAGAAGAATAGTCAATCAACAGAGAAACAAATTTAAATTAAAAACTAGAAATAATTCAAAATAACAGGGTTAAAAATTATTTTTCAATAACAACATTGAATGTAAATGACCTAAACTCATCAATCAAAAGACATAGACTGGCAGATGGATAAAATAAACAAGACCTAATAATATACTATCTCCAAGAAACTCACCTCATAGGCAAACATCCACAGACTAAAGGTTAAAGGATCTGAAAAAACATACCATTCACATGGATCTCAAAAACAAACAGTAGTTTCTCTCCTCATATCAGATAGTGGACTTCATGACAAAGTTAATCAGAAGGAACTGATTAGGTAATTTTACACAGCTTAAGGGAATAAGAAATAACAAGAAATAATGATCATAAATATTTATGCCCCTAACAATGAAGCATTGGCATACACCAAACAAATCCTTCTTATTTTCAAGAATCAAATAGACTACAACACAATAATTTTGGGTGACTTTACCATGCCTCTATCATAACTGGATATATAATCCAAATAAAAACTAAACAAAGAAGCTAAGAAAGTAAAATTTACAATTAGTAATTTAGTTTTAACAGACACATATAGAATATTTCTTTTATCAATCACTGAATACACCTTTTTATAAGCAGCAACAGATTATTTTCTAAAATAGACCTCATCTTTGGACACAAAGCAATGCTTGGCAAATATAAAAAACAAACAAACAAACATAGAAATAATACCTTACATTCTATCAGATCATAATGGAATAAAATTAGAAATCAATAATATAATAAAAAATAAAACTACTCTAACACCTGCAAACTAAATAATATGCCAATGAATATTCTCTGCCTAACAGAAGAAATGAAGGATGATATAAAAAAATACTTAGGTGTAAATGAGAATTGTGACACAACATATCAAAATATCCAAAACATTATGACAGTGGTTTTAAGAGGAAATTTCATAGCCCTGAGCTCATTATTTAAAAGAATAGAAAGTCACCTAATAAATTACATCTCAATGCCCCAGAAAAAGAAGAACAAATCAACGCTAAAAGCAGTAAAAGATAGAAAATAATTAAAATTAGGGCCAAAATTGATAAAATTGAAACAAAAAAATTAAAACAAAAATGAAAAAAATAAAAGTGATAAACCTTTAGCCATGCTAACCAAGAGAAAGAAAATAAAATAACTCAAATTTCTAAAATTTGTGACAAAAAAGAAAATATCACCATGGACACTACTGTATAATACAGTGAATAATCAGAAACTAGTTTGAAAACTTAAACTCTATTAAAACAGAAAATCTTGAATATATTGACAAATTTTTAGAGACATATGACCTACCCAAGTTCAACCAGGAGGAAATAGAATATTTGAACAAATCAATAATAAGCAGTGAAATTGAAGATGCCATCAAAAACATACCAAAAAACAAAAGCCCAGGAAAGAATAAATTCTCAGCCCAAAGAAGAACTAACACCAATTCTTCTCAAACTATTCCATGAAATAGTAAAAAAGGGAACACTTCCAAACCCATTCTATGAAGCTAGTATCACTCTGATACCAAAACTGGAAAAAAAACACATGGAGGAAATCAAACTTCACACCAATATTCCTGATGAACATACATGCAAAAATTCTTAATAAAATACTGGAAAATTACGTACAAAAACATATTAAAATATAATGCACTATGATCAACTGGGTTTCATCCAGGGATGCAAGTTTGGCTCATCATATGATAATCAATAAATGTAATTCACCACATAAATAGGCTTAAAAACAAGAACAAAATAATTTTCTCAATTGATGTATAAAAAACATTTGAAAAAATCTAGCATTGATTTCTGTTCAAAACAATAGAAAAACTAGGAATAGTAGGAACATACTTCAACTTTGTAAAAGCTATTTATGTTATCCCAAGGCCAACATCATTCTAAATGGGGAAAAACATAAAGCTGTAAAAATGAGAACAAGAAGACAGTGATGCCACCTTTCTGTTCAAAATAATCCTGGAAACTCTAGCCAGAGCAATTAGGTAAAAGAAAGAAATTAAAGAGATACAAATAGGAAAAGAAGAGCTCAAACTATCCCCATTTGACAATGACATGATTCTATAAATAGAAAATCAAAAAATTTCTAGAATTCATAAACAAATTCAGCAAAGTAGCAGTATATAAAATCAACACCCATAATTCAATTGTATTCCTACACACTGATGAATGAGCTGAAAGAGAAATTAGGAAAACCATTCAATCCATAATAGCTTAAAAATAAAAAAAAAAATAACTGGGAATCAATTTAACAAAAAAGGTGAAAAACCTCTACAATGAATATTACAGAACACTAAAGACTACTAAAAGTGCTGTACAGATTTAATGTAATTCTTACTAAAATTCCAATGATGTTCCTTATAGAAATGGGAAAAACAAAAACAAGACTTATTTGGAAAAATAAGAGGCCAGAATATCCAAAGAAATACTTAGTGAGAAAAGTAAAGCTGCAGGCAGCACAATACCAGACTTTAAATTATACTACAGAACTATAGTTTAAAAAAAAAAAGAATTAAAGTTTTGGCACCAAAATAGACATAAAGACCAATGGAACAGAATAGAAGAGACAGAGACAAACCCACATAAATACAGTTATCTCATACTAGACCAAAGTGCCATAAATATTCATTAGAGAAAAGATAGCCTTTTCAACAACAGTGCTGAGAAAACTGGAAATCCATATGTAGCAGACTGTAATTGAATCTCTATCTCTCACTCTGCACAAAACTCAAAGAAAAATGATTCAAAGACCTAGGCATATGTACTAGAAGAAAACGTAGGCCTAATACTCCATCATGTTGGCTTAGAAACTGACTTCCAAAACAAGATGTCTAAAGCATAAGATGTAAAATCAAAAGTTAATAAATGGGATATATCAAACTAAAAGCTTCTTCACAGAAAAGGAAATAATCAAGAGCATGAAGATACAGCCCACAGAATAAGAGCAAATCTTCATCACCTGTACCTCAGATAGATCAATAATCTCCAGGATATTTTAAAAAACTAAAAAAACCTTAACATCAAAAAACTAATAACTTAATCAATAAATTGACAAATGAACAAACACTTCACTGAAGAAGAAATAAGCATGGTCAACAAATGTTTGAAGAAATTTTCAACAACTATAGCATTTAATGAAATATAAATTAAATATATATGAGATTTTATCTCATCCAGTCACAATAGCAACAATCAACAATACAAGTAGTAATGAATGGTGATGTGGGGGAAAGGTACAGTCATACATGGTTGGTGGGGATGCAAATTTGTGCAACCACTCTGGAAAGCATTATGAAGAGTACTCAGAAAACTTGGAATGGAACCACCATTGGATTCAGTTACCTTAGTCCTTGGCATATACCCAAGTGACTTAAAAACAATATTCTACAGTGACAAAGCTACATCGTTGTTTAGAGCAGCTCAATTCACAGTAGCTAAACTATGGAACAACTTTAGGTGGCATTCAACAAATGAATGGATAAAGAAAATATGGTATGTATGCACCATAGAATATTTCTCAGCTATAAAAATGAATGAGTTTTTGACATATGTTGGAAAATGAATAGATCTAGAGACTATCATGCTTAGGAAAATAAGCCAATCTTGAACAACCAAAAATTGAATGTTCTCTCTGATATGTGGATACTTACACACAACAAGGGGTGGAGAGAGGAAGAACAGTAGTTCATTCAGTGAATTAGACAAAGGGGAATAAAGGGAAAGGAAGGGGACAGAAATAGGAAAGGAAATGTCTTAACATTTCTATGTACATATACAAATGTAAAACAGTGAATCTCCACATCATGTACAACCACAATACTAAAATCCTAACTGAAATAAGTTATACTTCATATTTTATAAATATATCACAATATTTCTACTATCATGTATAACTAAAAAGAACAAATTTAAAAAGTTGTTGTAGAAAGAGGGATTTTAATAAAAGATGTATCACAAGCTATACTTCATAAGGGGGAATAAGTATAGGAAAAATATTTGTTTTTTAGGGAAGTAGAAAGAATATTTTGGATAATAGCAAGTATTAAGATGTGATGATTCATAGGAGTTGAAGATAATTAATAATTATAATACTATTTTAAAATTAGAGGTTCATATTAAGGAAATAAGATTCAATGCTCTAGAAAATAACTACTTCAGATTTTGTGATGTAGAAAATAACAATGGCAAATTAGTTTGTGATATGTTATACCAACAACTTTTGTCTGTTTCAATCAGTCTCAGCAATGATGAGATTTCAAGTAATACCATTACTTCAAGTAATATCATGGATTAAAGTACAGACATTATATTACCTAAAGAAATTCAACATTATTGCTGAGGTTGAAATCTCAGCAACTTGCGAGACTGAGGCAGGAAGATTCAAAGTTTGAGGCAAGCCTAGGAATTTAATGAAATCCAAAGCAACTTAGTGAGACCCTGTCTCTAAATAAAAAGTAAAAAGTACTGAGGATGTAGCTCAGTGGTAAAGCATCCCTGAGTTCAATCCTCAGGTAACAATAATTTTTGAAAAATTTTATTGTTTCTAGGAAAGGTGATTGATGATGGACAGAGAAAGGGTAAAAACTGGCAGGGTTTCTGTCAATTTTCATCAACTGAACTGTTCTTTTGAACAAATTTTTCCATGGGAATGGAATTGATGATACTCTGCATCATCCCTGCATATCCTCATTTGTCTGTCCTGGACTTGATACTGGAGTTGATCTGTAGTTATTTGTATTATCCTTTTCACCTGCATTATGGAAAACACAAAGAAAAAAGGGATATGGGAAGACTATCTTTCTTGAACTAATAATCTTTATAGCCTTTTAAACTTTTCATATGTTATAAATAGTTATTTTTATAAGAAGACATAAGTAGAATATGTTTTATGTAAGTATGTAATCATAAGGAATTATAATGAACAAAGATGAATGATAAAGTGAATTGCTTAAAAAATATCTTTTAAATTATTTTTTTCTCATTGAAATCTACATATTTTCTATAAACTTGTCACAACTACTTTTTATATTCAAAGCCCATGTGTTTAACTAGCTATAATCTTGCTAATGGAGTTCCTTTCAATGTATAAAACCAGAAGAGTAATTAGACACAAGTTTCAAAAACTGGCATGTATAACACACTTTTTAATGACTTTAGATTCATTTCCATTTTACATAATGTTTAAAATGTAAATGTTGCAATTTATATGCAAGTAAAATATTTACTCACTGTATTTCATGTGTATGATGAAAGTCACTTGATTTTCAGAAATTTATTAACCAAAAATATGAAAAATATATGCTAATCTCTGTGAACCCTACTGTTTTTACATTTGAATGGATGAATAAGGACTAAAAATCTGGAAGTAAACATTAAATGTTTTCCTTTTCTTCTCAAAATATTATGCAAAGCTGCATTAAGAGTCAATGTAAACTTTTCTATCATTAATTTTGTGTCCAATATTAAGGATTTCATTCATATATCCCTCTTACATAGTTATTTTCATGTCTCAATTTCTGAAGAATAAAATTGTATGTATCCATCCACTGTCATTCAGAAATACTCAAATGATTAGAGACACTAATTTCACATCTAACACAGAATCAGGATCAATTTTTCTTTTTAACTACCACATTGAAAATCAGCACTCATAGTTCAAGGATGCATAATTCACAGGATCCAGATTTCTCAAAATTCATAATTCATATGAAACTCTCAGGGAAGAAAATAATGCTATCTCTGATTTTTATAAATTATTAATGGCAGCTTACATAAAATTAATATGTGAAAATTATACAAGTGTTAAAATATACAAATGACACTCAGAAGAAAAAGAAATAATTTTTAAAAATGGGAGCATCAATAATCTCTGAGACAATTTTTATTGGCATAATGTATGTGTAATTGGAGTCCCTGAGACAAAACAAGAGAGTTGCAAAAGTTTAACTTTAAAATATGGTCTTTTATCTTTGTCAAGATTTTTAAATTACATTTATTTTTCAAGTGGTATGTAAAAATAGAAAATTAATACATAATAAAAGGGTACCATGTGAATGTTAATTAAAAATATGCATTTTATAATCAGATTAAAAAAATCTCCTCAAACATTTATTACTTTTATATAGTACTTTTCTTTTCACTTCTTGAAATACCTTAACTATTTATACTGACCCTACTGCGCAATATTACACTATGACTTCCTAGTCCTAACTGCAACACAGTACCCATTGGTCAAACTTTCCCCATGCTTTCCTCCTCCTACTCCAACAAAATTATGTAAAATAAATAAATTTGATTGGAACTAAAGCTTCCTGATCCAATCAGTCAATGACATTCAACATGTTAAATACTAAAAAATAGAATATGACACATTTCTACCAAATTAATAAAAACAATGATAAAGCATAAAATCTTTAAAGCAGTCAAAGGAAAAGATTCTCTATGTATAGAGGATATATTATGTGCATTCAACTAAGGTAAAGATAGAAGCATGATTCTTTTGGGGAATAATGCAAGCCAAATAATGCAAATCAAAATGGCATCAGCTTATCACATGGTAGCATTTTAAGTATTTCTGTTTTAGTTAAGAAGAATGTTAAATAAATATACTTAATATATTCAAGAAAATAAAGTATGAAAAATTTCAGTAGTTAATGGAAAAATTAACAGTTTTCACTTTGCATGCCACTGTACTAATTGAAGTTTTTTTACATTGAAAGTGTGTTCTTGCTTTTCAGTCTTTCAATAACTTCAAACTTCAATTACAAGGCACAGTTCCAATTTGCAAGAAATTCAATTAACTATACTATCTAAAAAGAGGACTTATTGTCAAGTTGGGATCTTTTGTGGTTCTATATATATAATAGGATTTTTTCCCATTTTTGTAAAGAATGTCATTTGTATTTTGATAGGAATTTCATTGAACCAGTAGTTTCTTGAGATAGTTTGAATATTTTTATCAATATTAATTCTTCCAATTTATGAGCCTGAGTATACTTTGCAAATAATTTGTGTATTCAATTCCTGTCATCATCATTTTATAGTCCTTAGTTTAATATTTTCCCTGCTTTGTGTTACATTTATTTTGAGTCATTTTTATTTACAATGTGATTATTTTATATATATTTTACTATCAATGTATAAATTTGATGCAGAATTTTGCATGTTGATTTTGTATACTGCAACTTTCCTGGAGTTGTTTATTATTATTTTATTTGGAAGGAATAATTAGGATTTTCTTTACATAATGTCTCCTCTAAAATGGGACAGTTTAATTTTCCAAAAATGAAGGGGGGGGGTGGAGGAGAAAGAAAACAAAAGCTGATGGTATCACACTACCTAATTTTAAAATAAACTACAAAGCCAGAGTAAACAAAACACCATGTGACTGGCATAGAAACAGACACACAGATTAATACAATAGAATAGAAAGTCCACAATTAAAACCATATTTTTACCACCATGTGGTTTTCAACACAGATGTCAATAACTTATATAAATAACAACAAGCTCTTCTATAAACGATTTGAGGGACAACTGGATATCCACATTTAAATAAATAAAATTAGACCCTAATATCTCAAGAAATTTTAAAAGAAATGCAAAATGGATTAAATATTTAAATGTAAGACCCAAAACTTTGAAACTAATAGAAGAAAATATAGAAGAAAGTCTCCAAGACATTGGTCTAGATAATGACTTTTTGAATGAGACCACAAAAGCACAGAACAAAAGCAAAAATAGACAAATGGTATGGGGTAGGAAGGCTACTGGAATGAATCAGACATTATTACCTTATGTACATATATAACTATATAGCAGGTTGGATTCTACATCATGTAAAACCAGAAGATTGAGAAAACATACTCCATCATATATGATGTATCAAAGTGCATTCTATTGTCATGTATAACTAATTAAGACAAATTTTAAAAAAGAATATTTTTCTCAAAAGAAAAAATAATTAAAATGTTTGTGCACAGCAAAATGAACATTCAAAAATGTGGAGAACAATCCAAAGAATGGGAGAAAATAAGTGTAAATGATATAACTGCTCAATATCAAAAATATATAAGGAAATCTGTTTCAAGAACAAAAACAAAAATTAAATTAAAAATTAGGAAAAATATCTGAACATATTTCTCCAAAGAAACCATATAAATCATCATCAGGTATATGAAAAAATATTCAACATCACACATCTTTAGGAAATGCAAATCAAAACTACAATGAGATATTTTCTCTCCATGTAGAATGATTATCATTAAAAAGATAGAAGAGAACAAATTTTGACAAAGATGTGGATAAAACGAAACCTTTACACATTATGCATGGGAATGTAAATTAGTGTAGTCATTATAGAAACTAATATGGCTTTTTCTTAAAAAATAAAAATATAAGTCCTGTATGATCCAATAATCCTACTACTGGATGGATGAAAATATATATATATATATATATAATCTCCAAAGGAAATAAAATTAAAAAGATACATCTTCACTCCAATGTTTAGTTTAGCCCTATTTAAAAAAGCCAATATTGAATCAATCAAGGGTCCATAAGAAAATTACACACACACACACACACACACACACACACACACACAAATACTATTCACCCTTGATAAAATACTGTCATTTGTGACTATACAGGTTAACCTGGAGGAGACTATGTTAAGTGAAATAAACTAGGCATAGAAAGACAAGTACTACAAAATTTTACTCATATGTGAAATTTAAAAATGTTGATGTCATAGAAGCTGAAAGTAGTGTGGTGGTATCAGAAGCTGAGATTGTTAGAGGAAGCAAATGGAGACTTGTTGATCAAAAGATACATAAAAAATTGTTAAATAAAAGAACTAATTCAAGAGGTATGTTATACAGCAAATTGACTACAGTTAATGACAATATTTAGGTAATGGAAAGAAGTTGATGTTATATGTTTTCCCCAAATGACAGATGACTATGTAATATAGTGCATTTGATTTTTATCTAGATTTAAGCATTTTACAAAGGATATATGCTTTAAAAATTACTTTTTACATGATAAACATATATATTGGTCACATTGGAATAACTGCTAGAAACCAAAGAAAATAAAAATATATTAATAATATCAGGTATAAAACATAACTGGAGAAACCATATTAAAAAAACAAAACAGAAAACTGCAGATCTTTAAAGTGTTGAAAAATATGTAAAGCATATTTTTCAGTAGAAATAAAATTATTTCACATAAAACTATGAAGGCATGATTAAAAACAATAGAAGCTTAAACAAATGGGTAAATATCTATAAAATAGTGATAGTAATGTTTTATATGGTCTCAGATATGTGTAAGTTAAACTTGAAACAAAGAAATTGACTAGAGTTTATGGGGATAAAGTGGTTCAAGTTTTCACAGTTTTTGAAAAGCTGCAAAAGTAATGCTTGCATTAATTTTTTATCACTTTCACAATTTATTTTACTGCCAATATCTTACGATCCATACATAAACTCTAGGGTAACAACTATACAAATAGGATGAACCAGAAGGTAAAATAATAAGTGAAAGCAAATTATTTCAGAAAAAATAAAAGCTTGATTTTGAGGGATATATATCAAATAAAAAGATCTATTATTAAATAATTAATATTAGGGAACAGGACAGTTCAATGCTTTATCTATAAATTTGGACCTATAGGTGCTCTATTAAGTAAATTACAACATTTATTTTTATTTTATTTTTTAAATATTTTTTTTTAGTTATACATGGACACAGTGTCTTTATTGTGTTTTATTTATTTATTTTTTATGTGGTGCTGAGGATCGAACCCAGTGCCTCACACATGGGAGGCAAGCGCTCTGCCACTGAGCCACACTCTCAGCCCACAACATTTATTTTTAAACTTCTTAATTTTTTATCAAAAATAAGAGCTTATTTCTATCTTTCTAATTACACATGCTTTGGCATAATGAAAAAGTATAAAGCAAGAATGAGGATGAATCAGAAAGATGACAGAATAACACAAACAATGCTAGTTTTCTCTGGAGGATAGAAATGAAACAATAAACATATATACTTCTTTTTTATTATTTATTTCTTTTAATTAGTTATACATGACAGTAAAATGCATTTATGCACTTTGATGTATCATACATAGATGAGGTATAATTTTTCTTTTTTGATTGTACATGTTGTAGAATCACATTTGTCAAGCAGTCATACGTATACATAGGGTAATAATGTCTGTTTCATTCTACTATCTTCCCTCCCCTCCCTTTACTCCCCTCTACTTACTCTAAGGTAACTCTCTTCTTCCCTAATGCCCCCTACCTTAATGTGAATTAGTATCCACATATTAAAGAAAATGTTCGACCTTTGCATTTTGGAGATTGGCTTATTTCACATAGCATGTTTTCCAACACCATCCATTTACTGGCAAATGCCATAATTTCATTCTTCTTTAAAGCTGAGCAATATTTCATTAAATATATATACTACATTTTATTTATCCATTCATCTATTGAAGGAGACTTAAGTTAGTCCCATACTTTAGCTATTGTGAATTGAGCTGCTATAAACATTGACATTGACATATGCTATTTTTACAGCCTTGAAGTATAAACTGGAGTGGGACAGCTCGGTCAAATGGTGGTTCCATTCCAAGTTTTTTGAGAAATCTATGTAATGCTTTCCATAGTGGTTTCACCAATTTGCCGTTCCACCAGCAATATATGAGTGTACTTTTTCCTCCACATCCTTTCCAACATTTATTGTTGCCTATATTTTTGATGATTGCCATTCCAACTGGAGTGAAATGAAATCTTAGTGTAGTTTTGATTTGCATTTCTCTAATTGCTAGAGATGTTGAACATTTTTTCATATATTTGTTGATCGATTGTATTTTTTCTGTGAAGTGTCTGTTTAGTTCGTTAGCCCATTTATTGATTGAGTTATTTGGTTTTTGTCTGTGTGTTGAATTTTTTGAGCATTTTTTATTTCCTAGAGATTAATGCTTTATCTGAGGTGCATGTGGTAAAGATTTTCTCCCAATCTGTAGGCTCTCTTCTCACATTACTGATTGTTTCCTTTCCTGAGAAGAAACTATTTAGTTTGAATCCATCCCGTTTATTGATTTTTTATTTTACTTCTTGTGCTTTAGAGGTTTTGTTAAGGAAGTCAGATCCTAGGCTGACATGGTGAAGATTTGGGCCTACTTTTTCTTCTATTAGGTTCAGAGTCTCTGTTGTGCTGCCTAAGTCTTTGATCCACTTTAAGTTAATTTTTGTGCAGGGTGAAACAGAGGTTTAATTTCATTTTGCTACATATGGATTTGCAGTTTTGCCAGCACCATTTGTTGACAGGCTATCTTTTCTCCAGTGAATAGTTTTAGTGACTTTGTTTAGTATGAAATAACTATATGTGTGTGGGTTTGTCTCTGTGTCTTTTATTCTGTACCATTGGTCTATGTGTCTGTTTTGGTGCCAATACCATGTAGTTTTTGTTACTATTGCTCTGTAGTATAGATTTGGTTACTATTGCTCTGTAGTATAGATTAAGTTCTGGTATTGTGATGCTTTCTGTTTCACTCTTCTTGCTAAGGATTGCTTTGGCTATTCTGGGTCTCTTATTTTTCCAAATAAATTTTTTGATTGCTTTATTATTTCTATAAAGAAAATGTCATTACGATTTTAATAAGAATTGCATTAAATCTGCATAACACTTTTGGTAGTAACATTTTGACAATATTATTTCTGCCTATCTAGGAGCATGGGAGATCTTCTCATATTCTAAATTGTTCTTCAATTTCTTTCATTATTGTTCTGTAGTTTTCATTGTGGAGGTCTTTCACCTCTTTTGTTAGATTGATTCCCAGGTTTCTTGTTTCTGTTTTTTTTTTTTTTTTTTTTTTTTGAGGCTATTTTGAATAGCATAGTTTTCCTAATTTCTCTTTCAGTGGATTCATCGTTGATGTATAGACATGTGTTTGACTTATGGGTGTTGATGTTACATCCTGCTACTTTGATGAATTAATTTATTAGCTCCAGGAGTTTTCTGGAGGAATTTTTTGGATTTTCTATATATAGAATCATATCATTGGAAATTAGTGATAGTTCGAGTACTTCTGTACCAATTTGTATCCCTTTAATTTCTTTCTTCTGTCTACTTGCTATGTTAAGAGTGTCAAGGGTGATGTTGAATAAAAGAGGACATCCTCCTCTTGTTCCAGTTTTTAGAAGGAATGAATTCAATTTTTCTCCATGTAGAATGATGTTGGTCTTGGGTTTACTATATATAGCTTTTATGATGTTGAAGTATGGCCCTACTATCCCTAATTTTTCATGTGTTTTCAACATGGAGTGCTTTATTTTGTCAAATGTTTTTTCTGCATCTATTGCATCTATTGAGACAATCATGTGATTCTTGTTTTATTTTTAATTTTTTTTTAGTTGTTGGTGGGCTTTTATTTTTTTATTTGTATGTGGTGCTGCTAAGGATTGAACCCAGTGCCTCACACATGCTAGGCAAGCACTGTACCATTGAGTCACAACCTCAGTCCCTGATTCTTGTTTTTAAGTTTATTAATATGATGAATTTCATTTATTTATTTTCAAATGTTAAAACTCCCTGCATCCCTGGAATGAACCGCACTTGATCATGGTGCACTATCTTTTTAGTACGTTTTTGTATGTGATTTGCCAGAATTTTATTGAGAATTTTGCGTCAATGTTCATCAGGGATACTGGTCTGAAGTTTTCTTTCCTCGATGTGTCTTTGTCTGGTTTTGGTATCAGAGGATATTAGCCTCATGGAATGAGTTTGGAATGATTCTCTCCTTTTCTGTTTTCATGGAATACTTTGAGGAATATTGGTGTTTATTCTTCTCTGAAGGCCTTATAGAACTCATCTGAGAATCTGTCTAGTCCTGAATTTTTCTTGATTGGAAGGGTTTTGATAGTGTTTTCTATATCATTACTTGAAATTAATCTGTTTGAATCACGTATGACCTCTTCATTCAGTCTGGGTCATCACATGTCTCTAGAAATTTGTCCATGTCTTTAAGATTTTCTATTTTATTGGAGTATAGTTTCTAATTATCTTCTGTATCTCAGACATTTCCATTGTGGTATTTCCTTCTTCATCATATATATTAGTTTATTTGAGTTTTCTCTCTTTCTCTTCATTAGCATGGCTAGGGGGTTATCCATTTTTTTTTTCCCAAAGAACCAACTTTTTGTTTTTTCAATTTTTAATTGTATTTTGTTTCAATTTTATTAATTTTACTCTGAATTTAATTATTTCTTATCTTCTGCTGCTTTTGTTGTTGATTTGTTCTTCTTTTTCCTGAGCTTTGAGATATAATGTTAGGTCATTTATTTGTTGGCTTTTTATTCTTTTAATCAATGAGCTCAATACAATAAACTTTCTTCTTAGTACTGCCTTCACAGTGTCCCAGAGATATTGACATGTTTTATTGATGTTCTCATTTACCTCTAAGAATTTTTGTATTTCATCCTTGATTTCTTCTACTATTCATTCATCATTCAATAGTGTGTTATCTAGTCTTCACTTGTTAGAGTAGCTTCTATTTTGTATTTTATCATTGATTTCTAATTTCATTTCATTGTGGTCTGATAGAATGCAGGGTATTATCTCCATTTTTTTGTATTTACTAAGAGTTAATCTGTGGTATAAGATATTGTCTATTTTAGAGAAATAGCAATGTGATGCCAAGAAGAAAATATATTTGCTTGTTAATGGCTGAAATATTCTATATATGTCTGTTAAGTCTAAATTGTTGTTTGTATTATTTAGTTCTATAGTTTCTTCATTTTGTTTTTGTTTAGAAGATCTGTCTAGTAGAGAGTTATGTTAAATTCACCCAGTATTATTGTGTAGTAGTCTATTTGATTCTTGAAATTGAGAAGGGTTTGTTTGATGTACATAGATGCTCCATTGTTTGGGGCATAAATATTTACAAGTGTTATGTCTTGCTGATATATACTTCTATTAAGTAGTATGAAATGTGTTTCTTTATTTCTTTTGATTAACTTTGGCTTGAAGTCCACTTTATCTGAAATAAGGATGGAAACCTCTGCTTGTTTATGCAATCCATATGAGTGATTATTTTTCCAATTTAACCTTCAGTCTTTGGAATAAAGACAAATATAATAATGAATATGTGATTAAATCCCACTAGAAGTATAGACACAAATAAGAATAGGAAAGAATCAAACATTCTCTCTAAGATGAATAAAAGAGGAAAAAGTGTATATAGAATATTCAAAACAAAATCAACAAAATTACAGGAAGAAGTACATACTTTTCAATAAGAACTCTGAATAAAATAGGCTTAAATCTCCTCTAAAAGACATAGCCTAACTGAATGGAATAGCACAAGATCCAAAAACATGCTATATTCAAGTACCTCATCTCATCTTCCAACACATAAAGTGAAGGGAAGCAAAGAATATTATAAGCATATACAATTTGAAAGCAAGCAGGGTTAGCTATTCTTATGTTCAGTAAAAGAGAGTTTCAGACAAAATCATTTAGAACAGACCAAGAAGGTCACTATATATTGGTCAAGTTAAAAATAAATGAAGAACCTATAACAATTTACCTATCTATCTATCTATCTATCTATCTATCTATCTATCTATCTATCTATCTGAAGTAAACAGTGGAGCTCCCAGTTTTATAATACAGATGCTACTAGACATAACGGGAGAGCTAAAACTCATGAAAAAAATAGCAGGGAAAATTAATACACACCTGTCACCAATAAATAGATCATCTTGATCAAAATATCAACAAGGAGATACCAGAATTAAATTATTCTATGTCAAAAGCACTCAACAGACACTTACAGAATATTCTATCTACCAGTTGAAGAATACACATTCTTTCCATCAGCACATGGAAAGAAAAGACCATGTGTTAGGCAGCAAAGCAGGTCTTAGTGAAATAAAAAGAATCAGAATAATTATTATATCTTATCAAATCAACATGGAATGAAATTAGAAATTTACAAGAGAAACCAGAAAGTATACAAACACATAAAGATTGACCAACTCACTACTGAACAAATAGCAGAACTTGAAGAAGTCAGAGGGAAAGTTTAAATTGTTTTTTTTTTTTTAGTAAATTAAAATGGAAAGAAAACATTCCAAGATCTTGAGATACAGTAAAATTAGTACTGTTATAAAGTTTATAGCTATGAGTTCGTACATTAAAAAAACCAAACATCTCAATAATCTTTATGGATCTTAATGTCTTAGTAAAATAATAATGAATCAAACCAGTAAAAGAAAGAAATCATAAAGAAAGATATTGTAAAGATGAAAGAAGGAATAATGAAATAGAGAGTAAAAGAACAGTATAAGAGATCAATGAAACTAAGGTTTTGTTGTCTGAAAAGATAAACAAAATTAACAAACTTCTACATAAATTGATGACAAATGAGAAGACCCAAAATAATAATTTTGGAGATGAAAAAGGAGGCAATAATAACAGATACTGCTGAAATTTACAGATTATTATGAAATATTTTGAGAAACTATATGATAATTCATTGGAAAATAAGAAAAATGGACAAATTTTCTAGCACATATAAACTACTAAAATTGAACCATGCACATATAAAAAAACCTAAATTGGTCAATAACATTATCAGAATGAAGAAGTAATAAAAAGTCTCCAAAGGAAAGCCCAATTTTAGATGTATTCACTGCTGAATTTTACCAGACATTTAAATAATAGCTAACATAAATTCTTCTCAAACTATTTCATGAAATAGAAAGGAAAAGAACCCATACAAACACTTGATATGCAGTTGTGTTGACTGGCAATCCCAGACTGACAAGGACACAACAAAAAAAGAAATCCACTGTCTTTACAGATGGTGGAATGAGATGGATATTATAGCCCTAGCTTCATGTATGACTGCATATATGATGTGATTCTACATCACATAAAACCAGAGAAATAAAAGTTGTGTTCCATCTGTTTACAATGAATCAAAATGCATTTGGCTATCATTTATACCTAAGTAGAATAAATAAAAAAATAATTTAACAAACATTGAATTCCTGATGTGAAACGAATCAATTAAAGTCACTTTAAGAATGCAAAAAAAAAAAAAAAAAAAAAACACAAAAATCTATAGACCAATAGCCCTGATGGACAAAGGTGCAAAATTCTTCAGAAAAGTGCTTGTAAACTGATCTCAACAGCACATTAAGAAGATCATACACTATGATCAGGTTGATTTTATTCATGGTATGCAGAAATGATTCAAGATATGCAAAACAATAATCATTATAGAGAGCATAAATGCAGTTCAAGGATAAAATTTCATAGTCACCTCAGTAGATGCAGGAAAAAAACCTTTGATAAAATTCAACATTAATGTAACATCCCTGAATAAATAAGATATAGAAGGATTATACTTCCACACAATAAAGAATATACATAATAAAGTCGTAGCCATAATCACACTGAAGAGGTAAAAATGAAATTATTTTCTCTAAGATCAGGAATAATACAAGGGTGTCTAGTATCACCATTCTTACTAAATATAGTATTAGAAATTCTAGTTAGAGTAATTAGACAAGAAATAAAGCAAAATGTATAAAAAGGGGAAGGAAAAAATCAATGTGCTGATGATATGATACTATACATAAAAATCCTAAAGACCTTTGCAACTGATAAGTTCAGCAAAGTAGCAGGGTAAAAAATCCACATATAAAATTCATTTTATTTTCTGTACAATCATAATGAACTCACTAAGAAATCAGGAAAGCAATCCACTCATTGTAGACACACACACACACACACACACACACACACACACAAATAATTTTAATAGGATACCTTAGAATAAGCCTGAGTAAGGATGTGAAAGAGCTCTACAATGGGAATTACAGAATACTGAAGAAGTCTCATCAGAACACTCATCACATTTTTCACAGAACTAGAAAACGCAACCCTAAATTTCATGTAGGGAAAAAAGAATTCTACTAACCAAAGTAATACTGGAGACAAGGAGGTAGCAAAACTAGAAAAATCACAATACCTGATTTCAAAATATACTACAGAGCCATAGAAAAACAAAACAAAACAAAAATCCCTGAAATGTTGTTGTCATAAATAAAGATCTGGAGGCCAATGGAACAGATGACCTAGAAATAAATGTACAAATCCACATAACTTCAAGGAAATGATGATTCTCAACAAAGTTGCTCCCCCAAAAAATAAAGAAAGGATAAAGGACAGTTTCTTCAACAAGTGATGCTGAGATAATTTGATATTCACATGTAGAAGATTGAAACTAGACACATGTATTTCATCCTGTGCATACCTCAAAATGAAATGGATCAAAGACCTTAAAGTTAGACCCAGATTACTGAAAGTACAAGAAAAAAATATGGGGAAAAAACTTCAAGACAGTGATACAGGTAATGATTTCCTAGACAGGATTCCAATAGTTCAGAAAACTAACATAAGAATTGACAAATGGAATTCCACCAAACTAAATTTATTTTTTTAAAAAAGGAAATTTTCACAGCAAAGGAAATGATCAAAAGAATAGAAAGACAACCTATGGAATTGAAGAAAAATTTTGCCTGCTATTCAGAGCATTAATATCCATATATATATATATAAATTTATCAAAATCTAAATAAAATGATTAATACATGAGCAAATGATCTGAATAGACACTTCACAAAAGAGGAAGTACAAAGGATCAATAAATAGATGAAAATGTACTTAATATTTTAACCATTATGGAAATGCAAGTCAAACCTATATTAAAATCCTATCTCAGCCCATTTAGAATTACTATTATTAATTAATCAATAATCAACTAAATAAATAACAAATGCTGGTGAGATGTGTGTAAAAAGAAACTCTTATACACTATTGGTGGGAATGGAAATTAGGATGACCAATATGGAAAACGATATGAAGGGTCCTCAACAAACTAAGAGTATTGAATTACCATAATGCTATACCACTTCTGGGTTGAAATCAGAAGAAATGATGCAATATAAAAAAGTGATACTTATATACTCATGTTCGTTGCAATATCCACAATAGCCAAGATAAGCAATCCGTTAAGTGCTCACTTGCTGGTGAATGATTAAAGAAAATACAGTATGTATGCACAGTAGGCTATTACTCAGGATTAACAAAGATTAAACATGTCATTTACAGTAAAATGCACAGCAATGGAAGACTGCATTTTAATTGAAATAAGCCAGACACAGAAAGATAAGTATGTGTTTTCTCTCATATGTGGAAATTAAAAAGGCAAACAAAAACGAAAAACAAATCCTAAAACCCTAAGGAAGTATAAGGGGAATAAATAGGGATTAGGAGGGATGCCAGGGAAGGAGAAAAGGGGAAAAAGTTAGAGGAATAAGGAAAGGGAGGTAGAGAAGATCAAAGTTTAATATCTGCATTCTGGAAACACTACAGTGCAATCCACCTATTTTTACATTTAATATGTGTTAATAATTATGATCATAAAAAAATAAAAATAATATAAAGCTATTTATATGATAACGAAGAAGTTATTGCCATGCCTGGTTATTACAGAAATAATATATTTACAAAAATAATGATGACAATGCAGCTTAGAATATAACAGATGCAGTTGGAATCAATGTTTTTTTTTCCGCACACCATTTTAAACCAGTGACATCCTATAAAAAATAAAAAAGGAAAGAAAAAATGATATGGTGGCTAATGGACAGTGCTGTCTTGAATCAGAGTTTCTTTTTTGCAGCAAACACTTAGGAAAATTTGGATTCTGAAATTTTCATCTTTAAAAACATCTTCATAATCATAGTGATTTAGGAGGGTGAGGCAGGAGGATCACAAGTTCAAAGCTAGCCTCAGCAACTTAGCGAGGCCCTAAGCAACTTAGCGAGACTGTCTCAAAATAAAAGTTTAAAAAAAGGCTGGAGATATGGCTGTGTAGGCCCTGGATTCAATCCCTGCTACCTACCTACCTAAATAAGTGAATAATAAACAAATCTTCATAACTAAATGAACTATTGAAATTAATGCTGACTCCAGAACAGCCTTCAGCATTACTGCAAACACTAACCATCTACTTTACTGCAGTTTTCTTTTCGTCTGTAGTATTTTTACATTTATTCATTGTCATTTTTGTCAGTAACGAACTTATTCCTCATCCTGATTATCTTAAGTTCTCTATAAAACTAAATATGAAATGGGGCTTGGTTAGTTAAATTCTTAATTTCCTTTGCAAAATAACTCACAGAAACTTCCAAAAATACCACAGGAAGCTATTTGTGCAAGTTTATTTTTTTAAATCTCGACTCAAGCTGCTACTATTAACATATCATTAATATAGATGTCTCACCAGATTAATGACATTTGTATAAAGAACATTTCTTATGTTCTAAGAAGTAAAACTTATTCTACATTTGACAGTAAGATTAAACACTGAAATGAATTAAAAATTGAAATAACTTTATCTTTATAAATATTTGTTATTAATATAAAAGCTAATCTTTAGTAAGCATTATCTGTCAGAAACCACAATTTTTTTCACCTTATTGTATTTATTTAATGGCACAATAGGAGGTTGTCCTTATGATCATGGTTTCCTAGATAAGGAAATTAGGGCTTTGATATGATGTGCATGATAAGCATGATTAAGGTTTCTTAATTTGTACAAGAATGAAATTCACACCTGGACACTTTGAGTTAATAGTAAAGATGATTTTACCAGCAAATTAGTCAACTCAATTATAAAAAATGACAAATCTGTGAACCAGAAAATAATATTAGATATTAACAAATAAGTTCATAGTTTAGTTTTGGAAAGAAAGTGATGTATCTAAAATGAAAACAAAACTGTTACTCAGTTATGTTACCTAGAAGTTCAGTTCCATAAGGAAAAACTAACATGATTTAAAACTCATAAAATGTCACCATTGAATGAAAAGCCAGGAAATAAATTTTATAGAAACTTAAATAAGTTCTCATTTTCTGGATCACTGGTATTGAAGGGTACAGCTGAGTAATGCTTTAGATAAGACACCAATTGAATGTGCAATACATTTGTCCTTAAGGAAGAAATAAAAATAGAAATTCCAGGGAATGAGTTAAAGGACAAGAAGAATCTTTTGTATACTATAAATCAAAAGCACATCTTAAAATGCATGAGGATATGTGGGGAAAAGGAGAATAGGATTTAGAGATAACAACAACTTGTTACAGGAAAGGTGCAGATCAGGAATTTGGCATCACCTATTATCGTCTTCATCATGAAAATAACAATATAAAAACTATTACTATGGGTACCTATTTTTGAACCCAATTTATTGCAGTGTGAAGACTATAAATTCTTAAACTGGGAGGACAAAGAGTTTTTAAAATGTTGTATATTTTCTCTGAATAAAAGTAATTAAGGCTTTAAAATGGAAAATAAAAACCAGGCAGAGCATAGTCAGATAATAATTTGAACAGAAATGCAAATTGATAAAAAACATGAAATATTCAGCTAATATTAGAATAATTCAAAATTAATAAAACAAATATAATTATTTTAGAGGCATGTTCTTATGAAAATCCCATTTGTAAGAAAAACATAATGAAGCAGACATTCTTGTCTGCTAATGACATAATTCTAAAATATTGAAACCTATAGTTTTCCAGAAACTGAAAGGAAATTATATGTCAAGATTCTCCTATTGCTTTGGAGAAAAGATAAATGCACCAAAAAGAAAGAAAGAATGGTCACATTGTTGTGCCTCATTAGTAAAATCAGTATTTTCAAATAAGTTTTGTTAGTTTTAGCATATATAGTAATGAAAGTGAAGAAGGGAAAAAACAGAACAGTATTTCATATTGTATACTAGATTCTTGAAAATACAACATTTTTTTGAAATACTTATGAAAAAGAATGATATTACTTTTTTACAGAGAGAATTGTAGACAATTTTAATTTGTGAGTAATTTCATTTTTACATTTATAACATTGAGTAGAATAATTATTTGTATGGTTTAATATAAAATGAAATAAAATTAACAGCATGAGTTATATAAACAATTGAAATGTCCATAAATATTAAATTAATTACGACACATTTCAAAAATGTTATTTTATAAATATAATTGATAGAAGACATGTGTAAAAAATTTTAATAGTAATAAATTATTCAGCATGATTAATAATATAAACACACCTAGAAGCACACTTGGTAAAAAATAAAGGTATAATATGACCTTTTTTATAGAAGTTTTAAAAATATTAAGGCATTATGACATTCAAAATATCCAATGCATTTTTAGTTTCCACATCTCCGAAAAGGATGAAAACCAACAAATGAGAGGAAAGGAGAGATAAAATAATGGAAGCCTAAGAAATAGAAGTCAAAAAACTAGATGTCAGAAATAAGAACAAATATATTGTTAGCAAAATAAACACAAATAGAAAAAATTTACTTATATTGAAATGCCATCTGATCAGTTGTTTCCTCTTCCTATCTAAATATATAAAACTGCAAAGATAAAACAAGTGAAGGATTATAATAATAATCAAAATTAAGTCTAAGAAAAATTAAATGCAGGAAATATTTTGTGGAATAATAACATGTTTTAGAAAGTCAGAACTGTGAATTACACTCGGGCTCTGCTAACACATTTCAAGTTGGAATAAAACAATATGTTAGTTTAAAAGTTGTTCTATTTTTATTTTTTGTTTGCCGAATCTTTAGCAATAAGCATATGCTACTTTTTAATTTTTCTTTCAATTATTTTGTTCTTAACTTTTTAATATGTTCTGCTCAATTAGTCATTCAGATAATTATAATTGAAATTATAATTTATATTAAATTTATATCTAGATCTTTGAAAAAGATCTATTGTCACATCATACTGTGCAATACAACACCAGAAACTTCTTTCTTCTATCTAAATATAACTTAATAATGTTATTCAGATCTACATCATCCTTCCCTCCTCTCCACTTTTACCAGTTTCTGGTAACACCATTGTATTCTGAATTTGTATTAAGATTTTTAGATGAATAAGATCATGTTCCATTTATCTTTCTGTGTCTGGCTTATTTCACCTAACAGTGAAATTCATTTCAATCCACGTTGGAACAAGTAACAAGATTCCATCATTTTCTATGGCAGAGTAATATTTCATTGTATTAATAAACCATATTTTCTTTATTGATTTGTGGATGCACACAGTTTGATTCTGCATTTTGTCTATCATGAATGGTGCTGTAATAAATAGAGAAGTGCAGATGTCTGATTAACTGATTTTATTTCCTTTCAATATAGCAAGTATATTGGAAATACTTTTTAATGTTGAAATTCATAGATCATGTGGTAGTTCTATTTCAATTTTTTGAAGAATTTGAGTACAACTTTATGTATTAGTTACAATACTTTCCATTACTACCCCACAGTGTGCAAGATTTATCTTATCACTATATCCTTACTAGCATTTTCTTATCTTTTATCTTTTCTAGAAAAGTCATTCTAACTGGAATGAGGTAACATCTTGTGGTTTTGCTTTACGTTCTCCTAATGATTAGTAATGCTGAGCATTTAATCATACACATGTTGGCCATTTACATATCTTCCTTTGACAAATGTCTATTTAAGCCCATTACCCATTTTTACTTATTTACTTGTTTTTTTATTTAAAAAGCAACATTTAAGTGTCATGTAATCCATTTTTTTTTCCATTTTTGCTTTTGTTTTGCTTTTGTACAATGTCTTCTGCTTTGACTTTTTGCTCAGGGTGGTTTTGGCTATTTGGAGGGCTTTGTGGTTCCACATGAATTTTAGGACGGTTTTTTTCAAGATCTATGAAGAAATTCATTGGTATTTTGACAGAGATTGCATTGAATCTGTATGTAACTTTGGGAAGCAAGGACATATTGACTTCCAATTCCTTAATTTGGGAAGTTGTTCCATTCATTTGTCCTCATCTTTTTCTTTCATCAAGATTTTATAGGTTATAGTAGATAACACTGTAGGATATTTTCAGTTCATTGGTTAAATTTATTTGTATGGTTTTCAAAAATAGCTATTGAAAATGGATTGGCTTGATTTTTTAGATAACTTGTAATTGGTATCTAGTGATGAAGCAATTTTATGTTGACTTTATATCTTAAATTTTATTGAATTTGTTTATTAGTTCTACTAGATTTTTGTGGAGTCTGAAATTTTTCTGTACATGGGAGCATTCAATCTTGAATTACAAATTGACTACCTCCTCCCCACTTGGATGGTATTTATTTATTTGTTTGTTTTTGCCAGATTCCACCGGGTAGGACTTCTTCTAATACCATGTTCTAAAAGTTGTGAAAGCAGCCATGCTAGTCTTGCTCCAGATCTTAGAAAGAAAGTTTTCTATTGTGCCCCATTTAAAATGATGTCAGCTATTGGCTTATTATATATGTTACTTATTGAGGCTTATTATGTTGAACAATGTTCCTTCTACAGCTAATTTTTTAAGTGCTTTTATCACAAAGGGTGTCAATTTTTTTTCAAATGTCTTTTCTGCATCTTTTGAGGTAATCATGTAATTTTTATATTTTATGCTGGTGATAAGTAGTATCAGATTTATTAATTCGTATATTTTACCCATTTTTTCACAATAGAATCAATCTCACTTAACCATAGTTAATAATCTTTTTAAATGTGCTTTAGATTCTGTTTGCTAGATTTTTAAAAAAAAATTTTCTATCTAAGTTCATCAAGGATATTGTCTTACAGGACGAAAACCAAATTTTTTTTTTTAATTTTTAATTTTTAATATTTTTCTCCAGTACCGGAGATTGAACCTTCTGGTGTTCTGCTGAGATAAATGTCCAGCCCTTTTTATTTTTTATTTTGAGACAGGGTCTCACTAAATTGCTGAATCTGGCTTCAAACTTGCAATCCTCCTGGTCCTGCCTACTGTTTAGTTGGATTTACAGTTGTGTGCCCCCACAACTGGCTTTGGAAAGTAGTTTCTGTTTTGTTTGGTTTTAATATTTTGCTTTTATTTTGTTTTAATATTGTGTTCTTGTTTGCTTTTGGTATCAGGGTAATATGGGTGTCATAAAATTATTTTGGAAGAATAATTTCTTTGGATCAATTTAAGAAATATTGCTACTAGTTTTTGAAAACAAATATATTTGGCTTTTCTTTAAGGAGTGACTTTCATTGCTGAATTAATCTCCTTTGAAATTATTAGCCTGTTGAGGTTTTCTATGTCTGCTGAATTCAATCCTGATAAGGCATATGTGTCCAGTAATTGTTCATTTCTCAAGTTGTCAGATTTCTAATGTTCATAATAATCTGTAACAATCCTGTGTATTAGAGATATCAGTATTAATGTCTTTTGAATCATCTCTGATTTTATTTACTTGAGTCCTGTCATTTTTTGTTATTTAGTCTAAGGAAGTTAGTTTTTGTCAGTTTTTGCTGATACTTTACATAATTTAACCTCAAATTCATTTCTGCTCTTATTTTTGTTCTTTCTTTCTTCACATTAAATAAATTTTGCTATGGCTTCTTCTTATTATTCTTATTCCTTGAGGTACAGTGATATGCTTTTTGTTTGTGTGTGTGTGTGTTAATGTTTCTCCTTTTGGAAATAGCTATTGCTTGCATAAATTTCCCTCTTGGTACAGTTCTTGCTGTATCCAATAGAGTTTGATAGGTTGTGTCTCCATTTTTATGTGATTCAAGAAATTTTGTAATTTTCTCTTTGGATTCTTTTTCTATCCTTTGGTTGTTAAAACGTAAGCATTCAATGTCCATATATATTTGTAGTTTCCAAAGTTTTTCTTGTTATTAATTTCTAGTTTTATTTCACTATGGTTGGAAAAGATGCTTCATATAATTTCATGTTTCAAAAAATTTTCTAAGACTTGTTTTACAGCCTTTCGTAGGCTTTATCCTGGAAATATCCATATGCTGCTGAGAAGAATATATATTTTGTAGCTGTTGGATGGAATGCTCTACAGATGTCTATTAGGTCTATTTAGTACAGGGTAGAATTTAACTCTGCTATTCCTTTGTTTATTTTCTGAGTCACTTTTCCATTACCTGGAGTGAGTGGAGCATTAAAATCCCCACCTATTATTGTATAGGAGTCTGTCTGACTTTTTAAGTGTATTATTATTTGTTTTATATGTTTACACGCTCTAATATTGAATGTATGTACATTTACATTTGCTATTTCCTCTTGCTTAATTGATCCCTCTTCATTATATAGTAACTTATCATGGCTCTTTTTTCTGATTTTGATTTAAAGCCTTTTTTTATTGTTGCTACTCCTGCTTTCTTTTAAGTTATATTTGCAGGAACTATTTTATTCCATCACTTTAACTTTGGACTGTGTGTGTCCTTAGAGGTAAAGTGATTTTTTTTGAAAGCAACAAATACATTTGATGTTTTTATTTTTTCATCCATTTAATTACTGTTGTCTTTTAATTGGAGGATTTAATCTATTTATATTTAAGGTAATTGTCAAAAGGTAAGATCTTTCCACACATTTTGTAACTTGTTTTCTATTTTTATTAAAGCTTCTTTTTCTCTCCTCTCATGGTCCTCCTTTGTGGTTTAGTGGTTTTCTTTAATAATGTGATTTGATCTTTTGCTTATTATTTTTGGTTTGTCTATTAAATAATTTTTGCTGTGTGATTAACATAAACCTTAAAAAACATTTTTATTTATAAGAAGTTATTTTGAAATGATAGCAACTTAACATTGACCCTAAATATAGAAAAAGAAACAAGAAAAACAGTAAAATATATTTAAAAACTACTACCAAAGACTCCATGCTTAAACTTCACTACTCTCCACATTTTGAATATATGATGTTCTATTTTACATATTTCAATATTGCCTATCTCTCAATATAATAATTGAGTTGTGATTATTTTCAGTGGTTTTGCTCTTTAGCCCTCTTACTAAAGTTATGAATTATCTATGCACCATATTTGTAACATTAGGACATTCTGAATTTGTCTGTATAATTACTCTTGCTAGTTAAGTTTTACACCTTCCAATTTTTATTTCTTAGGCATTACCATTTTATTCTTTCAGTTTGAAAAATTCTCTTTATCATTTCTTGTAAGATAGTTCTGTTAGGCAGAGATATTGTCTCAGCTTTCCTTGTTTGGGGATGTCTTATGTCTCCTTCATTACTAAGGGACGGCATTTCTGGGTACATTATTATTATTATTATTTTGTACCAGGAATTTGATTCAGGGGTACTCGACCACTGAGCCACATCCCCAGCCCTATTTTGTATTTTACGTAGAGACAGGGTCTCACTGAGTTGCTTAGCTCCTCGCCGTTGCTGGGGCTGGCTTTGAACTCGTGATTCTCCTGTCTCAGCCTCCCAAAGTGCTGGGATTACAGGCGTGCACCACCACGCCCAGCTAGCGCACATTATTCTTGATTTGCAAATATTTTTTTTCCCTCAGTAATATACTAATCTCATGCTACTCTTTCCTGGTTTGTAAGTTTTGTTCTAAGAAGTCTTCTGTCTGCTCAATTAGGACACCTTTACTAGTAATATGTTCCTTTTCTCTTGTTGCTTTCAGAATTATTTTCTCTGTTATCTGAAACACTTGAGAGCAAAATTATTATATGTTTTAGGGTAAACTTGGCTGAGTTGCATCAGATTGGTAACTTTTGACATTTCTGTAGGTAGTTATTTGCATCCTTCTCTAGATTTGAGAAGTTTCATCTTATATCTCATTATCTCTTTCAACGTACTTCCTACACCTTGCTAATTCCAAGTCTCTATTGAACCTCAAAAAATTAAAGAGTTGCTTTTCTAATGCTGTCTCAAACTTTCATACACTGTCTTCATTCCTCTTCATGTTTTTGTTTCTCTCCTAATTTGTGTGTGTGTGTGGGGGGGGGGGGGGTTAAACAGTTTACCTCTAAACTACTGAGACCAGACTTGAACTTGTAGCCCTCCCAGGTAACTGGGATAACAAGCATGTGTCACTGGCCTACTTTATAATTTTTAAACAGCCTGTCTTCAAGATCACTAATTCTTCTGTTTGGTCAATCCTTCTTTTGATGGTTTCTATCTTGCTGTTAATTTTTCTTAGGGTATTTTAAGAATTTTAATTATTTTCTTAGGGTAATTCAAGAATTTCTATTTTATTTTTAAAATTAATTTCTATTAAATTTCTCTGTTAGAATATTGAATCACTTCACTGTGGTTTTATTTGAAGCTTGATGAGTTTTCTTTAAACAGTTATTTTGAATTCTGTGAGGGCTCACCAATATTGGTTGCTGTAAAATCAGGTTTGGGTGCCTTATTTTGTCTGTTTCGTGACATTATCAGGCAATTCCCTGAAAGTTCTTGATGTGTTGGTCTTGAAATTGATACCATCACCGCCTCATTGAAAGATGAGGTATTCATTCCAGACTTCTTAATCTGGCTTTGTTGGTGCCTGTGTTAGAAATTCTAAGCACTCTTCTCAACTTCTCTGAGCCTCTAGACTCTTCTGCTATGATACCACTATATAAAAACCTAATTACAAGTCAGTCATGAAATCTTCTCTGATGTCTTTTTACTGTTTCAGCAACAGAGGGTGATATAACACAAGTTTGTCCCAAATCTACAATTGTTGTGTTGCTCAGAATAATCTTCTATTAGGGCTAGTATTTCCCTTCAAGTCTCCCCTTGTGCCCATGGTATGTCAAGGTACCTTATTCACTGTCACCTGCTTGCATTTAGGCACCACAGCTTTCCAAATGGCTTTGGATCTGACCATAGAAGACTAGTCCTTAGTTTCCTATGAAATAACATGGTGCCTGCCTCTTTTTTCTCCCCCAGCAGACAATTATTTTGTGTTGTGCTTCTTGGGATTGAGGGTGGAATGGAGTGGGCCCTCCCATTATCACCATCACTACAATGCTAGGTCACACCTGAGCCCAGAATCCACAGAGATCATCACAACATGGAGCAAGACCAAAGCCCACACTGGTATGGACTGTCTGCCTCTGTGGGAGACTTGTGATTGAGATTTATACAAAAAACCATAGATGATGCTGGGAGTGACTGAGGTCATGGCTTTCCACTAGGTTTCATCCAGAGGCTCCTTTTACAGGCATTAGTCTGGATAGCAGGGTCATTAAGATCTGCTCAGTGTTAACTTGCTCCATTATATAGTTACTTTGCAAACAATGAAATTAAATCATAATTGAGATATTATTTTATAATAGCTTCATTTAAAATTTAAATACAGAGTACATGTTGATATGATTATAAGACCTTTTATGTTTTCTGTCTTCTATTATGCAAAATTGGAAGTCAAGTAATGTTTTTTTATTCAATTGAAAATTTCATTTCCATCGAATTTTTCTGAATTTTACCACTGAATTACATACATATTTTAAAATTTAAAAATGTGTTTTGTAAAACATTTTTATTCTTTGAAATTCGTTTTATGATTTTTTTTCAAAATCAGGCTGTTTTAAGATGCTATGTCCCTATTCTTTCAGTATTTATGTTTTTTGATGAACTATGAAAATGTTGATATTTCAGAATCCTTTAAATGGAGAGATTTCAAATGAACTAATGTAGTATCTATTTATCCAGATAGGGTCCATGTAGAAGGAAGCATTATATAGGATCCAGAAATAGGACCAAGAATGTTGAGTTTTATTAGCTGTTTTTCCATTGATAGTGAATTACCAATTTAACCTTATATCTTCCTCAATATCAGGACCAAGGTGATAATTACACAAGAGTTAATATTATCTACACACATTAAAATATATATTTATTATCAGAATTTTGTAGCAAAATTATCTTAAAATAAATATAAATCTGTAGTAACCCACGTAGATAAAAGTTGGAAAAAGCATTGTCCTATATCACTTAGGGTATAATAATAAAATACCATAAGCTGAGTGAATTATACACAACAGATATTTCCTTTTCATAGTTATAGAAGCTAGAAAGTTTGGTATCAAAACCAGCAGTTAGGGCTGGGGTTGTGGCTCAGAGTGGTGGAGCACTTTTCTAGCATGCGTGAGGTACTGGGTTCAATCCTCAGAACCACATAAAAGTAAATAAATAAAAGTAAAGATTTTGTGTTCATCTACAACTAAAAGAATATTTATAAAAATCCAACAAGGATTTGTAAATGACCCATAGTTTTGGTGCATAGACTTTGGCATTTTGTTTTATTTTATTATTTATTTATTTATTTTTGGTACTGGGGACTGAAACCAGCAGCACTTAACTACTGAGCTGTATCCCCAGACCTTTTTATTTTATTTTATTTATTTTGAGACAGGATCTTGCTAAATTCTTGAGTCTGAACTCAAACTTTCCACCCTCCTGTCTCAGCCTCCCTAGTAGCTGGGATTGCAGGCATGTGCCATCTTGCCTAACTGTACTGTGGTATTCCTATTTTATCTCATGTTGGACAGGAAGAAGGAGATCTTTGAGATCTCTTTTATAATGATAACAGTATCTTTCATGAGGGATCTGGTCTCATGATATAATCATCTTTCAAATATACCAAATCCTAATGGCATCCTGTTGGGAGTCAGATTTCAAAATGTGAGCATGGATGAGAGGCACACAGATATTCAATCCATATCAAGCCAAAGTATATGCTGATATCTAAACATGCACATACTATTCCTTTGCA
>CM053405.1:76407882-76557753 GCA_028644305.1 Xerus rutilus
TCTCTTTGTTGGAGTGATCTTTTTTTTCTGATAAACAGGTGTTTAATGATACATTACTTTTCACAGGGATGACTATGACTACGGAGACTTTTTTAAACTAATTTAGGAATTTATAACAATGCATCACAGATCTGAAATAAACTACTTTCTTACCACAACTACCTTGTAAACACTGCAACCTTTCTTCTCTCCAAAATGACCCCTAACATCACATGGAAATAGTTAATGAGGGAACCAGAAACCTAGATTTATGAACAAAAATATAAACAAAAGAAAAAATAACAATTCAATAGTTTGATAAAAGCAGGGAATTCAGTGCATTTCACTGTGTTGCTTTGCTCTTCTTACTCTTGCTCTTTTTGTCTCTCTTCTTCAGCCCATCCATGTTGGCTCTCAATAGGTTTGAATAAGCCATTTGAAACTTATTCACTTCTTTGGAACTCACCACTGTGCTGATCTTCTTTTTCCATTGCTCTCAATAGACATTTGTGGTCTGAGGGCTCAAGGCCCTCCACAGAGCCCTTCCTCAGTGCGGGCTTAGTTCGACCATCAAACTTCTTCAAGGTGATGTACACACTGCCTGACAACCGACACTTCTGGAAGAGCTTGGTCAGCTCCGTCAGGAACTGCTCGCTCTCCAGGAGCACCATCGTACTGCTGTGGGACCCTCTCCATCAGCACAACAGAGTGATCATTTTTTTTACTGTATTTTCTCACTGAGGTAATTCTTTAATTCACAGATCATTTTAATTATGTCCATTCTGAACTCCTTCTCTGACTTTTCATCTACTGCACTGTCAATGGATTCTATTGTTGTAGTATCTTGGTTTGTTTGGGGTACATTCTTCCCTTCTTTGCATGTTGTCTATGTGTCTTCCTCTCTTTTAGTGCAGAACTTTGGTACTGTATCTTCTATCCTATAATTTCATAGTGGTCCTGCAAGTTATAAATACCTCACCTTTAAGGGAAAGATCAATGTTTACAGCACCCAATGCAACCAATGTGCAGCCATAAATCAATTACCTTTTATTTTGACATTTACAGTTTTGTCACTCTAAATAGCAATGATGAGTTTGGTTATCTTTTTCCATATAGTCAATAAGTTTGCATAAGATTTTACTGTTTCTAATAATGGACAGAGGGGGAATAGGATGTAATGTTTATGAGGAAGGATGTGAAAATATAGAGGTATTAGATTATCAAACTATTAAAAGTGTAATCAAAAGAAGTTGACTCTTAGCAGGAAAAAAAAAAGAGAAAGAGGCAACCCCATACAGGGCTCCCTGTTTCCTCTGAAACAGAATAGTGTCTGTTATTACACCTAGTAGAGATACATCTGATGCAACCAGGCCCACAGGTACCTTGGCGATGGCTTTCCAGGTTCTGGTTGTTATCCCTAGAGGGAAGGAGGCATGCTCATAGTTGGTAACAGCAGTAGCATCAAGCCTATAGGTACCTTGATATTGGGCTTCTAGGCCCCAGTTTCCCAAGGTGGAAGCTACCCCAGCTAAAGTTGGCAGAGGCAGCAGTGGAGGTAACTGAAGATGGCAATGGAAGTGTCCAAGATGGAGGCAAACACTTTTAGAGATGGAACTGGAAGGATGGGCTCTATGATGGTGTTGGGTGCCCTGTTTGGTGATGCCTCAGTGTGGCCTGTGGTGTTGCTATGGGCAGCTACCTCCTGGCCCTGTTCCATGTCCCATGGTAGAGATTATCATGTGGGGAAGGCTATGGTAGTGGCTGTAATGCCCTTAAATGGAGGCAGTTTGAGTGGAGCCAAATGTTCCTGAATAGGGAACTGCAGTGTGGGGCTCCTCTCCAGCTTGGATGGCCAGGTGGGGCGGGCCTCTATGGGGCAGTGTGCTTCTTATGAATTGTTATCAAGACTTTTGGAGGCTTATTATAAATAGCTATAGCAGGATATGTTTTACTCATTCTATGAAACTTAGGAAAGCTGAATGGTTCATTCCTTAGGTAATGTGACTGCATAACAACCCTATAAATAAATATTAAAGATTCATAAATAAAGTTCTGACTTTAGTCAAAGATGTTTTCTCATCATATCACTTTTCTCTTTATTTTTATTTAAATTTTAGTAATGACTAGTATATAATAAATTATATATTATTTCCTAGTAAACTTTGAAATATATTACAAGTATATATATAACAATATTGTATTACAATGTATTTTTCTAGATTTAGTATTAAAAAGTTAGACAAAAATTATTTAAAAACTGATATACAAAGAAATAATAATAAAAACATCAAAAAGTGAAGTTCTAAGAAACATTTTTGGTAAAAGTTATCATTTTTCTGAAGTTTTTGAGCAATTTATTTTAATACTCTTGAATGTTGTCTTCATATCTCACTCATAGTCTTTCTCTAATTTGATTTCTGAAAACATGTATGCTCATTTTCCATACTCCCTGAAATGTGCTCATTGCTGATACGAAATTTCCATTATACACCAAATACAATTAAAGCAAATTCAAAATTATTCTTCTCATCTCATTAGAATTTACAAGCTCATGGTTATACTTGGTAAATATTCACTCACATGTTCCTTTTCCTTACTTTCATTACTAATGTCTCTCATTTTTAAAATTTTTACTTACGTACTGTCTACAATTTATTGCATCCCTTTAGGCAAATGACTAAAATCTTGCTTCAGTTTTTCCATGTGTATAATGGGAATGCTGGAGATTATTTAGATATATTAAAATGTATGTTTAAAATAGTCCATTTCATGTATACTTTTGCATGTGGTTTTATTCATTAATGTTTATAGCTTCAATATTTACAGGTTCATTTAAATATTTCCTTAAGTTTTAGTGTACATTTACATACCTAATAGTTAATTAAAGTTAGCATTATTTATGTCTCTAATAACTAATTATTGTTCATTTTAGAAATGTATTTGCAAAGCTAAATATTTAGCTTTTTAATTAGCAGACAAGCATGTTATTGGAAAAATATAATACTCCTTTAGGTTTAATTTTGGAAAATCTTATCAAAAGTTCAAATTTGATCTTTTAGAATATTTTTTCTTGGCCTCATCTTGAAAGAATTCAAAGACACAGAATATCCATTTAATTCCTTTGGAAAAACTTGATTTTTACATTCCCATTTTGTTTTCATGATTACACTTCATTTGTTATTAGTTAGGTTTGTCCTTGTGTCATGATTTTTTAAATTATAAAAAATTTCAGACATAACAATGTTGGCAAACTTTTCTCATTTTGTCATGAAATCAAGGAAGAATAAGTTATATTTTCAGGTTTATTTTTACTGGTGTACAGGAAACATAGAAGGCACAAATGCCTCTCTTTGGGGATTATTTTAGATGTTTTATTATCCATTAATAGGTCAGGCTTAAAAGACTTTTGACACAGGCATGTAGAAAATATGAAGTTGAAATTACAACCTGATGAAAGCCAGGTTATTCCACCTATGAAATAAGATAATTTCACTGATTTTTCTGACAACATTAACATCTAGTTGTACAGAATGTAGGTATGTATTTATGGGTTTAGATACAATATGGTTGCAGTAATTCACTTTTTTACAAATACAAATGGCACAAAATCCTACCCAAATAATAACAAATACAAAGGCACAATTATCTACAAATTAAATTTACCAATAGGTATTAATAATTCCAAGTATTTTAATAAAAATTTAGATATACTTTATAGCAGTTTAAAGAAGGCAATAATTCATGCAAGAGTTTAGTTAAACTTGGTTGTTCAGAAACACACATACTTACTCCTGTGCACTTGTATAAAAATGCATGGAAGTTTTACTTCATTTATGTTATCATAACTTTTAATCAGATTTTAAAATTTTCTTTCAAATTCATTTGTTTCATAGAAAGTACCTTAAGCACCTATGGCTTTCTTTAATAGGACACTTTTATTTTCCTACCAAAAGTTCAATTATTCACCTTCCTATATTTACTTTGTACTGGTGTTATTCAATATATAAACTAATGCATCTCAATTTGTTGTGCTCCTGTCTTCAAACTCATCTGTGCATTGGCACTTAATGTTCATTTTAGTGGTATGTAGAAAATTTAATTTTAAATGAATTTAAGCTCCAGTTTTCCTTTGTTTAGATATTAATATCTAATCTCAATTTTAATTAGATACATACAGCTTTCAATTATATAAAAATTATATGTTGTATAGGTAGAGCTAAACAAGTATATATACAACAAAAATATAATTTTCAAACACTACATTTATGATGATTTATTTTTTATATTTGAAAATACAGAAACTTCAAAGTATAAAATAAAATAGGGGCTGGGATTGTGGCTCAGCGGTAGAGCGCTTGCCTCGCGTGCGTGAGGCCCTGGGTTCGATCCTCAGCACCACATACAAAGCAATAAAATAAAGACATTTTTAAAAAAATAAAAAATAAAATAAAATAAAATAAAATAAATATCCCAAATGCTAAAAATTGATTACCACATTTATTGTAGTTTTTGACAAGAATTTAACTATTAAAAACTACAGGGCTGGGGCTGTAGCTCAGTGGTAGAGCGCTTGCCTAGCATGCATGAGGCACTGGGTTCGATCCTCAGCACCACATACAAATAATAAATGAATAAAATAAAGATCCATCAACAACTAAAAAATTATTTTAAAAAACCACAAAAAAACTACAAAAGTAGTCAATTATTCTTTAAGTATTTCAAAAATTTAGATATAAATTTTTCTTCAATAATTCTTACTTTTTAGAAATAAAATAATATTGAGCATTTATTTCTTAACAAGACCTTGTTTATTTTATTTTTCAAATTATGTAATTATCTTATGCTATTTTTCTATCTGTTTTATCTGTTTTTTTTTTTAGATCTACATGACAGTAGAGTGTATTTTGACATATTATACATACATGGGGTATAATTTATTCTAACAAGGATACTTCCTGTTCTTGTGGTTGTACATGATGTGGAGTTTCATTGGTAATGTATTCATATATGAGCATAGGAAAGTTATGTCTGATTCTTTCTACTGTCTTTTCTATTCTCATCTCCCCTTCCTTTCATTCTCCTTTGTCTAATCCAATGAACATTTATCCAACCCCACCCCCTTAGCATGGGCTAGCATCCACATATCAGAGACAACATGCAGCCTTTGGTTTTGAGGACTGGCTTATTTCATTCACTTAGCATGATAGTCTCCAATCCCATCCATTTACTGGCAAATGCCATAATTTTATTTTTCTTTATGGCTGACTAGTATTCCATTTTGTATATATACCACATTTTCTTTATCCATTCATCTATTGAATGACACCTAGGTTGGTTTCATAGCTTTGTTATTGTTCATTGAGCTGCTACAAACATTGATATGTCTGTGTCACTAGAGTATGTTGATTTTAAGTCCTCTGGGTATCTACCAAGTAGTGGGATAACTGGGTCAGATGGTGGTTCCTTCATACATTTTCTGAGAAATCTTCATACTGCTTTCCAGAGTGGTTCCATTAATTTGCAGTCCCACTAGCAATGTATTTTTCCTCATATCCTCACCAACATTTATTGTTATTTTTGTTCTTAATAATTACCATTCTGACTGGAATGAGGAGGAATCTCAGTATAGTTATAATTTGCATTTGTCTAATTACTAGAGATGTTGAACATTTTTTCTCATATATTTGTTGACTATTCATATTCCTTCTTCTGTAAAGTACTTGATCAGTTCCTTTCCCCGTTTATTGATTGGGTTGTTTCTTTTTTTAATTTTATTAATATTTTTGAGTTCTTTACATATCCTAGAGATTAATGCTCTATCTGAGGTGCAAGCAGTAGAGATTTCCTCATATTCTGTAGGCTTTCTCTTCACATTCTTGATTTTTTCCTTTGTTGTAAAGAAGCTTTTTCATTTGAAACCTTCCCATTTATCAATTCTTGACTTTACTTCTGGGGCTTTAGAGGTCTTGTCTAGGAAGTTGGTTCCTAAGATGACATGATGGAAAGTTGGGCCTACATTTTCTTCTAATAGGCACAGGGTCTCTGGTCTAATACCTAGATCCTTGATCCATTTTGAGTTGAGTTTTGTGCAGGGTTAGAGATAGTGGTTAATTTTGAAACAATGGTTCTATTCAACTTAAGAAGGAACTATATATTCAGGAATGTCTTAAATTTCACATCATAAATTATATACATATTGGTTAAAAAGTGAAATTACATCCTTTTAAAGTGAATATGGGATTTGTTAATTATGTGTTTATTATACTTACAGCCATGTTGAAAGATGACCAGAAATAAATGTTGATGCAAATTAAGATTTATTCAATAAGATCTTTATAATAATAGAGCTTTTCCTCCTTATTAGAGAAGAAGAGACAGATATAGTGGCTCTAAGTTACAGATTTTTTAAAACAGTCATTGATAAGGTAAACATGAGACAGTATCAAGAACAAAACATTTTAAAAGGAAAAAAAACAGAATGATATCGTGAAAATGGAATCTGACAGCAGAGATGTGAAGATCATAGAAAGTATAAAAATATATTTGGATCATAGAAAGCTTTCCATATACAAACTGGAATGAATTAGAAAAAAATAGTAAAAGCGGGATTTGTAGCTCAGTGGTAGAACACTTGCCTAGCATGTGTGAAGCACTGGGTTTGATCCTCAGCATCACATAAAAAATTAAATAAAATAAACATTGTGTCCACCTACAACTGAAAGTATTACAAAATAAATAGTAAAAATATTTAAAAAGACAATTTATAATGAGACTTAAAGGTAAGACTTAGATACTAAGAAAAGCAGCTCTTAGAGTTATCACACATCAGATGTTGATAAAGAAACTGAACTATAATATCAGGCAACATATTTATTTTTAATACCACTATTGGGATTAATTCTGAAACAAAAAGCAAAAATGAAACAAAAGTTTCAGTAGAGAATTTATGCTATTCCTTACATAATTTTTTAATAAGATGAGGAATCAAAAAACTAAAACTATAATAAAAATATGATCCAAAAAGACTTAGATCATTATTGTTGCATTGCACTATTAAAGAGTATAGGGGATATAGACATTTTAAAAGTCAGCTGCTTGTACAACTTGGAGACAGGCAACAACTTTGCAGCTACTTATGATCCAAACTCTGCCAATTTCCCGTGAGGTAGTGAGGATACTAAAGTGATGATTATGCCTAATATTGTTAAGCACCAAATTATTTGCAGAAGAGCTTAAAATATAATTCAAAAATAGAAAAAGCTTTAGATTTTTCCTTAAGAAAAATAAAAACAAACAATTCAATGTCAGAAGGGGGTGGTATCAGTGAGAAGGAGTATCATATAAGTACATGCGCAAACTCTTGGCAATTTGGCTATAAGGTCCCAAATTTTTATAAGATATCAAAGAGCCAGGTCAGCTAAACTAGGAAAAATAATGGCTGTTGGGCGTGTGAGAGTGAATATACATGTGAGAATGTATGTCTTTCTTTGAACTATTTTTATTCCATATGGTATTGATATAATTATCAAAGACTTGAGGTAAAGAACTTCTTTCAAGGCTTTCATGTGTGTGCTTCATGTGCAGGAAATGGTAGTCAAGGCAGAAACCAGAAAAGAGAAAAGGAAAGCCCCTTCTGATCAAAAACAGACATGAGTATGGATGACAGACAGCTTGTTGAGGATGTCAAAGTGCAAAGTTTTAAAATGAGCGTCCCTCACTTTGTAACATCCATCCATCATCACATGCCCAGAGGAGGGTAATACCAGACATGAGAGACAAACTGCTCATATTATGGACACAACAGCAACATCTATGCTAATTGGCCAAGTAGTAATGCACAAGTAGAAGATACTTGTGTTCAGTAAGCATAGTAGTTGTCTTAGAGACACTATAGAAAGTTGAATTTATGTAGCTGTAAGTAATCTGGCTCATTAATGAAACTTTTGTTCTGACATAAGTGCAGTTCAAAATTTGGCTGTTACCTCAGTAAAGGGCCTCAGTTATTAAGTCACCAATAAGATGATGGTTTATTTGCACCAAGACTTCGATGTAACCAATACTAATAAGTTGCAATGGACTCACTTTCAAGGGCGTTTTACATTTTAGACACTAAAAGTTGTTATTCAACACACTAAAACACATCCTTAGGATATTATTTAAGGATATAAGTTATAGCTATGATTGAAACTGAAGCATACAAATAAAATTTAAAAATTGGCATCAAATATATACTGTAATTATTCTTTTATTTACTAGAATTTACTTAGATTAGTGGAAGGAGTATTCCATATATTTAAAAAATTATTGAAACTAATTGTAATATTGTTGTCGAAGGAGCTGAAAAAAATGAAATAAGGTGCTAGAATATGAGGTTTATGACTTCCAAAAATTTAAATTTTCAATTCATGAGAGATCCTATTTGTCTTGATTTCAACATTTATGATCATGCTCTACCCATTTTCTGAAATCTTCTTCCTCAGAGGCTTAGGAAGACAAGCATCTCATAAATACATGCTCCATTTTTTAGTTGTTTTGTTATTTTTTCTGTTTTTATTATTTTTACATAATAGAATTTGTAAGGGGTCATTAGTCCTTTAAAGCAGTTCCACATTTAAAGATATCTCCTTTTTAAATTTATAGCTTTATTATGCTCTGTGCTATTCACTCTTTTTTTTTAAATATTTATTTTTTAGTTGTAGGTGACAGAATATCTTTATTTTATTTTTATGTGGTGCTGAGGATCGAACCCAGGGCCTCACGCGTGCTAGGTGAGCACGCTACCACTGCGCCATAACCCCAGCCCCTGTGCTATTCACTCTTAAATATACATCAAAGTAATTCCTTCTCTATGATGATTTTCCTTTCTGCTGCAGCCAGATTCAGGACATCTCTCTCAGTCTTCTCTCTTATGGTGGCAAATGCAGCACTTAACACACATTGCAAAGTTTTATCATGTTCACGTATCTTTCTTCCTTATGGATGAGCTTATCCTAAGAGCATAAATTATACTTTATTTAAGTTTTCATTTGAAGTGTTTATGTGATATGTGCCAGGAAGGTATTTCTGATTTTATTTTTGTTGAATACATTTATAGTTTTGTTTTTAAACTATAATATAATGGAAGAGGACAAAAATGAGGACATGAACAAGTACATAGTAAATGAAAAAGCAGAGGTGATTTTTCTTCAAAGCCATTTCAATAATTTGAATCTTAAAATTCAGAAGAAATAGTACTAAAATTATTATTTTTCTACATGATTCCAAAATGTCATCTTGATAAATGAAGAAAATAGGAAATCTAAAGGGGAAAAAAATGTCTTGGAACTAAAGGTTACGAATTAAAACAAAACAAAATAAAACAAAAACAACTCAAACTATCAAGTCACCTTGGTTTTCCAAAATATGAGCAACAATGACTCAATTTGAAAGGAGAGAAGCAAACTATGCAAAAATGTTTAGTGCATGGGAAATATCTGTGAGTTGAAACAGAATTTTATTTCAAAGTATAACAGGCATACTTTAGGAAATCAACTCAATTATTACCTTGCCAAATACATTGAAAGGACTTCCATTATTTATAAAGGAAAATGTATTTTTCTAAACTGGATATCAATTCTGTGCAAAAAAAGTATGGTTGACTGATTTGAAGTTTTTTGATTAGAGAAAAGAACGAGAGAAGTAGAAAAAAGCTTGGGCTTTATTACTGTGATTTGTAGAGGGCAGAGAAATATAAAAATATGAATTATTATTAAAATTGATTTATTATAAAACATTTTAAAATCTGTAGGGAAAGTAGAAAGGCTGTAAAGAAGGAGGTGAAATTTGGGTGAGTTCAGATCAGAGTTCTGCTTGCTTCCTTTGATGGAATCTGAAGGAGACAAGCCACAACTAGAAGCATTTCATACACCAAAAGGACCTTCGTAATTTCATGGAACACATTAAAGTTTAATAAATGGGTAGGTCTGGAATATGTCCCATTATATCTCAAAAAATATAAAAAAATTGAATTACATAAAGTTAAAATGTTTGAGAAAGCAATAGCCAGGCAGCATGATGCATGCCTATAATCTCAGCAAATCATCAGCCTGAGGCAAGAGTATCCAAAGTTGGAGGCCAGCCTCAGCAACTCTGTGAGTCCCTAAGTAATTTAGTAAGACCATTTCTCAAAATCAAAAACAAAGAATTCTGGAGACATGGCTCAGCAGTAAAGCCCCTCTGGGTTCAATCCCCAGTACAATAAAAAAAAAAATCTTGAGAAGGGGATAAGTACTCAAAACCAACCAAAAAAGACACAATAAAAGTAAAGAAGACATAAATAAAAAATGTATAAAATGTAAAGTAATGAATATGCTTACAAAGGATTATAGGAAATTGGAAATGTGAACGCATCAGTTTCATTTTCATTTCCAACTCCTGAGCTACCTTTCCTCAATCACTCAGGTATGGACTTGAGAAGCAAGTGAGAACACAAATTCTGCTGGAAACCTGAAGAGGAAAGCATCACAGAATTACTCTTCTTTGTTAGATCAGAAGTGTGGCTCCATGATAGGCAAGAAGCAGAACGGGGTAGATTTGTAGTTGGATTTGGCCCAAAGATGTTTAGAATGTATGTAGGAAGATTGCAGTAACTGAGCATGAGGATTTGTAGACATCATCAGCTAAGGTGACAGAAAACCTCCAAGCCATCTAATGCTACATTTCTGGCCTGCAGGGCAGAGACAACTGTGTTTCTACTCCTGATTAATTGTTTCCCTTTCTGATTGCTGCCATTCAGGATTCCTAGAAGTAGGTCCTTAGCCCAGTGAGTGGTGTTGAGCACAACAATGGTGTCCAGAGTAATAATAATAAGTGATATATGAGTGATAATATATATATCTCATTGGAGCAGAGGCTACTTTATATCAACAATCATATTTGGATATATAATCAAGAGTGCAACATAAAAATTGATTAAATCTTTGAAGTAACTGAACAAAATTATGTTTTAGACTGAATTCCTGCACTAGGCCACAACAGACTAGACCAAAACAACACGGATTTATTCAAGCTAAATGCTACATAACCAACTGCAACGTTAAAGATGCATATAGATCTGTTTTTAGTGAAATCAAAGATACCCCAGTTTACCTAAGACAGTCTAATAAGGAATTACTTGATACTCTAACCTTTACAGAAAAGCAACTCCAATTATATTTATGTTAACTAATTTTTATACTATTCTATTTCTTTGTTCTCACCTTTAAAACCCAGATTCTGCTATTACCAGTAGGAGGTCTCATTTCATTTTTTACAATAGAAGATGTCCCAATTCACAAATCCTGAATCAAAATCAATTAGCTTTATAGCTAAATTCTTTATAAATTTATATTTTTACAGAGTTTTGTTTTGTTTTTTTTTCATGTAACAGAGGAGATTGCCTAACAAAAACAGTTTTAGGTAAGACAAAACAAGTAGTTAGCATGGCACTATACAAAATTACTGTTTGTTATCATCAGCAAAATATAAGTAATTTATTTGAACTGAGGCTTTCCTACTGGGACCAAATTCCCAGGCAACTTGTGGTGGTGAGGAGGAGAGCATTAGTGCTGGACATAGAGCATTAGAACATGTGTGGTTGAGTGTGGGGTCAACTTCATAGGAACAGTAGAGATCTATGGCCTGCATTCAGACTTTTTTTTTTTGACCTGAAATTTAGAAGTGGACTTTTTGGTTTTATTTAGCAAGCTTTATGAGTCATAAATTACCTGTGTGCTAAAAAATAAAAGATTTTTGTTTCACCCTCAAAGAATGTCTTTGATGAATTTTAAATTATAAAGTAAAATACAAATTATTTTCTCTAAAATTAGATTGTTCTAAATTATGTAGAATCTACATCAGGAGATAATATGAAAAAGTTCAAAACTTTGGTTTGGCCTTTTTTAAACTTAAGTGATCATAAGGTAGAAGCTCGTGCTTTGATTAGTGAGGGAACAGATACAGGGAACAATCATTTGAATTCACTTATCCAGATTTACTACAACACATTTTTATCAATTGTACTCAAGTCACTTAACCCAAGTATAGTTGGATTAGACGTAACAGAAATATTTGAATGCCCTATTCAATATGTCCCATTAAAATATTTTTGTTTTTAAGAGATTGTTTTCCATTTCCCAAAACTATACATTTAGAATGATTTACTGATATAGATAGCTGGACTATTTGTTATTAATTATATTCTAAACAATACCACTTCATCAGCAGTTTATTTAGTGTTATTACTAGCCTATGGGGGAAAATTCCAGATCAGACTAATTGGCATATTTTCATTTCAATCATTTTCTCCCACCTTAATAGAAATCATAGTATTTGTGATATTTTGCTTTGCTTCTAAAATATTTTTAGTATCCTAAGAGAATTTACAAAAGAATTTAAATATCATTGAGCTAGTAAACTCTTATTTAAGTAGATTAGCATAATATTTTATATTTATTATAGTTAGAACAAAAAAATATCATACAAAGAAGGTCATTTAGGTAAAGGAGCCTTGTGCAGTGATATATAGCTCATACTAAAGTGTCTGTAGGACATTATTACAAGTCAGACTAGTGATTTTCACAGGCATTAAAAGAAAACCTTGAACACTGTAAGACCAAATTATCACATTTTAGTTTCCGAAATTGCTGTAGAAAGAATTAACAGAATGAAAAATTGTTGCCAATTACACTTCATTTATTTGAACATTAGTCTTCATTTAACCCAAGAATCTCTCTGTTAACTATTAACTCTGACTAAGACAAGGTACCAGTGTTCCTTAAGCAATTGCAATTTATTTAAATATTTAATGAACAAGCTCTTTAAAAAGATATTATATTATTTAGCATTAAGTAAACTTTTTTAGCACATAGTTTTTCCCTTATTAATCAAATTTAGCAAAATTACCCATTGATTAAACCACAGGGGTAAATATCTAAAAACGGATTTAATCTGAACTAAACAAGAAAATTTGAATGAAGTGATACCATTTTGCCCTATATACCACTTGGAAAGTCAGTTCCAGAATACAAGCCAAACCCACTGAATAAATACTGTAAGCACAAGTCAGATAAATAGGCAATTTTTAGACCATTTTTATGGCCTGAAACCATAAAAATTATTTAAGTGTATGGAAGAAGCAAATAACTAATCTGATTAAGTTTAACCCTTTTACTATTCAAGAATTTATTCAACAAGTTCATGATTTGCATCTAAGAATGGCCCCAGGTTCTTTTTGAACTCATGTTTTAGACACAGATGCTTCAAATCAGCTGTCATATATATAACACAAAGGCTCTCATGAAGTTAGTCTTTGCTCCTAAATTGTTTCCAAAAATCATAACATATTAAATCTAATGATCCCATTGCAACTCTACTAAATTAAATTTTTAGACTTTGGGCTGATGATGTAGCTGAGTGTTAGAAGGCTTGCCTAGTATACCCAGGTTTCAATTGTCAGCAGCAAAAAAATATAAAAAATGAAAATTCTATAATTTAGCTTCCCCTTCTGTTCCTTTCTCAATTTCTTGGATATTCCCTCAAAGAGTTGACTGTCAATTCTTCATTAATTTGTTCACCTACAGATTACTCTTCAGTCTATTTACAGATTGTATTGCCTAATTTTCGTATCAACCTGTGCTTGTCTCTGTCTTGAGACTATACTTGTTTCAACATCTGTGAAAACTGCTATTCTATAGTCTTCTCTAAATCTTGATAACAGTTCCTGTTATGCCCAGATTATGGAGTCCCCAAAGACCACCAGGGAGACCAAGGCACGTATGTAAAAGCAAAGAGTCTTTATTTGGGCTTAAGCTCTCTCTCTCAGACTTCACCGATGCAGTGGATCCATGCAGAGAGCCACGAATAATGGCTGAGCAGGTTTTTATAGGGGGAGGGGACAGGTGGTGGCAGTGGACATGACATATGCATTGCATCATTACACAAGCACCAATTACAATCGAACAGCACCCATGGTAACAATAGTGACCATTTGGAGTTTGAGGGGTGTCCGTAACATTTGGTGGGACTTAATCACGGCTTTTGGGAATTTTTTTAAAATGACCAACTATGAGGTGAGTTTAAGTGACCCACGTGGGGTTCAGGCAGACTCAGACCTCAGGAATAGCAGGTATGTGATTTTTAATCTGATTGTCTGATCTGAGGGTGGTCTGAGAGTGGCTTTAGCCTTGAGCAATGTGTGGCTTTTCCTGGGATCTAAACTCAGGCCTACTAGTCTTTCTGGATGGTCTGAAGCCTGTCATGGAGTTTATTTAGCTTGGGTCTTTCAGTTCCTAAAAAACATACTTAGATTTGATAACAAGTAACTAACTAACAAAAAGTCTTTCTTGGGATTTTTTGTTGTTGTTGTTGTTGGTACTGGGGATTGAACTCAGGGGCACTTGACCACTGAGCCACATCTCCAGCTCTATTTTGTGTTTTATGTAGAGACAGGGTCTCACTGAGTTGCTTAGTGCTTCGCCTTTGCTGAGGTTGGCTTTGAACTCGCGATTCTCCTGTCTCAGCTTCCCTAAGTGCTGGGATTACAGGCTTGAGCGACCACGCCTGGCTTTTCTTGGGATCTTTTAGAGCTGCAGAACTAAACTTTAAAAGTCAATTTGTATGTAAAATGGTCATACTCTGGATGGATTTATTGACATTAATCACTAGTTCAAAATATCCCAAAGCTAAAAATTAATTATTAATTATTTTATTACAAAGTGCAATAATTTAGAAGCCTGATATATATCAAATCTAGACAAAGCATTTTCTTTCCTTTATTAAGTTCTTCTTAAGAAGTCTAATTAGAAAAAATACTTAGAAAAATAATGATTGAAAAGTGAATTACCCCTTATCATAATGGCTAAGTTGAATGTATTCTATTGAAATGGCTCTCCCATCTACAACTAAAATCTAAAATTTCTGGAAAAATACATGCATATTTAATGTGTGTGTGTGTGTGTGTGTGTGTAGAGAGAGGATAGAGATACATCTCTCTCTAGAGACAGATTATCTTTATATCACTATATCTATCTATCTAGATGTATATTCATATAAATCTATATGCATCTAGGTAAATCTCTCTTTTCTAAGAAATTCCCTGCTCCTTGAAGGCATTGCTGAACAACCAGAATCGCAAATTCTGGAGGAGTCGGGATGAAAATTCACTAGCGAAAATCATAATCAATTATAAGAAATCAGAAATCTTTTCCTCTAATATCACCAAGAAGGCAAAAATGTCCACTCTTGCCACTTCTATTTAACATGGTACTAACTAGAGCAATTAGGGAAGAACAAATGATAAACTGTATCTGAGCTAGTAAGAAGTAAAACTATCTGTAGAAAATATGATATTGTATGTAAATAAAATAAAATGAAACCTAAAGATTCATCAAAAAATAAAAATAAAACAGGTTAGAACTAATAAATGAATTTGGCAGTCTGTAGGATACAAATCAATATGCAAAATCAATACTAACAATGAAGAGTACAATTTTTTTTAAAGAATTGCCTTTAAAATAGCATTAAAAGGGAATACTTAAAAAATAAATGTAATCAAGAAGGTAAAAGGACTTGAACACCAAAACCTATAAAATATTGTTGAGGACCCAGGGAACAGCAACCTCCCCTCCCCTCCTGGCTCTTGCCTCTTGCTCCTTCTGGCCTTTCTGGTGCACACAGAAGGTACTGGGCAGCCTGCAAGTAGTGAGCAATTTCTTCTGCTGGGAAATAGATGAGTACTTTGTGATTCAAAATCATGCCTCCTAAATTCAAGTGCCACCTAAATGATGATGATGTCATTAGTTTTGTGAAAAATGAAAAGAGAAGTCTTTTGGAAGATGATTCATACAAAGAAGATTTTTTTTAAGGTGACAATCTGGACCAAGATTTGGACCTAGAAATAATAAAATTAATCATGCTCAGAATCAAAGGATGAAGTTACTAATGCCATATAAGAAAATATTACAAAAATAATTAAAAGAGGGAAAAACTAGATCATCTATAGAACAAATCAAAAAGCTTATCAGAAAAGGCAATTGCTTTTAGCAATAGAGCCAAACAACTTTGAAGGTAAATGTGGTGGTGTGAATGCAAATTCTTGTAGTTGTGAAGAGTACATGATTTGATGACACAGCTTTGTTAAATAATGCCTGAGATAATAGTAATAATAACAAAATAATAATGATAATAAAAACAATGCTGTATAATTTAAATAAGATGTATGCATGTAACTTTCAAAAGTTGTTTTTCAAGAGATTAAGAGGTAAGCATCACTTCAAATTGGAGCATTGAGAATGTCCAATTAACTTCTCCCCTTTTAACAAAATATGCTTGGAATAATTATGTTCCCAGCAAAGACAATTCTATGTTGCCATGTTCCAAGGGTTTAATCTGAAGCTAGATACTGGCCAGTTTATTATTTTTGTACATAGTTACAATACTAATGACAATATTTCACACTAGTGTTTTAGTGGCACAAGGACTTGCATCATTGTGTGGAAATGGGGTCAGATAGGGGTCAGGAATCCTGAGTAGAGTATCAAACCATTATGCTAAGGGATGCACACCTCTTCCATCAACATTTCCAAAAAGGTCATTCTTTACATGTTACAATTTCTTGGAAACACTTTCCACATGTTTATGAATGTAACAGAAGCTAAATGTTGTAAATATTTCTACCTTCAGCTATAACTAGAACATTCCAGTAAACCTACATTTTACTGTAAAATCAAAACAAAACAAGAAAACAAAAACAACCAAAAGCAATGTTGAAAGAAATTCAGAAAGACCTAAAAAAATGGGAATCCAATTTCCTGGATTGGAAGACTAAATATTGTTAAGATGTCAATACTGCTCAAATCAATATATAGATTTAATTCAATGTATTTTAAGCAGAGCCACAGTGATATGTATTTTTTTTTTTGCAAAATAGAAAAATCCAGCATAAAACTTGTAGAGACTTTCAAAGGACCCCCAAATAGGTAAACCAATCTTGATAAGAAAGGAAAAAAAGTTGAGTTGGGTTACTGCAAACTACAGTAACATAAACATTGTGGTACAAACAAGAGAAACCAGTGCAAGAGCAGAGAAAGCCCAGAAACAAACCACCTCATAAACAGTCAAATGATTTTTGGCAAGGATGCCTAAGACCATTCAATGCACAAATTGGACAATCCACTAAATGATGTGGTAAAAAAGGATATTTGCAAAAGATTGAAATTGAGCTCTTAGTTACTTCTTACACAAAAATCAACTCAAAATGGATGGGGTATCTAAGCAAAAGAGCTTAGGTCTTAAATGCTTAGATATGGAGAAAATCTTCATATCATTAAATTTAGAAATAATGCCTTGGATATGCCAGCAAAAGCACAAAAAATAAAATAAATAAATAAGTATTAAAATTAAAAATGTTCATGCACTAAAGAAAACAATAGAGTGAATAAGCAGCTCACAAAATGAGAGAAAATACATTTACATCTAGCTTAATGATGGGCATAAGTGCTAAGAACTATGTCACTAGATGCCTTTATAGTTGCATAAACATTGTAGAATGTACTCACCAAACTACATACCAAGGATATATTGCACAGCCTATTGTTTTTAGTCTACAAAAATGTTCAGCATTGCCATACTGAACACAGTAGACACTTGTAAAACAATTATAAATATTTATGTATTTAAACATAGAAATGTATGATAAAAATATTAAGCAGTAGAAATTTTTCAGCTCCATTAAAATTTTATGGGACCACCATTATATATATTGCCATTATTGACTAAAATATCATTATGCAGTGCATGACTATTTGCAAATCCTACATCTAATAAGTGGTTAATATTCAGAATATATAAATTACTGCTACATCTCAATAACAATAATAATAGTCAAAACCAAAATTCTGACTTAAAGATGTACAAAACAATCAAACAGCAGACATTTTTTAAAAAATAACTACCACCAACAAGTACAAGAGCAGATGTTCAACATTACTAAACTTTAGGAAAGTGCAAATCAAAACTATAATGAGATTCAATTTTACACTTGTTAGGTAGTCTACTATTTTTAAAAAAGTTGGTGATGATATAGAAAAATTGCAATCTGTCTTTATTATTGGCATGAATGTTAAATGGTATAGCTGCTAAAGATAATGATTTGGGATTTCCTAAAAAATTAGCATGAATGTTAAATAGTATAACTGCTATACATAGTGATTTGGGATTTCCTAAAAAAGTAAAAAGTAGAATAATCATAAAATCTAAAATTCCACTTTTGAGCAGATACTTCAAGGAATTGAAAGAGATTTTATTCATATTAATAGCAGTATCATTTTAAATAGCCAAAATTTGGAAGCTGCATAAATGTTCATCAATATATGAATAACAGAATGTAGTGTAAACGAACAATGGAATAAACTTTTATGAAAGAAAGAAATTATGATGCAAACTATTGTATGGATGAAACTGTGGGAAGTCATGCAAAGTGAAATAGGACAGTCACAAAAAGACAAATACTATATGACTTCACTTATGCGACACTCTTAGAATAGTCAAGTTCAAGAGTCAGAAAGTAGAATGGCAATTACCAGTGGTTAATGGTGAGAAGACTGTGTTGCTTTTTAATGAATATACTTTCAGTTTTGCAAATGCTCTAAGATCATTTGCACAACAATGTGAATGTACTTCATGCTACCAAAATATATACTTAAAAATAGTTAATATGGCAAAGTTAATGTAATTTTATTACAGTTAAATAAAAACGATTATTGAATGTTTTCTATATAGGCAATGGTAAACTGACAAGTCAGAAAATCTTTGTTTCATATTTATGTGAAAACACTCAATATCTTTAGCACATGGTAAAAACAGAGCAAAAGGAACTTGGTCATATTTTAAGTCCATAAAACCATGTTCTATATGTTTATATGATGTTTTTTCACACAGTTTATGATAAATAGGCATTATTTAAATCAAGAGCACACAAAAATGCTATTTTTGAAGACTTACTTTTTTTTAATATTTTTTTAGTTGTTGATGGATCTTTATTTTATTCACTCATTATTTATATGTGGCACTGAGGATCGAACCCAGTGCCTCACGCATGCTAGGCAAGCGCTCTACAACTGAGCTACAGCCCCAGCCCCTGAAGACTTACTTTTTTAAAAAATTTATTTATTCTACTTAGGTATATATGATAGCAGAATACATTTTGGGTCATTGTACACAGATGGAGTACAACTTCATTTCTCTGGTTGTATGTGATGTAGAATCACATCATATATGCAGTCATACATGAAGCTAGGGCTATGATGTCCATCTCATTCTACCATATTTATTGCCTCCATGTCCCCTCCCCCCTCCATCTCCTTTGATCAAAGTTCCTCCATTCATCCTGTGTCCTCTCCCCCATTATGGATCAGTATCCACTTGTCAGAAAGAACATTCAGCATTTGGTTTTTTGGGATTGGCTTACTTCCTTTAGCATGATATTTTCAAAATCCATCCATTTACTTGCAAATTCCATAATTTTATTCCTTCTTATTGCTGAGTTATATTCCATTGTGTATATATACCACAGTTTCTTTATCCATTCATCTATCGAAGGGCATCTAGGTTGGTTCCACAGTTTAGCTATTGTGAATTGAACTGCTATAAACATTGAAGTGGCTGTGTCAATGTAGTATGCTGTTTTTAAGTCATTTTAATTATGTACATTCTGAATTTTTTCTATGACATTTCATCGACTGTGCTGTCAATGGATTCTATTATTGTAGCATCTAGGTTTATTTGGGGTACTTTCTTCCCTTGTTTTTTTCATGTTAATTATTTATCTTCCTTCCTTGCAATGCCAGTCTGAGGTATTGCATTTCTATCCTATAGTCTTGTAGTAACACTACAGATTACCTGTATCTCACCTTGGAGTTCACTTCCAGTCCCCAGCAGGTGTCCCCAGATGGACACTGCTGCCACTAAAGATAGTGGCAGTGGTAGTGGAAGTAGCTCAAGATGGAAGTGGAAATGGCCCAAGGTGGATGAAAACACTTTCAGAGATGGGCTAAAAGAATGGGACCTAAAATACCTTTGAGCTCATTTATTGGAGATGCAGTTCTTTCACAGGGCGCTGCCTCCAGGCCCTGTCTGTTGCCTCAAGGAGAGGCTAACACATTGGAAGAACTACAGGGATGGCTGCAGTGTACAATATGGGTACAGGAAGGGAGCAACAGTGTGGATGCCCACTATATACAGGGTCGGTCCTGGACCTGAACTCTCACACAGTCCTGTAAGGACAGTCCTAGGCCTGATCTTGACCTGGACTCCCTCAGGGATTCCAGGGTGTGGGTCTAGCCCTGTGCCTTGGCTCCCACAGATCAGCAGGGGCTCTGGCACTGAACTGGAGGCAGTCTAGGCCTCAGCTGCCCAGGTCCCCAAAGGCAGTCCTTTACCTGGGTCTGGGTTCCCCTGTGGGTGGGCAGATTGGTGGGTAGCATTCTCAGGCTTGACATCACCTGGGCTCCCACAGTGGTCCCTGAATGTGGTCCTGGGCCTTTGGCCTGTGCTCCCACTGGTTGGCAGGGGCTCTGTTGGTCCCAGGCCTCACTTAGGACAGGTCTCCTGTAGAGGTACCCAGGGGTAGTCCTTCCCCCTCCATCTGGGTTGCCTTGTGATTGGCAGCTAACAGTCTCATGTCTGCCCTTGGCCGGGCTCCCACTGTGGTCCCTGAAGGTGGTCCTGGGCCTTGGCCTATGCTTGCGCAGGTTGGCAGGGGCTCCAGTGCTGCCAAGGCTTGCTTTTATAGTAATAGAAAATTTTCACCTAGGAGGGCACCTAGTAAAAGGGATTTGAATCATAAAAGCAACTTCAATGCTATTATTCCAACTTTTTTTCCCTCTATTGCTCTAGCTTAAATTCTTCCATTCCCTTTGTTACCTCAAGCAATATATATTCTCATGAAATCACATTATATGAAATTACTTTAAATTTATATATGAATGATACAGTTACAGAGTTGTGCAAGTAAACCAAAGTTAAGTGCAAATGAAAAGAAGGACATAATTAAAATAAAGTTTTCTGGAAAATTTGTTTAAAAAAAATCTCATTTTAAGGTTTAAACATTTGAATGATATAGTAATGTGATTTATCAAAGCTGAAGAACTCAATGGAAAAACATCAGGGGTAAAAAATAGAAATCCTACCTTATTTTTCTTATCATTGTAAAATGAATTTCATTGCATCCTGGTTTAGGTAATTATAGCTGAAATCTTTATACACCTGAGGATCTGTAAGTACAAGATGATTGTATCTTTTATTTTTCTGTGGTGAATATTTTGATGTTTTCAATTGGACTCTTTAAGGCCATTTTGTTTTCCATTAATTATACATATATATAATTTTTGTTTTTGTTTTTGACTGGGGGATTGATGCCAGGATTTTTTTTCACTACTGAACTGCTTACTTAGTCCTTTTTATTTTTTTTTATTTTGAGACACAGTATTGTTTAATTTCTGAGACTGGCCTTGAATTTAGGAATCTTCTCCCTCAGCCTCTGTATCTTTGGGATTACAGGCATGCAACACTGCATTCAGTGATAGTACAAACATTTTAGTGAGGATTTTCAGTTTCTTTAGAAAACATTTTCTCAAGCAAAACAAATTGATTCTCTCTAATTTATGAAAACTTAAAAACAAGATTTAAACATGTATTCCATTTTTTCTATTTTATATTACTATAATTATTGGAAAAAATATTGGATAAAAATAATTATATATTTTAAAATGAAGATGTCTATTGCTGTTCAGATATTTGCCCATTTTGTGTTAGAATTCTGCAAATAATCATGACCATTGTGTCTTTCAATATATGCTGGTTAAAAGTGTGAGCAATTTTTCTCAGGAATTCTAGACTTGCTTTATTGACCAAAATATTTCTAAATACTCTGTCTCCAAATAATAGTAAGGAGGAAAACATCTATCCACACTAAAAAGGTCAACTTACTCCTTTCATATAACTCAGGAATTCTCTTTCTAAGAATGTCTCCCCAACATCTGAACACCATCTGATGCTGTATGTGTAGTGAGAATATTGCCCTTTTATTGGTTAAGTGTAGCCTGTGGTTGTATTTGATGATCTTTTTATAAAGATTCCATGCTAATCCCACACCCAGATTGGCATGTCAGTTTTGTTAATTGCAAACACTTGGAGAGCAGGAAACCTGAGGAAGCAATGACTGAAAAAAACTGAGCAGGATATACTCTTCCCTCGTGGAGCTGCTCTGGTCTGAAAGTGAGAAATGGTGCCTGTAACTTTGAATAAGTTGTGAAGGTAGAAGAAGCAAAAGCAGAAGAATATTGGGTCAGCCTTTATGGTAAAAAATGATTTTGCTTGAAGAAACATTGTCATCAGTAATGACAACAAAAACATTTATTAAAGCCACTAGCGTAAACGTAATTCTAAGGTCAGACAAATGATTTTGAACATCTCTGTTTACTGGAGAGGAAAAAAAATGAGCTTATTCTCTTTGGAGATATTTAAAAAAGACAGCAGATGTTCCAAACAATGGAACATTAACCAAATCTACCAAACAATGGTAGATTAACCAATATTTAGTATTAATTTTAGCAAAAACAATAATTTATGTAACAATGATACAGTGAAATTTTCTGGGCATGGCATATGCAGCTTATTTCTATTTAAATTTTACTGTATGTTCCCTGCTTCTACTTTTAAAATGAGGATAATAATATAATATGTAATAATTAAATTAAAGAAAACTTTAAAAGTAGAAAGAAGTAATGAACTCATTTTAGTTTAAAATTATAAAAATAAAAAATAAAAAATTCCTGGCTAGCTTCACACTCACTCTGAAAAGAATCACATTATGCACAATATTTAATCACAAATCTCTAAAAATTAAAACAAATGGTTTTGAAATAAATGAACATAAGCACACAAAATGGAAAAGTTGGAGGGCCAAGAAAGATTTAAAAAATATTTTGTACCAGATGTTTCTATGGCAGGATATGAATATTTTAACAGAGCCAGGAAAAATCACTTTTTCCCTTTTCCTTAGTGAATTGAGGTGAATTTGTAAATCACAAGACTGTACACATTCATGGGAAGATAACACAACCAATATGGTTGGGTTTATAATGCATAGGATATTCAATGATCTTAAAAGAAGAGGCAGAAAACATTTATAATACTTTCCTAGGGATGCTAGAATACAATACCACATACTGGTAGCTTAATGAACAAATGAATGGTTTCTCTCAATTTTGGATGCTACAAATCCAAGATCAAGGTGTCAGCAGTGTTTCTTCTAAAATATTTCTCCTATCATGTATAACTAATTAGGACAAATTAAAAATTAAAAATTAAAAAAACATCAATAGCATAAATCAAAAGATGGTATTTTAGATAAGAAAATATTACTCAGAATAATCAAATACAGTATATGAATTTTTTGTTGTATTCTGAAAGTGAATAGAAGAAATATAGTAGAAATATATTGCAAGATACATGCAATTGTAATATACAGTTATTATTTTTTCATGTTATAAAAATGATATTGTGATTATTCTAAAGGTCTTCATTTTGGAGATGCATGCTGAGGAATTATTATGATATCTTCTCTTACCCTATCTTCTTCAGAAACCAAACTAAGGCAAAAGTTGGTGAGCTAATGATTTATAAGTTATGTGATCTCAAGAAAAAAGCACGAGTGGAGTTGAAGCAGGGCAAGAGGAACATGTAAATTGTAAGATTATATTAAATATTTGGAATACAAATTTGCAAAAACATATTGCTGGTTGAATGAACTTGTAAGAAATGTTCCAAGAGACTGCACGAACCTGTATTTCTTGGAACTGCCCTTGTAGTTGTGAGAAGCATGCTATATATCTGTTACTGTTTGCTATTTCTTATCTAGTATTGGTCAAAACCCAGCATAAAGGAAGTTAACTTTCTTGACAGCACAGGATGTATCTCTTGTTTCTCATTCCAGAGAACCACAGAACCTCTAGAACAGCAAAATTACTGGGAAAAAACTCAACTCCCAAATCCAAGTGTCTATTTTCTAGTGACTAACTCTCCTGGTATCAATCCTATCAATTCCTAAAATTCCCTAGAAAGCATATTTAGAGAAAAAAGACATAAGGTAAATGACCAAGTAGGGTGGGAAATAGAGCAATTATGTGATGTTGCATTATTGAGCTCCCCAAAGTTTTGCAAATGGTTTTTTGGCTTCGCAGGCCATTTCCAGATAGACTGTTAACTATGCATCTTCAAACAGTATGTGACAGAATAAAGGAAGGAGCAAAATCCATTTATCAGTTATTTCTCTATTCCTGTTTCTTATCAACAGGGTCAATACCATGAATCTTAACTCTGCCAATTTTCCAGGTTGAGACACCTGACACCAGGTAGCATATAGTGAGGCCAGAGTCTTTATATTCCAGTCTGGCAAAGGAGCAGTTACACATCTCTCCTTAGAGATGTGTACTGTGTACTGGAACTCCTGGGTCTATGTTGGAAGTAAAGGCAGCTTTAATGTCTGCAATTTTACACCTTTCAAAATGGCAATGAGCCTTTGATGAGATTATTCTGGTCAGAAATCCCACAGAGAAGAGGTCCAAGAAAGAGAGGAACTTCTAAGGTGGTATATAACCTGAATATACAACTTACTTCCAAAGGATTGTAGGGAAAAAGGGGGTGGGGGAGGGAGATGTAGTATTTGGGCAAATAGTAACAATGGTTAATTCTAAAGGAGGAAATGTATACATATGCCACACATTCACAGACTCAAAGATTTCCTAAAATGTTTTATATGTTAAGGATGAAAAATTTTTTAAAGTATGATTTCTGAGAAAGAAAAATGGCAAAACTGAAATTTGAAGAAAATTTCCCAAAAAAATTGCAATATTAGAACTCTTGAACAAATGAGGTATGCATTATATGTTTATAGAGTATATTTCTTTTCCTGAGCAATTGATACTTTTGAAGATTTTTCTAAATGTGTAAATGAAAACATTTTAAAATGTTTTACTTATGACCAAGAGATGTTATTCATATTTTAATATAACAGTCCTCTACTTTTATTAGCATATGTGTACATAATACATTCACATGGAATTCTTTCAACGTATTTTGACCAAGTCATGGAGGTAATAAATGCCATTGTATTCTACAGTGAGTGGTAAAACAGACTCCAATGAAAAATTCCATGACAAATTGTCACAGAGCTGTTAAAGGACTCACTGACTTAAAGAAAATTTAAGAGTTATTTTTTGAGAGGCTGAGAGTTTTGGAGTTTCAGGAAAAATTTTTGGAAAAGTCTTATAAATTGTTTTGGAGAGTGGAATGATGTTAACTGTCCTTTATCTCAAGTCAATTTGAGTGGAATTTCTTCTGGAACTTGTTATATGTTCCTATGTTTAGTGGACACCATGATCTGAGACATGAGTCACTTCTGAGTAAACTAAAGAGAGACTGGCTAAAGCGGCCAGGATAGCAAACAAGGAGAGATTGCATGTGTCTCTGATGATGTGCCAAATGTGTGTGACCTGTGGCTAAGATATGGACTTTTGGCTTGTGGTGATTTAAATGTGTAATAATTTGTGATCAAGAATTTTCTGGAAGAGGGGAAACTACAGCCAAAATTCACCTAATCCAGAGAAGATGAGATTATTTAATGTTACATCCGTTTGTCAATTTGATTATTTCACGGAACTAGGCTTTCTTTACTGCATTGAAAAAATTTTGCTTCTTGTAAAAGAAATTATAAACTGGCCACAGCAATGTATATTACCTATTAGCAAACAAAGTAAAAGGCTTGCATATGTTATAACTTTAACAATATAAAATTATTTAGTACTTAATATTTTAAAAAACAATGTGAGAAGAAAATAAAGTATTATTATTTGATGTTATGGCCCTTATTCATTCAAGAAGACTTTTACATAAAATTTAAAAAATTTAATACTTATTTAATAATAATGATGTCAATTTTACACAGATTTTTGGGTTACTTTTCTAAATTTTATAAACGTAATTTTCAAAATTATGTATATGGAACTGCTAAAATAACACATAGAATAAATATAATTTTGTAATATTTAACTTTAATTTGAATCCTTTCAAAATAAATGTGCATCTATCATTTTTTCTGGGGTTGAGTTATATTTAAGCATCTAAATTAGTTATAAACATTTATAGTCACATTTGGGATACTCTATCAAAATCTTAAAATTATTAAAAATATAACAGCTTTGCTTTGGAAAACTGCCAGCCACTTTTGAGATATCATTTTATGATTATAGGAAGAAATAGAAAGAGCAGCCTGCCGCCTGAACTGTAGAGAATTTGGAGACGTGAACAGTGGCAAAAGCAGAAGTGGTCTGAAGTAGTAGGAATGTATGATGTTCTCTAAACTGCCCTTTTAGATTAAAAAAAAAATGAGGGAGTTACACTTAAATATTTACAATAAATATGCAAACTTTGTCCTCTGAGAAAGAACGGCATTTGGAAGAATTAACTCTCGCTGCTTGGTGAATAGACATGTCTGTTCCACACAGAAGGTTCTGACTAGGATTCTCCCCTTCCCCATCAGATCAAAGACACAATCTCTGTTTCTTCTCTTATTTCCCTCGAAAGAGCCATTGATTGTTATCTAGATTGAAACACTCACATGCAAACACCATGAAGACTTTCAAGTGTTTGCTTATTTTTTTATTAGTGCATGATAGTGATACATAAAATTAGGATTCGTTTTGACATAATCATATGTGCATGGAATACAATTTGCTTCAATTCAATCCAGTACTTCCTCTATTCTACTGGGTTTTCTTCTATTTATTTATAGGCTTTTTAAAAATCAGTGCACATAGATTAGTTTGGTGTTTCCTTCCACTGTTCCTCCCTTTTCCTGTCCACCTCTATCCTCCTCAACCCCCTTCCTCTAATCCATTGATCTCTTCTATTTTCCTGGAATTTCCACCTGCTTTTTTGTTTCTTATCATTTTCATCTAGCTTTTGCATATGAGAAAAAAATTAACATTTGGCTTGCTGAGTGTAGCTTATTTCATCTAGCATGATATTCTCAGTTCTATTCATTGACTAGCAAATTCTATAATTTCATTCTTCTTTATGATTGAGTAAAACTCTATTGTGTATATACACCATTTTTTTCTTCATGTGTTGACAAGCATCTGGACTGGTACCATAACTTGGCTATTGTAAATCATGCTGTTATAAACAATGGTGTGATTTTATCACTACGATATTCTGATTTTAGATCTTTTGAAATGTACCAAGTAATAGGATAGCTGATCCATATGGTGGTTTCATTCCTAGTTTTGTGAGGAATCATCAAACAGCTTTCCAGAGTGGTCATAATAATTTAAAGTCCCACCAACAACGTATGAGTTTACCTTTTCCCCCGTATCCTTGACAAGATAATAATAATCCTTTATTATTATTTTACTTCATGATTGCCATTCTATCTAGAATGAGAGGAAATCTCAATGCAGGTTTTTTTTGGGGAGGGGTACTGGGATTCATCTCAGGGGCACACAACCACTAAGCCACATCCCTAGCCCTATTTTGTATTTTTTTTAGAGACAGAGTCTCACTGAGTTGCTTAGCACCTCGCTTTTGCTGAGGCAGGCTTTGAATTCCCTATCCTCCTGAGACACTAGGATTACAGTCATACGCCACTGCGTCCAACTCTCAATGTAGTTTTGATTTGCATTTCTCTAATTTCTAGAGATGTCGAACATTTTTTAATATATATTTGTTCGTTATTTGTGGATTTTTTGCAAAGCATCTGCTTAAATTTTTTGCCCATTTATTAATTGGGCTATTTGGTTTGTTTTTGAGTGTGTTTGTGTATTTTGTTTTTGAGTTCCTTATATATTCTAAATATTATTCCCTTTTCTGAGAAGCAGGTGGGAAACATTTTCTCCCATTCTCTTCATGCTCTTGTTTCTTTTACTGTGCAGAGCTTTGTAATTTGATGCTGATCCACTTCTTGATTCTTGGTTTTATTACTTGAATTTTAGGAATTTTGTTAAGGAAATCAGTGTCTTTGCGAATAAATTGGAGGGTTGAGCCTACATTTTCTTCAAGCAATTGCAGTGTTTCTGGTCTAATTATTAGGTCTTTGATTTAACTTTTGTGTAGAGTGAGAGTTAGGGATCTAGTTTCATTCTTGTACCTGTGGATAACAAGTTTTTCCAACATCATTTTTTAAAAAGGCTATCTTTTCTCCAATATGTTTTTGGCACATTTATTAAATATCAGATGCCTGTATCCATGTGAGTTTGTCTCGGTGTCTTCTGTTTTATACCAATGACCTTTGTGTCTGTTTTGATGTCAATATACTGCTGTTTTTGTTACTATAGTCCTGTAGTATAATTTGAGGTCCAGTATTGTGATGCCTCCAACATCTCTCTTCTCCTTCAATATTGCTTTGAATATTCTGTGCCTCTTATTCTTCCAAATGAATTTTAAAACTTTTTTATAGTTCTGTGAAGAATATTAATGGAATTTTGATGGAGACTGCATTGAGTCTATAAACTGTTTTTGTTATTATGGCCATTTTGACAATATTAATTCTGCTTATCTAAGAACATGGGAAATCTTTCCATCTTCTAAGGTCTTCTTCAGTTTTTTCTTCAGTGTTTTATGGTTTTCATCATAGAGGTCTTTCATTTCCTTGGCCTGATTTATTCTAACTTTTTGTTTGTTTGTTTTTGACGTTATTGTGAATTATTATTTTTTCAGCAGATTGACTCTTGGAGTATAGCAATTGATTTATATATGTTGATCTTGTGTCCTGCTACTTGCTAAATTTGCTTATCAGCTGTAGAAGTCTTTTGGTGGAGTATTTTGCATCTTTTTAAATATAGGATCATGTCTTCAGCAAACAGATACTTTGAGTTTTTCTTTTCCTTCTCTTTCCTGACTGCTCTAGCTACAGTTTCAAGGATTATATTAAATAGGAGTGGTGAGAGTGAGCGTCCTTGTCTTCTTGTTTTCAGAGGAAATGCTTTCAGATTTTCCTCTGTTCATTGTGATCTTGGCCTTAGGTTTTCATATATATTTTTTACAATGTTGAAGTAAATTTCTTCTATCCCTATTTTCTCCAGTGTTTTGAAGTTTTAAGACACTCCTTCTCTCTCAATGTGCTTATTAACATAGAGAAATGGGAGGGCAGAGAGAAAGATTAATCATTTGAATAAACTGTTCAATCATAGGGGCAAGTCATTGGATACTGACAGCTTCAATATCTATGCAATAGGAATAACTGTACTAGCTCTAAAGTCTATAGTATATATATATACAGCAAATGAGGTATATTGTAGGTGAGAGTACATGTAAACACTGAGAATTTTTACATACAGAATTATATTAATAATATTGTAAGTATTAAAGGGTGGCATCTTATCACCAGAAATTTTAATTACAATATTTTAGAAAATATTTAATTTTATGCATATTCTAAGTGTAAAATGCACAGATTCTAAGTGTAAAATTTTTGTATGGCATTTTAGTCCATATTAGTAAATTTTACAGCATATTGTTTTTAATTTTTTGTTATAAAAATGCAAAAAATATTGCAATGTTGAAAGCACTATAGTGTAAAACATTTAGGTCAATTAAGTTTCTGTGAATATAAAGAGACAGAAAAAAATGTTATTTAAAATCAAATAGCATCTGTCCATTTGAAGTCATAATGACTTCACAGTACTAAACTATCAAAACATTATAGCCCTTTACAGAAAAGGACTATTGAGTCTACAATATGCACGAAACATTCAGAGGAAATCAACTGATTTTTATCTCTACTTTTATAAATTTTGACCTATTAAAACCTGTGATAAAAGACTACTGTACTTCAAAAAATTTTTGCTACTCATTTTTGAAATGTAATTAAGCTTCAGCCCTATTATTTTATGACAATGGAAAGGCCATTGAGTGTGCTGCTTTTGAAATCCTGTATCACATTAGGCACTTTCTAATAATGGTGCCCTTGGCTTAAGAAGAAGAGAAAATTGACTTGACCTAATTAAAAACTCAGAAGATCTTCTATATTATTTTTTCATAAAACTTATATGGGCCATATGCCAATTAAAGAATGAACTTTTTAAAAATCCTCTGTCAAATGGAGATAAAATGAGATATGTTAAAACAAGTCAGATTGTAAGATGTAAGATTGGTTAGACTATAAAATTTCTAACCACAATTCACATCAGTGAAGTTTCAAAATGGGAGCACATTCATCTTTGTGGCCATGCTAAGAAAGGTGAGCCTACTATAAAAGGGTCTCTCTTCATGCATAATTACTCTAAACGTCAGTGAATAATGAAGCATTTCTTGTTACTTTGGTACCATCTTCCTATCATCTTTTATTTTCTATTATAATGACATAGCCCTCATGACTATTTCTAAGTAAATCCAGGAAACTACAACAGCTTGGAAAGTTTTCAACTTAAGAGTTTTTATTCTCAGAATTATTTAAATCCACACACATATTTGAACAAGTCAAAATATGAAATGAAATTCAGTTTGTTGTTATGCCTTCAAAAACCTAACTAGACTTACTATTAACACATTAAAATTTCTTTCTTTCTTTCTTTCTTTCTTTCTTTCTTTCTTTCTTTCTTTTTCTTTCTTTCTTTTTCTTTCTTTCTCTTTCTTTCTTTCTTTCTTTATCTCTTTCTCTCTCTCTCTCTTTTTCTTTCTTTCTTTCTTTTTTTTTCGTAAAAGAATCGAACATCCCTCAACCAACACCACCGGGGGCCTTTAACCACTGAGCCACATTCCTAGCCCTTTTTATTTTTTTTATTTTGAGACAGGTGCTTAATAAGTTACTGAGGTTGGCTTTGGGAATTTTTGATCCTCTTGTCTCAGTCTCCTGAGCAGCTGGGATTATAGGCATATGCCGCCACATCTGGCTCAAAATTTATTTTTCTAAAATGTATAACACTTATCTTCCCCTCTTTTATCTCTTACATATATGGAATCTCCTGTGTTCTGTGGTTCTCCACCACATTGTATGAGATGGTCCAACAGTTGCTGTTTTCTGGCTTTGTGCATTATATGACAATGCATTTTTCCTTTGACCAAGCACATTGGCCATCCACCTATTACCTCTGATTGTTACACTACCTAAGAATATTGCTTCATATTTACTTATAAATGACTTCACACAGGTAATTATTTTAAAATTACTTACTATTTTATTTCATTTTATGTAATGGCATTTTTTTCTCTTTTGACAGTGATTGGGATTGTACCCAGGATATCATGCATGCTGGTAAGAGCTCAACCACTGAGTGCACATCTCAGGTTTTTATTTGAGATAGAGCCTCACTAAATCTCCGTGACTGGGCTCAAACTTGTGACTGTCCTGCCTCTGTCCGCCAACTAGCTGGGATTAAAGGAATGCACTAATGTGGTACACTTAAAATGTTTTTTAATTGTTGTTGTTTTTTTCTTTTTGCTTCAAATCTTACAAAATACAAAAATAGTTGAGTATCTGTTATCTAAAAAGCCTGTGGATAGAAATTTTCAGACTTTGGAGTTTTTCATATTTTGGAACGTGTATGCTTTATCAGCTGAAAATTTCTCTCAAAAATTTCAGATGAGGGATGCTCAATTGATAATTGCACAATATTTTATTAATGATTCAAAATTTTGGCTGGCTTCCAATTGACCAGATAGCAAATTAAAATCTTACCTGCCTTAAGCCAAAGGTAATATGCCCAAAACTAACTTTCCAGCTATTTTTCAATGAAAATGTTGCTTTTCTCTCCACTCCTGCCAAAATGAATTTTCCCCAAGAATCCTCCTCTGCATATCTACTCTGATGTCTTTGTTCATGGTATTATTCTTTATCTCTGTATGTCAAATAGCCAACCTTTACTATCCATTGTTTTTTTTTTTAATTTTTTTTTTAGTTGTAGATGGACACAATGTCTTTATTTTATTGCTTTGTATGTGATGCTGAGGGTTGAACCCAGGGCCTCACGATGCGAGGCAAGTGCTCTACCGCTGAGCTATAATCCCAGCCCCTACTATCCATTGTTAATGGTGCCTGTATAAACTTTTCCTATCTGACCCTACTGAGAATAAACTATGATTTCTGGCTACTTTAAATATAACAACAGTCTGTTGTCTTTTCTCATACAGCACCAGTGTCTCTAATTCTTTGTGTGTATTAGATTTTGTGTATTAGCTATGCATTGAATTTAAATATTGAAGTTACATAGATGTAAATATTAAGTGACATATTTTTAGATCAAGTAATCATATTGTGATATCTATATCTATGAATGGGAATTTGACTTCTATAAGAAGAATGTGACTGTTTAATGTATTAGTTTCAGGAGAACTAGATGCATGTGAAAACAGGGGGTTCTGCAGCAAGATTAAACAAATTAGTAATATCTGCCTTGCCCAGGATATTAAGCAAGATGGGAAAGCAGAAAAATGTTCTTATGAAGAGAACTTGGACATTATTAAAAAAATATGACAAAGGGTCTCTTAAACAAAAGAAACAAAGAAAATTTTCCCATTAGATATTAATGGGCTTTTCTGAAAAATATTAAAAATTGTACATGCCTAGATGCACAACTACATACATATAAGACTGAAAGTAAAGTGTACAGAACAATTTTTTTTGAGGGCAGGTACTGGGGATTTTACTCAGGGGCACTTGACCACTGAGCCACACCCCCAGCTCTAGTTTGTATTTTATTTAGAGACAGGGTCTCCATGAATTACTTTGCCCATCGCTTTTGCTGAGGCTGGTTTTGAACTCATGATTCTCCTTTTTCAGCCTCCCGAGCTCCTGGGATTAGAGGCATGCACCATCGCACCCAGCTAAGAAAGTTTGAAGTAATTCCCACTCAGTTTTGGGGTCAGTGCAATAGCAGATGATTGGTAATAAAATATAAAAAAGATCTTAATGATAGATAAATCAGTCTCAAAATAAGAGATTAATGGTAATGCATTGAATATAACTAGAGTTATTATCAAAAAAATTGTTATTGAATCTTTACAAATCACTTAAACCTTAAAATCTGTGAGCTTGTTCAAAATAAAGACAAGAAAATGTAATAGAAATAAAAGAGATACTTCAAAAAGTAAGTGTTAAGCTTATTGAAATCATTAACTAAAAAGAAATTTTATAAATTAAAAAATGAAATAGTTCACCCAACATTTGTGCTTACATTAGGGCAAAGAAACAATATGTGGAGAATTATGCATATCTTATAATCACATGTTTTTGCACTAAATATATTTGCTTATGTCTCTCTTTTCCACTGGTGTTTATGAGTGTTCAGTGTTCAGTGTAACTGACTGTTTAAAGTTTAATAAATAAAGGAACACATCAATGAATCAAACACTGGGAATTTGTATGGGTCATATCATACTTGTAGAAAATCACAAAACCTAAGTATAATAACCTCATAAAACACCAATTGAAATATGTTATTTTTAAAAACAATTTAATAAGTGTGTTAGACTGCATGGACAGAATAATGGTTCTGACCAGGAACGACATCACTTCACAATCACTCTAGCACAGGAACTCATCAATCTCACTGACAATAACCATAAACAACTAAACAACCAAAATGAGAGTACTCATGTGTGCCTGCAGATTATCAGCATAAGGGGAACCAACAAGGACATTCTTATACTCTCATTGTATGCCAAGCGTCAAAACAAACTTTGCAGATAACTGTTAGTTATATGACATAGAATACTTGGGTTCTGCCTAATAATGTTCAAATAAGCAGACTGTAAGGTAGTTAAGTTAGTTCTCTTTATCTCCTCTACAGTAGTCTTCATTTACTCCTTTGTTCAATGCTCTAAAAATACTCAATTTTTCTACCGTTGTCAATAAACAGGAGCATATGAATGAATCACCTTATATCTACTAGCAATCTGAATAAAATGAATGAACTTAAGGTAATTTCTGTTGTGATTACTCACAAAGTAGAATTTTTGTTCCTTTATGGTATTGTGATTAAAGAAATTATATATCACTGTAAATTTTCAGAAAATACTAAGTGGAAAAATATAACCACAAATAAAGAACAGTACATGAAAATACGAATTTTGCTGATTTAAAAACGCCTCTGTGTTATAGTTTGGATCTAAACTATCCACCAAGGTTAAAGCTTGAAGGCTTGGTCCTCAGCTGGCAGCCCAATTGGGAGGTGGTGATACCTTTAGGAGATGGTCTTAGTTAGAAGAAGTATGTCACTGGAATTATGCTCAAAAAGGAGATATTGGGATCTTTATATCCAATCCTCTTTTAGCTCTTTTTAATTCCTGGATGCCAGGACGTGCACAGCCATCTCTGCCATGTGCCCCGGCCACCTTATTCTTCCGCACTTCATGTCCAAAGTAACCTTTAGACAGCTAACTTTGCACTGAAACCTCTGAAAACATGACTCAAAATATTTTTTTCTTCCTTTAAGGTGTTTTTCTCAACCATCTTGCATTGGCAATGGAAAGCTGATTAACAACCTGCTTTGGGGAAAACTCATACAAAGAAAGCAACATCACAGTTTCTATACATACTTACATTAAATAAACAATAACTAGTACATGCATTAAAACACTTCATGTTTTATTTTTTCTTAATATTGAAAACTACAGGGCTGGGTTGTGGTTCGGTGGTACAGTGCTTGCCCAGCATGTGTGAGGCACTGAGTTCAATTCTCAACTCCACATATAAATAAATAAAATAAAGCTCCATCAACGGCAAAACAAAATTTTTTAAAAATATTGAAAACTACAGATAAGTGTATCAAATGGTCATATTTCATTAAAAGTAACAAGTGTCACATTTTAAATGGTTATCATAAATTATAAATGGGCTTTACCAAGGTATGCTGAAGGACAAATGTTTGTGTGTGTGTGTGTGTGTGTGAATCATATTTAGTTGTTTCTCTCATAACTTGGAAATACAGTAAATACAAATAAGAATATATATGTGATATATTTGTTTTTAGATACTCCTTTCATGGGATTTTGCATGTTATATTAAGGATGCCAGCTACACCATATGAATCAAGGGTTGTGTTGTGTTTACTTTTAATTTTCTTATAAATGGGCTTGCATACAAATGAACTAGAGTTTCTAGTAGATTCTTCCTACATTTCCATTCATGATTCAGACTTTCAAATTGAGGGCAATGCCATGCATGAGTCAATAATATAAATCCTTACTAGAATAACTGAGTTCTAATTGGAGAAGTTAAAAACTTTAAGATAGGCATCAGAAGACAGTGAGTTAGTTAAAATCTGAAATATTAAAGAAATTCAGCTCCACAGTTTTGCTAAACATGCACAGTTAGAAACCAGAATCAGAGGGGAAATTTCATACATGCAGATGAGCACTTGTGAACAACTCACAAAATAAATGCTATTTAGTCTGAAAAGCCTTGTGATTTGGAAACCAATCTACTAGATCGATGCCAAATTAACTGATAATTGTCCTAGCCCGAAACTAGCCATACTGTTTGGTACTGATAAGTACTTGAAAAATAACATTTTCATAATTGCATGAATCTCTATTAAATGAAATAAACCTGTAAAAATCAGAGAAACACCAAAACCCAAACATATTGCTAATGCAAATTACTCCTTTGTTAGAGAATAATATCTTTTTTTAACATTGCTTAAAGCAATTCAATTGAAAAGCTAAATTCACAATTATGCTGCATGTTATACTTGGATTCTCCCTCCATTCCACATGGGCCATGCTTTACCCACACCATGTTGCTAAACTATGGCAGGATATATGGGTAGAGGAGTTTATAAGATAAATCATTGTTTATTCTTGGAATCCACAAAAAAATTGGTTTTTCCAAGCATCAGAATAAAATCATTTATAGTAGTTTCTTCCCTCCTTCCTATTTAAGATTCTCAGAACACTTTTATAGTCAAATTCCATGCAAACTTTGTATCATTTATTTCATTCCTATTACCATGAAAAACCATATAGACATAATTTTATTTGCCTTCAGTTCCTGGGAAATTTATCAGAAATATGAATTTGTTGCATTAGGCAATTATTCATCACCTATGGAATATATTACAGTTATATAATTGAAAGAAACAAAAATAAATCATAAGCTTCTATAGTTTAGAGGGAAAAAAGATCCACTCAAACTTTCTGCTACCATATTGCCATATTTTTCTGCAACTTTCTCATGCAATTCTGGTACCTAACATTTTATATGGCTTTCTTTTGAGTTGACATTGATTGTAAATTTAAAATAATTCATGGAAGCTAATTTATTTGAATATGAGATGATTTGGCTACAAGTATATAGTTTAAAATATTATTTATAGAAGATTCCACTTATAAATATATATAAACAATGTTTGGGGAGTGGGGAGACAGTTATGTTCCATGTTTATATGAAGAGATACATATATGATGTGTTTTAACTGAAGACTCAAAATTGGTTTGAAACTTAATTTGATAATCAAATAACTGAAGCTATATTATCTGTCTGTAAGATTATATGGCCAATAATAATGAAATTGTGGAAACCAAGTAGTTGATTTATGATTCATTGTCTGTCTAAAAACAAGAGATAGCCTACCTTGCTCTGGTTCTTTTCAGTTCTGTATCCTGAAAACTAAAAGTTTAGTTAAACACTAAAGTTTAAATGTTTTCAATTCTGTAGGACTAATGTTGTTAGTAAACACTTGCCATGTCACCTTCTGCCTTATCTATAAGGAAAGTCTAATTACTCACTATCTAATAACCCCCAAAATAGTATCAGTAAATCATAAGAAAGAAAATAAATACCCAATAACAAGATTATATTCCTATGTTCTCACCTACTTCATTTTTTATGTTGTCAGCACAATCAGACGTTAATATATGATTGTTTTCAATGCTATGATCAACTGATATCCGTGAAAAGATATTTCTAAAAATACTGAGACATAAGGAAGCAGGAGTTTCCAATGAGTTCACCATGGTGATAATTCTATGGGAAGTATTACAAAAGGGATGGGACAAATAGAGCACCACTTGTCAAACTTAAAATATTCCTATTTATAAGTCATCTAGATGCAAGAGAGAATTTATACTAATATCTCTATTTGAGTTTATATATTTATACACTCCTTTTAGTTTTATCAATTTCTGCTTTATATATTTTGAAGGCATGTCATTGAATATATTGATGTGTTCAAAACTTCTAATTGCTCGTGCATTTACCCTTATGCCATACATAGTCAACTTCTATATCAGTGGGTTCTATATATGTAGATTTAACCCTCTCATTGAATATATTTGAAAAAGTAATTGTGCCTGCACTGAACATGTACAGATTTTTTCTTATCATATTCCCTAAAAATATATAATGTGATGATTATTAACATTATGTTTACATTATATTAGGTGCTGAGTGATATAAGCCAGGCACAGAAAGACAATACTTCATGATTTCACTCAAATGTGTAATTTAAAAATGTTGCACTCACAGAAAAGTAATAGAATGGTGATTACCACAGACAGGGGTTTGGAATTTAGAGATATATTGGTTGCAACATAAAATATTTTGGTTATATAAGAGAGATAATTTCAGTAGATTTCTCATATAACAAAGTAACCATAATTAATAGCAATGCATAGTATTTCAAAAATTACTGAGTATAAATTTTATATTCTCTCACTACAAAAATAACTATGCAAGATAATGCATGTGATAATACAAATAATTGTCATTTAACAGTGTATGTACAAATACTTCAAAATATCATGGAGTGTATGATAAATATACAAATGTCTTTTTATTCATTAATTAAATGTTAAATTTAAAAAATCAGAAATTTGAAAATGCATACATAAGACAAATTCTAACCTGAATCATAATGTAAAACTGCTGAATCATAATATAAAAGTGAAGGTGATATAAAGATATTTAATCCCAAATTTTTATTTGCAATAGAATTGGGCTCATATTTTAGAGTTTCTTTTGTAAGCAATATGTAGAGATTAAAACTAACAAACAAGAAAACTTTGTCAGTCCAATCCATTCTGATATATCTTTGTGTTACAACTGAAATATGTAGTTCTTTATACTTAAAATATTTGCTGACACATTTAAGTTTATATTGATCTCTTTATAAATTGTTTCTTTTTGATTCAACTGCTTTTGGTTACTTTTCTCTTATATTGTTAGTTTTTGCAATAATAAATTATTTTTCATTGTTAAATTCACTTTATTAGAAAGTTAGCCTTATATCCTTTTTATATTCTACCTATGTACTTTAGAATGCAAACTTGAATTATTACAACTGAGTGTATAATAGTTCTTTTAGCAATTAACTGATATTAAGATATTAGAAAAAAATAACTGCATTTACTTGTTTCTTTTTTTACATTATGATATTTACTATACATAGAAGCTAACCCTTAGAAGACCTTATTCTTACAATTATATAAACTTAAATGTCATTTAGATTTTGCATACATTTTTCAGTGTTCTTTAATTTGCTTTGTGTGTTGTTCTTGGGAATCTTTTTCATCCTTCAAACACACCTCTTCAGTTCCCTTTAATAGATATTGCCAGTGACAAATATTAGGAGGTGGTAATTAAATATCTTTATGTCAGCTTCATTTCTGAATTCTAGTTTGGCAATTGTTTTAGGCTGTATTACCACCTGAAATTTTTTTTTCTGGTGAGAAATTTAGTAGGAAGTGTTCCTGGAAATTGAGAAGAGGCAAAGTAAAGAAGAATGGCAGAAGAAAGGAAGGAAGAAAAGGGCTAAACTGCAATGAAGTTCACATGTTGCCACAGCGAATTCCACAGGACATGAAGAGTTAAAGGGCCACTGGGTGATCCTTGACTGAGGCAAGAGAAATGAAGTTTTGCTCATTCCCATCAGCCAGTTCCTAAATATGGGCTGCTCCTGGGCAGGTATTAGAATCTTGGGTCAGGAGCTGACTTAGCTGCAGGTATTCCTGGGTAGACCCAGGTGTGAACCACCAGTATACCTTAGGAAACTAGAGTGACAGTTACAGGGAAAGAATAGGAATCCTAATTCCAGAGGGGGAATCCATCTAGAGAATGCATCACAGTGCCCACCCAGCAGGTGCTTTCAGCAGTGTGGAAGGGCTATTCCCTTGTATTTTGGTTTCTGTTGTTCACTTGAGATATCAGCTATAAGTCCTATTGTTGGTTTCCAAATATAATGTCTTTTCTTGCTCTTAATGTTTTCTGTTAGTTGAGTTTCTTTTCCTTCCTCCCTTTCCTCTCCCCTCCCTGCCTCCCTCCCTCACTTTTCTTTCTTTCTTGAATCACCTCTTTTTTTGCATTTTTTTTCAGCTTAGAAGTAACTGTACTTCTTAAATGGAGGTTGATTACTTTTATCACCTTTTGAAAATTATTAAGCACTACCTCCTTAAACATTTATTTCTCTGTGCCAGGAATGTAGATCAGTGGTAGAGCACTTGCCTATTATATGTCAAGCCCTGAGTTCAATCGCTAGTACCACAAAAGTAAACCAACAACAACAGCAACAACATTTTTTTAATTCTCTTTCTTCTTCTATAACTCCACTTACTCTTGTACGAATATTTTTATTGTTTTTTTAGTTATACATGACAGTACAGTACATTTTGATAAAATTATACACAAATGGAATATATCTTATTTTAATTAGGGTCCTAATCCTGTCGAGGTACATGATGGTAGGATTCATTGTGGTGTTTTCATATATGTATATAGGACAATTATGTTAGATTTCTTTCCCTGTCTTTCCTGTTCCTATCCTCCCTCTCTTCTCTTCATCTCCCTTTATCTAACTCTCTGAATTTCTATTCCTCTTACCCCTCTTATTGTGGGTTAGTTTCCACAAATCAGAGAAAATATTTGCCCTTTGGTTTTTGGGGATTGGCTTATTTCACTTAGCATGATAGCTTCCAGATCTATCCACTTAGGTACAAATGCCATGAAATCATTCTTCTTTATTTCTTCCATTGTGTTTATATACTACAATTTCTTTATCCATTCATCTGCTGATGGGCATTTAGGTTGGTTCTTTAGCCTTTCTATTGTGAATGGTGTGGCTATTAAATTTGATGTCATTGTGTCACTGTAGTATGCTGATTTTAAATTCTTGGTGTATATATGTATGTATGTGTGTGTGTATGTATATATATATATATATAGAGAGAGAGAGAGAGAGAGAGGAATAGTATAACTGAGTCAAATGCTGGCTGTATTCCAAGTTTTTTGAGGAATCTCCATACTGCTTTCCAGAGTGGTTCCACTAATCTGCAGTTCCACCAACAGTGTATGAGTGCACCCTTTTCCTCACAACCTCGCCGATATTTATTGTTACTTGCATTATTGATAATTGCCGTCTGGCTGGAGTGAAAAGAAATCTCAGTGTGTTTTTTTTAATTAATTTATTAATTTAAATGCATTTCAAATCATAGTACATATAAAGAACTCAATTTTCCATCTCTCTGGTTGCAATCAAGATAGAGTCATACCATTTTTGTCTTCATACATGCACCTAGGGTAGTGATGTCCATCTCATTCAACCATTTTTGCTACTTCCATTCCTCCCGCTCCCCAACCTACCCCCTGCCCCATCCAAAGTTCCTCCATTTCTCCCATGCTCCCCACCCCTATCCCCCTTATATATCAGCATCCACTAATAAGAGAGAACATTTGGCCTTTGGTTTTTTGGGCTTGGCTTACTTCACTTAGCATGATGTTCTTCAATTACATCCATTTACCTGTAAATGTCATAATTTTATTCTCTTTTATTGCTGACTAATATTCCATTGTGTGTGTGTGTGTGTGTGTGTGTGTGTGTGTGTGTGTATATATATATATATATATATATATATATATATATCACAGTTTCTTTATCCATTCATCTATTTAAGGGCATCTAGTTTGCTTCCATAGTTTAGCAATTGTGAATTGTGCTGCTATAAAGATTGAAGTGGCTGCATTATTATATTATGCTGTTTTTAAGTCTTTAGGGTATAGAATGAAGAGTGGAATGGCTGGGTCAAATGGTGTTTCTATTCCAAGTGTTTTAAGGAATCTCCATACTGCTTTCCAGATGGGTTGTACCACTTTGCAGGGCTACCAGCAATGTTTGAGTGTGTTCTTCACCACATCCTCGTCAGCACTTATTGTTGCTTGTGTTTTGGATAGCTGCCATTCTGATTGGGGTGAGATGAAATCTTAGAGTAGTTTTGATTTGCATTTCTCGAATTGCTAGAGATGTTGAACATTTCTTCACGTATTTGTTTATTGATTGTATATCTTCCTCTGAGAAGTTTCTATTCAGCTCCTTAGCCCATTCATTTATTGTTTTTTTTTTTTTTCTGGTGTTAAGTTTTTTGAGTTCTTTATGTAACCTGAAAATCAGTGCTCTATCTGATGTGCATGTGGCAAAAATTTGCTCCAGAATGTAGGCTTTCTATTCACCTCATTGTTTCTTTTGCTGAGAAGAAGCATTTTAGTTTAAATCTACTGATTATTGATTCTTGCTTTTATTTCTTGCACTTTAGGAGTCCTCTGAAAGAGAAATCAGAAAAACTACTCTATTCACAATAGCCTTAAAAAAAATAAAATAAAATACTTGGGAGTCAATCTAACAAGAGTGGTGAAAGATCTCTACAATGAAAACTACGAGATCCTAAAGAAAGAAATTGAAGAAGATCTTAGAAGATGGAAATATCTCCCATACTCTTGAATAGACAGAATCATTATTATTAAAATTACCACACTACCCAAAGACCTATACAGATTCAATGCAATCCCAAGTAAAATCCCAAAGTCCTTTCTTATAGAAATAGAAAAGTCAATCATGAAATTTATTGATACAAATAAGAGACCCAGAATAGCCAAAGCAATTCTCAGTAAGAAGAGTGAAGCAGGAGGTATCACAATACCAGACCTTAAACTATATTACAAAGCTATAGTAACAAAAATGGCATGCCATTGGTACCAAAATAAACATGTAGACCAATGGTATAGAATAGAAGACACAGAGACTAACCCACATAAATACAGTTATCTCATACTACACAAAGGTGCCAAATACAAACACTGGAGAAAGATAGCTTCTTCAACAAATGGGGCTGGAAAACTGGAAATCCATATGTATCAAAATGGAACTAAACCCCTATCTCTCACTATGCACAAAACTCAACTCAAAGTGGATCAAAGACTTAGGAATTAGACCAGAGATCCTGCATCTAATTAGGGAGAAAGTAGGCCCAAGTCTTCATCAGTGTGGTTTTAATTTGCATTTCTCAAATTGCTAGAGATGTTGAACATTTTCTTATATATTTGTTGACCTTTCATATTTCTTCCTTTGAGAAGCATCTGTTTAGTTCCTTTGTCCATTTATTGATTGCATGTGTGTTTTTTTTAAGTGTTACGCTTTTTGTGTTCTTTATTTGTCCTAGAAACTAACACTCTATCTGAGTTGCAGGTGGCAAAGATATTCCCTCATTCTGTAGGTTTTTTCTTCATGTGCTTGATTATTTCCTTTGCTGTGAAAAAGGTTTTTAGTTTCATGTCATCTCATTTATTGATTTTTTTATTTTACTTCTTGTACTTTACGAATCTTTTTGAGAAAATTGGTTCCTAAAACAACATATTAGAGTGTTGGGCTCACATTTTCTTCTAGTAGGTGCAGTGTTTCCACGGTGATACCTAGGTCTTTGATCCATTTTGAGTTGAGTTTTGTGCAGAATTTCACTAATATTTTTTAAATGTTCATGGATGTTTTACACTACTCTCTCAAATTTCAATTTTTTTTTACTTTGCTGCACTATTATTATTTTTGACTGATCTGTTAAGTTTACCATTGTTATTTTAAGCTTTGTTTAATACAAAGTTAAACCTTCTTATTTGGTTCTTGATTTCATATTTTATTTTTCCTATAACTGTGTGTTAATTCTAGTGGAATATCTGTCTTTTTTATTTTTTCATAATATATGGCTGTCATTGATTGAGTACAATATATTTTGCATGGAAAAATTACAGATATTCTGTATAATGTAGTCTTCCTCCAGAGAGCAGTTACTTCTAGTTCTGACAGACAGTTGGAATGAAGCGGTTAATTTTAATTTGAGTTAAGATTAATTCAGAATAAAACCTCCTTATTTATAAGGTTTACCTTAATTTGCCTCTGAATCACTTCATTTCTGAGTGTTAGCAGCTCTCCACAGATTCCCAACAGAGACATTGGACTGCTGACTACTGTTTTCTTCCTTGTCATAGAGTAAATGTCTACTTGTGTATAACCCCAATGTGTGTGACAAATAAATGGACAAAATGCATTAAAAACAGCCCTTGAGTTAACTCCTAACTAAGCAACTCATAATTCTTCACTTCAATGCAAAGGTTCAGCCAGGTTTCACAACATATTTGGGTCTGATTTATTTCAAAGTTGGGAAGGAGTCCTCTGCTTGGAATTTGAGAAAAGCTCACAAACTTCATCCTTTCAGAAACTTCCCAATGTATATATGACAAAATGGTCCCTAGTACCTTAAAAAATTTTTGCAATGCTATTGTTTAAAATGATTTAAGAGCCATAGAACAATAACTCCTTCATATCACTGTATCAGGAGAAGAAAGTCATTGCCTGTCTCCATAAAGACATGAGCACTTGACTTGGCTGTCAGCTCTCACTAGGCTTGTCTTCTGGGTTTTCCATGGGCCTGCAAAGTTAACCATCTTTTATTGTTAGCTTCTTTTGTCTGATGCCTTTGCTAAATACTTTTATTTAAAAAACAGCCACAAAATCTTTTTGAATCCGATGATTAAAACATGTGCTTTTCAGCTGGGGATCCCAGGTGGTGGCCTAGAGGGATGCTGCATTCCTTGTCACTGCATGGCCTGGGATTTAAGCAATGGGAATACTGTTTCTCTCCAAGTTATCAGAGGACCTCTGACAGCTGCTCCCATGCAGGAATCCTGGACCCGTGTGAGTCTCCTGGCCTCAGTGTTTGCACAGGACCCTGGCCACTCACCCACACAGGACCCGCTTCAATTTAGGACCCTCCTAGCATCAGTACCCACACACTATGCAGGACCTTGGGCTGCCTACCCATGTAAGATAACCAACCGCCACTCCATGGGGCTCCCCCAGTTACCTCCATCTGGGGACACTGCAACTGCTGCCAGAGTCCCCTTCATGTGGTAGCCTGCACTTGGGGACACTGGATAGGGTCTGGAGATAGCCACCTGCCACAACACTGCACACTACAGAGCTATATCCCCAAATACATCACTCAACTCTACCACCTGGCCCATTCTGACACACCATTTTTGAAAGAGACACCTCCATCTTGGGGCACATTTGTCACTATCTTGGATTATCTTTGCTATCTACAGTTGTTATCTTTAGTTGGGGAAATTCCCAGCTTGGGACACTGGCTGGAGCCTAGGAGCAATATCTACAGTGCCCAAACTCCTCCTTCTCCCTTGCAGCCACTTACCTGGAACAGTGCTTGCATCCACATGGCTGGTTTGTAGCTTGCAAAGCCTGGTCCTAATTTGTCCTGTACAAAACTGCTAGCTCTCCATGACAGGTAAACAGGCCACAGAGTGCAGCCCACAAGACCTTCAGAGACAGAGGTTCCTGATTGGGAAGTAGAAAGGGAGAGGGTGAGCAAGATACAATTTAGAGACAAATTAAAAATCAGGAATTATGAGGTCTACAAGTGATATAAGGAGATAAGACCAGGCACCCACATCACACAAACAGTCCCCAAAGGAGATCCTTGAGGTGCAGTCTTCCCACGGGGACTGGCAAGTACTCCACCTCAAGGAGTTCCACCTCTAAGACCAACCCACCTACCCTGATAACCTTCACCATCCTGAGGGTGGAGTTACCAGCATGCAACAGACAACCTCACCCAGTGGATGAGAAGGAAAGCAGGAAAAATACTGAACTCCAACAGAAAAAATCCTTTAATTTACCTTGAGATTTTGTTTTTTTGCTTTTCTCCTTATTTTCTCTCTTTTTCTGTCTATACATACCCAACATTTGTGAAACCAAGTAATTTTATGCATTAGGCTACTGAGAACTGGAATGGCTGATTGGGGTATTACAGTTGTATTGTATATTCTTTTATCTTCTATTTTTACATTTTTTATTTTCTAAATTTTTATGTTTGTTTGTTGCACTCTATTTTCTTTCCACATAGTTGTCTCCCCAAAATCTCTGTGTGTCCTTTTCTCCCACTACTAGCCAACTTTTTTGATTCCTCTTTCATGCTTTCTAAGATCTAATAGCTCTATATTCTCACTTTCTACCTCCTTAACATCTCATCCTACACTCCACTCTTGGTTCTCTCATTGTCCACCATCAGAAACTGTAAACCCTTTTGAAAACCTAGTGTTTATATTGTAGATAATGATTGAACTCACCATTTCTGTTTATTGTGACAAAACCATAAATGTCTTATTAGCTGCATATTTTTTGTACTGGGATCTGTTAATATTGATCTCCCCCTTAAAAAAGAGGTATTATGGGCTGGGATTGTGGCTCAGTGGTAGAGCACTTGCCTCACATGCATGAGGCACTGGGTTTGATCCTAAGCACCACATAAAAAAATAAAATAAAGATATTGTGTTCATCTATAGCTGAAAAAAAAAAAATTTAAAAAAGAGGTATTATATCCCTGTGGGGAAACTATAAGCCTATAGGATAAAAACTGTAATACCTCAGATTAGCAGTGCTAGAAGTGAAGACAAACAAACAACATGAAAAAAACAAGGAAAGAAAGTGCTCCAAACGAGCCAAGATGCTACATTATTAGAATCCATGGCCAGCACAGCATGATAAATGCCAGAAAAGAAGTTCAGGATATACATTATTAAAATGTTCTCTGAATTAAAAGATGATACAAGAGAGCAAACACAGGCAAAAAAATACTATTTCAATAAAGAGCTACATAGGCAAATACAGGAAGCAAAAGATTATTTCACTTCAATAAGGAGATAGAGATCATGGGAAAAAAACAAAACAAAACAGAAATCCTTTAAATGAAGAAAACAATAAACCAAATAAAAAAACTCAATAGAAAGCATCACCAACAGATTAGATCACTTGGAAGAAAGAACCTCAGAGAATGAAGACAAAATATATAATCTTGAAAATAGAGTTGACCACACAGTGAAGATGGTAAAAAACAATGAGCAGAACATCCAAGAATTATGGGATAACATGAAAAGACAAAATATAAGAATTATTGGGATAGAGAAAAGCATAGACTTACAAACTTAGAGAATGGATAATCTATTCAATAAAATAATCTCAGAAATTTTCCAAACATGAAGAATGAATTTGAAAATCAAATACAGGAGGCTTATAGGACACCAAGTGTACAAAATTACAACAAATCCACACCAAGGTACATTATAATGAAAATGCTGAGCATATAGAACAAGGAGAGAATTTTAAAAGCCACAAGAGAAAGGAATCAGATTACATATAGAGGAAAACAATGAAGATTTCTGCAGACTTCTCAGCTCAGATTCTTAAGGATAGAAGAGTCTAGAATAACATATGCCAAGCTCTGAAAGACAATGGATGCCAACAAAGAATTTTTCATCCACCAAAATTAAGCTTCAAATTGGATGATGAAATAAAAATCTTCCAACATAAACAACAATTAAAAGAATTTACAGCAAGAAATTCTGCCCTAGAGAATGTTCTTAGCAAAATATTCCATGAGGAGGAAATGAAAACAACAATAAAAATCTGGAAAAGGAGAAACTATATAAATCTGGAAAAGGAAAGGCCAATCAAAGGAGAAAACTAGTAAATTTAAAAACAAAAAAATTAAACCAAAATGACTGGGAATACAAAACATGTCTCAATAATAACCTTGAATGCCAAAGGCCTAGACTGATCAATCAAAAGATATAGATTGGCAGATTGGACTAAAACAGATCTAACAATATGATGCCTTCAAGAGACTCATCTCACAGGACAAGACACCCACACAATGAAGGTGGAAAGATGGGTAAAAACATATCACTCACATGGACCATGTAAATAAGCAAGAGTTTCCATCCTCCTATCAGATAAAGTGGATGTTAAACCAAAGTTAGTGAAAAAGGATAAAGAAAGTCACACTGCTTAAAGGAATCATATATCAACAAGACATAACAATCATAAAAATCTATGCCCCAAACAATGGGGCATCTATGTGTACCAAACAAGCCCTTCTCAACTTCAAGAAGCCAATAGACAACAATACAATAATATTGGATGACTTTAACACACCTATCTCACCACTGGATTGATCTGTCAAACAAAAACTAAACAAAGAAACTATAGAACTCATTAAAACAATTAATAATTTAGATTTAACAGACATGTATAGAATATTTTATCCATCAACAAGCACATACATTTTTTCTCAGCAACACATGGATCTTTCTCCAAAACAGATCATATGTTATGCCACAAAGCAAGTCTTGGAAAATATCAAAAAAAGAAAAAAAAAAAAAAAAGAAAAAGAAAAGAAATAGTACCCTGCATTCTATCTGACCATAATGGAATGAAATTAGAAATCAATGACAAATTAAAAAATAGAAATTACACCAACGACACCAACATGTGGAAACTAAATCATATGCTATGGAATGATGCATGGATATCGGAAGACATCAGGGAGGAGATAAAAAAATTCTTAGAGGTAAATGAGAACTCTGATAAAAAATATCAAAATCTGTGGAACACTATGAAGGCAGTATTAAGAGAAAAGTTTATTGCATTAAACATATTCATTAAAAAAAGAAAAATTCAACAAATAACCTGACACTACATCTCAAAACCCTAGAAAAAGAGGAAAAAACCACTCATAGAATACAGGAACTAATTAAAATCAGGAGTAAAATCAAAGAAATTAAAACAAAATAAACAATTCAAAAAATTGAGAAAACAAAGAGCTAATTCTTTGAAAAAATAAATAAAATTGACAAATCATAGCCACCCCAATGGAAAAGAAGAAGAGAGAAAACTCAAATCCTTAAATACATGAGAAAAAAGAAATATCATGACAGACACTACTGAAATACAGAGGAAAATTAGAAACTATTTTGGAAATTTATACTCCAGTAAAATAGAAAACCCTAAAGACACAGACAAATTTCTAGAGACATATGACATACTCAAACTTAACCAGGAGGACATATAATAATTCAACACATCAATTTCAAGCAAGGAAATAGAAAATGCCATCGAAAGTCTACCAACCACAAAAGCCCAGAACCAGATAGATCTTAGCCAAGTTCTACAAGACCTACAAAGATGAATTAATACCAATATTCCTCAAATTATTCCACAAAATAGAAAAAAGGAGACCCATCTAAACTCATTCTATGAAGCTAGTATCAACCTGATACCAAATCCAGACAGAGACACAACAAAGACAAAAAATTTCAGACCAGTATCCCTAATGAACATAGATCAAATGTTCTCAATAAAATTTTGGCAAATTGCATACAAAAACATATTAAAAAAATTATGTACCATAATTAAGTGGGTTTCAATCCAGTGATTTAAGGTTGGTTCAACATATGGAAATCAGTAAATGTAAGTCATCATATCAATAGACTTAAAGATAAGAATCATATAATTTTATCAATTGATGCAAAGAAAACGTTTGACAAAATACAGCACCCTTTTATGTTCAAAACACTAGAAAAACTAGGTATAGTAGAAACATACCTCAGCTTCATAAAAGCTATCTATGTGAAACCCAAGCTATCTATGTGCCAACAACATACTAAATAGAGAAAAATTGGAAGTATTCCCTCTAAAAGCAGTAACAAAACAGGGATGCCCTCTTTCAGCATTGCTTTTTAACATAGTATTTGAAACACTAGCCATTAAACAGATGAAATAAATTAAAGGGATACAAATAGGAAAAGAAAAACTCAAACTATCATTATTTGCCAATGACATGATTCCATACATAGAGGACCCAAAAAATTCCACCAGGAAACTTCTTGAATTAACAAATGAATTCAGCAAATCAGCAGGATATAAAATCAACACCTATAAATCAATTGCATTTCTATACATCAGTGATGAATCCTGTGAAAGAGAAATTAGGAAAACTACACCATTCACAATAGCCTCAAAAAAAAAAAAAAAAACTTGGGAATCAATTCAACAAAAGAGGTGAAAGACCTCTACAATGAAAACTACAGGAAGCTAAAGAAAGAAATTGAACAAGACCTTAGAAGATGGAAAAATCTCTCATGTTCTTGCATAGGCAGAATCAATATTGTCAAAATGGCCATACTACCCAAAGCACTATATAGATTCAATGTGATTCCAAATAAAATCTCATTGTCATTCCTTATAGAAATAAAAAAGCAATCATAAAATTAATTTGTAAAAATAAGAGACCCAAAATAGTCAAAGCAATCTTTAGCAAGAGTGAAGTAGGAGGCATCGCAAGACCAGACCTTAAATTATACTTCAAAGCTATAGTAACAGAAATGGCATGCCATTGGCACCAAAAATGGACATGTAGACTAATGGTACAGAATAGAAGACACAGAAAATCCCACATAAATACAGTTTTCTCATACTAGACAAAGGCCCCAAAAACATAAACTGGAGAAAAGATAGCCTCTTCAACAAATGGTTCTGGGAAAACTGGAAATCTATATTCAGCAAAATGAAAGTTAAGCTCTATCTCTCACCATGCACAAAACTCAACTCAAAGTAGATCAAGGACCTAGGAAATAGACAAAAGACCCTGGGCCTAATAGAAGAAAAAGTAGACTCAAATCTTTATCATGTTGGATTAGGCCTCAACTTCCTTAACAAGACTCCTAAAGCACAAGAAATAAAATCAAGAATCCATAAATGGGATGGATTTAAACTAAAAACTTCTCAGCAAAAGAAACAATCAGTGAAGTGAAATGAGAGCCTACACTTTGGGAACAAATTTTTGCCACATGCATGTCAGATAGATAAAGAACTCAAAAAAGTTAACACTAAAAAAACAAACAACCCAATCAATAAATGAGCTAAGGAGCTGAACAGAGACTTCTCAGAAGAAGAAATACAATCAACAAATACATGAGAAAATGTTCAACTTCTCTACTAATTAGAGAAATGTAAATCTAAACTACTCTAAGATTTCATCTCACACCAGTTATCAAGAATACAAGCAACAGTAAGTGTTTGTGAAGATTTGGGGGAGAAGGCACACTCAAACATTGCTGGTGGGACTGCAAATTGGTGCAACCAATCTGGAAAGCAGTACAGAGATTTTGTAAAAAACTTGGAATGGATCCACCATTTGACCTAGCAATCCCACTCCTCAGTCTATACCCTAAAGACTTAAAAACAGCATAGTACAGTGATGTAGCCATTTCAATCTTTATAGTAGCTCAATTCACACTTGCTAAATTCTGGAAGCAACCTAGATGCCCTTCAATAGATGAATGGATAACAAAATTGTAGAATATATACACAATAGAATATTACTGAGCATTAAAAGAGAATAAAATTATTGTATTTTCAGGTAAATGTAAGGAGTTAGGAGAATAACATGCTAAGTGAAATATGCCAATCCCCAAAAAAACCAAAGGCCAAATGTTTTTCTTGACTAGTGGAAACTAATCCATAACAGGGGTAGGAGTGGGGATCATGGGGGAAATGGAGGAACTTTAAATAGGGCAAAGAGGAGGGAGGTGAAGGAAGGAAGCATGGGGATAAGAAAGATGGTGGAATGAGATGGACGTCACTACCCTGGGTACTGTATGAAATTATGAATGGTGTGACTCTACCTTGTTTGCAACCAAAGAAATGGAAAATTGTGCTCCATATATGTACTGTGAATTGAAATGCATCCTACTGCTACTCAAAATAAATAAATAAAATTTGCTTTTCAGCTTGGGATGTTGAGTCAAAGATCACAAGTTTTAGGCCAGCTTCAGCACTTTAGAGAGACTCTAAGCAATATTAGCGAGATTCTGCCTCAAATAATGATGATGATGATGATGATGATGATGATGATGATGATGTTATTGTTTGGATGTGAAGTGTCCCCCACATTGTCCATTTATGAGGCAATGTAAGAAGGTTTGGAAGAGAAATGATTGGGTTACAGCCTTAAACTAATCAGTGAGTTGAGCCCTGATGGAATTAACTGAGTGGTGACTAAAGTTGTAGGGTGTGACTAGAGGAGGTGGAAATTAAGGCATGGCTTAGGGGTATATATTTGTATGTGGTGAGTGGAATCTCTCTCTGCTCTGTGATCACCATGATGTGAGCTGTTTTCCTCCACCACACTCCCCCGTCATGATGTTCAGCCTTACCTTGAGCCTCAAGAAATGGAGCCAGCCTTCTATGGACTAAGACCTGAAAACATAAGCCCTCAAATAAACTTTTTCTCCTCTAAAATTGTTCTGGTTGGGTCCTTTTAGTCACAGCAGCAAAATAGCTGACTAAAACTAATAATAATAATAACAAAAATAATAAATAATAAAAGAGGTCTGGGGAGGTAGCTCAGTGTTAAAGCACCCCTGGGTTCAATCCCCAGTACCTGCTGGGACTTGATTTTTAGGCTATTTGTTTGCAAAGGTCTCCTTTCCACTTATCCTCCCTGCCAGGGACCAGCAGGCTAACTACCCAGGTACATTATTTTCATAATGGTAAGTGAGTTGCAAAAGAGCAGCCATAAAAATTACGAGATTTTAAGCCCTACTATCATAACACTGCTTTTTTAATATCTCCTTGTACTTATAATGTAAATCAAATGCCCAGAGACATTGAGATACTGAGAAATTAAACTCCGCCCTCTTAGTGAGAATAAATACAAAATGTGCCTCTAGACCTCTTATATGATCTACTTAAAGAAACTGGAGCTTGAAATTCAGTGCCCATACAACAAGTGGTACTCTGAGTCTTTTTATTATTTAAAAATAAAAGATACAAATACAAGATATAAAACAAATGTGCTTATGATCAATATTTCACAAAAATTTCGGAGGTTTATTTTAATGCAAAACATAGTTCATAACTAGAAGATAATTTCCTTGTTCTCTCAATAAAAATAATTCTGATCTTTCTTGATTATAACCCCTTCTAATCATATATTTAGCTTCCAAAAGTAGCTACTATGAATTTCAAAATGAGAATAGATTTTTACCATGCTTTTCAATTCCATTCCTATTTTTGATACTGATTATACAACTACATGTACTCTCTCAAATCTTTTAAAAGTCTGGAACATGACCAAGCAATTCCTTTCACTATGTGTGTTTTTGTGGTGGGTGCATGTATGTGTGCATCTCCTCCTCTTTGTTTCTCATATAACGAAGCAAACATAATTAGTCCTCCCATGTGTGGGAAATCATGCTAGCAGTTGCAGATTCATAAAGCCATGGTGAAACAGAAGGTCATAAAATAAAAGGCCCCCTTGAGTGTCTTGATCTCCAAAGATAAATTCAGCAATAAAACTACTGAAACAAGCACTTTAGTTCAACGTTTTCATATCATTTTTCCTTAGAAATAACATAAATGACGCACTTAAATTGAATTACTCTTTAAAATGACATGGAAGAGACAGATATTCAAAATTTTAAATGATGTTGAGCTAGAAAAGAAAAATATCTAATGTTGTAAGTAGTATTAATTTTACTGTTCAAAATTCACTGTCTTTGTTGCAGATTAAAAATATTTGGTATTATTTTTAGTTTAAACTCAGCATAGAATTTAACTATGTCTTTCTGATATTTTAGCTTCTTTGTCAGCATTATTGTCTTTATTCAGATGGAACAACTCTAGAAGTACACAGATTCTCCCAATTTAAACAAGAAATTAAGAAAAGTAATAACCTTTTTCCTGTTAGTGTTATTTTTTTTAATTGTGAAAACAAAATATTCAGTGAGGAAAGAGGAAAATTATTAAAATTTCTTTGATTCTGCAGACGTTTAAATGTTCAATAGAGGCATTAAAACTTTGCATGTAAAAAGCGGGGCATATAACAATAGGAAATAAATTTTTAAAATGCATTTTAATATACTTTTATATATTGTATTACATTTTAAAAATATCTATGTTTAGCCTTTCATTAGCTTTATCATTCATTAAGAAACTCTATAATATTAATAAATACAAAATTGATAAATCTAAATTAACACTAGAAAACATATATAAGCAAATATTTTATATTTGTGTACTATTTATTGATAGAGCATTTATCTTTCAATATACGAGTGGATGCTTGGGTGATGTCCTTTTTTCATTGCATTTTAAATGTCATTACTCAGAGAAAACTTAACTAATATCAAATTTATAAAAGTACGGTACTAGGAATCCAGTACTTTCCTTAGAAGATGTTTTAAGAGCACTGAATCATGAATCTTTCCTCCAGCATTTACAACTTCAAGACAGCTATCTTGAGAGTCATCATATAAACGCTTTATTTGTTTACATGCACGTGTCAAATACAAAGTACTGCTAATCTGTAAGATTATCCAGGCAAATTCTAGACATAATTATCTCTATCCAATATATGAGTATCTTCAATTAGATAAAAATTAATTATTTATCACTTTATTGATTCCAATGCTTAGGATTTTATGGATTTGTTATTACTAATAAAAATAAACATTGAATTTTAGCCAAAACGGCCACATGTCCAACTAAATATATTTGACAAAGACATCAAGGATTCTAAGATCATATATTACATCTTTTTATTATGAACTCAATGATAATTTTGTACCATCATATTAATTTCTTTTCAGGAATAGCAATATTGAAGCTCAAAGTAAATATCCAAAATTCACACAACTGGCAAAATAGAACAGTCTAACTTCAATCCTGTTTGCTTTCAACTTGACTCTAGGCTCTGTACTATGCATTACAAAACCTCCATTTAAAGAACAGAGTGTAAGAAGAAAAATCTTAAGGAAATATGTACATTCTAGGTACTTTAAACTGGTTTCATCTTCACAACATCCTTCCCAGAAACTAGTCTTATTATTGTCATTTACATGAAGGAAATTAGTCTGGAAGAAATTAAGGAGTTTTTAAGCAGAACTGTATCCTTAATGCAGGTGTTCATCTCCAAGGTCTGTATATTTTCCAAATTCTATGTTTCTTTTCATCATTTTGTTTATAACATGGGAAAATATATCTTCTCCTAAATTAGGAACTTTCTCTCTTTCAACCAAAATTACAAATTTTTTCATCAGCATTTTCTCCCCATAAATTTCAGAGTCACAGCCCATGTTAGATAGGTTTTTGGGATGAGACAAATCAGACTTATTAAAAATAATACAAATTGTTTTAAAATTCACTTATGGGGTCAGAATTAATATAAGATAGATTCTGTGCTTGTATAATTATGTCAAAATGGATTCTACTGTCATGTATAACAAAAAAGAACCATCTGGGCTGGGATTGTAGCTCAGCGGTAGAGCGCTTGCCTCACATGCGTGAGGCCTTGGGTTCGATCCTCAGCACCACATACAAACCAAGAAAATAAAGACATTGTGTCCATCTATTTAAAAAAAAGAGATTAAAAAAAAAAAGAACCATCTTTTAAAAATTCACTTAATGAGGAGCACTTATTTGTAATTTGGGGCTAGTATAAATAAATCTACTAACTGAATAACTATGCCCAAGCTATTGAGCAGACATGAACATTTTTTTTATATAGAATGAATACCCAGAAGGACAATTTCTAGGTTAAATTGTAATTACACATTTAATTTTTAGAAAGTTTCCAAAATATTTGCCAGAGTTGTTATTCCATTTTGTTTCCCTACCAGCAATGTACAAAGGGTCTAGTTTCTCTGAATTCTTGCCACAATTGGTTATAATCAATATTTTTTACTTAACCCATTCTGGTAATTATGTAGTCATGTTTTATTACTGTTATATTTTACATTTTCCTAAAGTCTGGTAATGTGAAATATCATATAGTTATTTGTCCTATTACATCTTACTTAGTTAAATGTCTGTCTCTTTTGCCATTTTAGAATTGTTTTTTGTTTTATTACACTGTTGGGTTTTGAAAATTCTTCATATATTCTAGATATGCATTTTGTGTTAAATATATGTTTTGCAAACATTAAAGTTTGTATCCTCCTATCTTTGCATCCTTATAATAGGCTCTTCAACAGTGCAAAAGTTTTAATGTCAATAAATTTCAAATTTTAGGTTAATGTTTTATGTTTTGTTTGTTTGTTTTGCCTAAGAACTCTTTACCAAGCCCTAGGTCCAAGATTTTTTCCTATAATTTTATCAAAAAGTTTTATATTTTACATTTAAACATATATTTTCATTTATGATCTGTGATCTGTCTGGGGTTGCTTTTTGTATATTGTGTAACATTTAAGACAAGGTTTATCTTTTTGAACCATTGATGCACAATTGCTTCATCACTTTATTATTTTCAGTCTTTTTGAGGGTTACTATTTTTTTCTTTTGCTGGGGATAAAATTCATGGACATTTTACCATTGAACTATACTCCCAGCCTTCTTAAATTTTTAATTTTGAGACAGGGTATCACCAAGTTGCTAAGGTTCTTGCAAAATTGTTGAGTCTGTCTTCAACTTGTGATCATCTTGCCTCAGTCTCCATAGTCTCTGGAATTGCAAGCATATGCCACCATACCTGGCACATGTATTATTCATTTTTTAAAATTCCATTGCTATATATCCAAGTTTATTAATATTCACTCTATCATTACACCTATTCACCATATTTTTATTTAGGCTTTAAAGTTTTCATATCTGGAAATTTGAGTTGTTTTCACATATTCCATGTCATTACTTCTCTTATTGAATCTTCTGTCCTCCTGAAAACTGAGATAGTCATACACATTATTTTAATCTATTTATCTAATATGTACATAATACTTTGGCTTTTCATAAGGTTTTCTTTTTCTTCTCATTGTCAACTATAACGTTCTGTTTCATTATATTACTGATATAATAGCATATTCTAGAAGGTCTAGAAATAGTCCAAATTATTTAAAAACATTATATGATGTTAATTCCTGGTGCAATTTTGAAATGTATTAATTAATGGTGCTGTTTTATAATTGTGACCTAAGCTCAAGATTTAGGTATATTTTCTGCTTCACTGTTTTGTAACTAGCTTGGCACCATCACATTTTGGTAAATTTGTGGTTGATAGCTTATATCTGGTTTTGGCAGAATCTTCAGAAATTATAAGCTAGTGACAGAAAGATGAGGGCCAATGATGTGCATGAAGCAGGGCCTGAGATTTGACTTTTGACTCCTAAATCTGAGGTGTTTGGTACAACAAGGTGTTGCCTTCTACAGACAGAGAAAGCACATTCTGTTTAGACAGAAGACAACTAGATTCGGCTTCTACAAGACCTTGCTGGAATCTTTTAGCTCTAATGCATTTGTTACTGTAAAGTTGTTATACTCTATAATTTCCTTGTGGTAAACTTGAAATGTGGCCATTGTTATTTCTAGCCTGATGAGACTTTTTCATTTATTTTTTCACAACCAAAGTCTGATTTACTACCAATTTTAGGACACTCAGTAATTGTTATCAGATGGTACACATTAAAATTTTCCCTTGCTGGGTGCTAGATATTTTTATGTTTGTATAAATATTCATGAGTTTTGTTCAGGTATATAGTAATGTTATGTAAATACAATTTGATCCTTTTGGCTTTTGTTGTAAGCCTTTTTAAGGCAAGGCCAGCATCGTGCTTAAGGCTATATTTGTTCCATGATTGAAGGAAAACTTTTCTGAGCACTCTGCCTGATGACCTATAAAATTATATGTATTTTTTACTTCAACTCTTTCAAAGTCACGTCTGTACTGCCTTGTATGAGACTTAAGGATTGTTCTTTCTAGTCTTGTCAGCTGGATTATTGCCCCCCATCCAGTCTCAGATATTTTCCTCATGTGTATGTCCTGCTTAGTATTCATCCAAAATTTTGACTGAGACTATATACACATCTTTGAAGCTATCTCTGTTCCTCTGGCTTTCTCTTCTCCAGTATTTGGTCGTAATTACCCTAGCCACCTTGGACTATCCAGATCCCAGATCTCCCCCTCAATGTATACATTTTTGCCTGAGTCCTTCTCACCATACTAGTCTGGAAACTCTCTCCATGAAAGACCTGCCACCCTTTAGGCAGCAATATTGGGTGTCTTCAGGGTTCACCTTAACTTCCTGCCTGGGGATCAATAAAGTCAATTTTATTTTAGGATTTTTAAAAATTTGATTTAATTTGTTCACACATGTGAGTAAATATGGTTCCTATTACTCCAGTTTAGCTAGAAGTGGAAGTTTCTCAAGACTCTTTCTTCACATTTTATGAAAGAGCTATTAGGAACATATTAGTTCCTTTATAATTTTAAACCATCTTTACAAGGACCATGTGATAGATTTCTCCTAGAATTCCATAATACAGAAATATTATTTACGATGAAAAAATTTTTATTCTTTTTAGTTCCATAAGCAACTTAGTAAATCATTTTGTTGTTGTTGTTGTTGCCTGGGTAGCAAAAAATAGAGATGTGAATTTTATGAAGAAATATTAAGGATTTAACTTAAAACCATCTTCAGCTGTAACCATCTCTGATTTCTTCTTACCTATTGTTTGTATCTTATATATGTTAGCTTGTTTAAATAACTATTATGTGTTTCTTCTTTTTGTTATAGCATTTAAGGGATTTAAGAGATACAGAAAATAATTAAAAAATTAAAAATTACTATTTGCACAGAATCCCATCAATATCTTTGTTATCTCCATGTCTTTCTACATCCTGTCCTTATGTGTAAGCTATGCTAGATCTGTACTTGAGTATTCTTTATGGACCCCTTCCTGAAGGGAAGCTTCTAACTTGCTTGAACATTGATATCTACCAGGTAATGAATAATTCTCTGACTAATACATATTAAATTGACTCAATTAGAGATGATAATCACAGATGAGAATCACAGTATGTGTAAGTATGGCAAATTATCTTTGTGCTATAGATTTCAACAACCACGATATGCTTACTGAGAACATTTCATTTCCAATTTTCCTTTTAAAGACAAAGAGACTGTAGAGAGTTGACCTGTGGGTTTATGTACCACAAAATTCTCTAGCTTTTTTTATATAAGTACTTAAATTTTGTCAATAATGCCTGGGATCTCACCAGTCATTTATGTGTGTGCTTTTGTGTGTGTGTGTGTGTGTGTGTGTGTAGATATAGAGAGACAGAGGCACAGATGTAAAAGGGGACAAGAGAAGTAGGAGTTTTACCTGGTCAGGAGGTTAGTTAATTCCTTTGAGCTCTTTTTTTTTTTTTTTTTAAAGTGACTTCCAATGGGCCTCTCAGCATGTCAGACCATTGGGTTGCTTCCAAAGCAATTAATTCTCAGTGGGGTGCAAGTGAATTCATTAAAATAGAGAATTGTATTGCCTCTGAGGATATGTGGGAAGGTTCAGATCTTTTAGAAGATTAAAGGCTGAATGAGCAAATAAAGTCAATTGTAACTTTACTAGTTACAAATTTTCTAGTTTCTCAGTTATAATTCAGGTTGATTCTGAGTAAGATATAATTCTGGTCAAAAATAACAACTATTTTATCATTACACTGTAGCATATATATATATTTGTACAAATCTTTCACTTGATAAATATAATAGACTAAATAAGATAGACAAATGAAATTGATCAAATTTTTACTGAGAAATATCTGACATTGGTGATTAGTTTATAATAAATGGCTTATAAACCTTAATATTTTTGAGATTAGCTCTAAACCATTCGATCTGTGGTTGTGGGAAATTGTATTGTGACTATCAAAATATATGTATGTGTACTTTAGGGTGAGTGAGGAAAAGTGGCCCAGTCAACTTCCATGAAATTTAGTTCATGTTTCTGTCATTTCTGCTTTTCAGAAGCTCTACTATACTTTATTAATGTTGATGAACATGAAGAAAAATGTGAACTTGAACATCTAATCCTAGTCAAATGTTGATTTCTTAAGTCATTAAAATTCAACTGAATGCTTTTAGTGTGACAAAACCCTGTCTCCTATTGTGATGGTATTATAAGGTGGGGACTTGTAGAAATAATTTATATAAAATGAGGTCATGAGATAAAACCCTCATAAATGGGATTAATATCCTTAAATGAGTCCTGGGAGAGCTTGCTTTGACTCTCTGCCATGTGAGGATAGGGATAGAAGATATCTATGAGTCAGGAAGCAGACTATCATCAGATGCTGAATCTGTTGATAATTTTATCTTAGACTTCTTAGAAATATGAGAAAAATGTGTTTTAAGTTACCCAATTTATGGATATTTTGTTATAGCACCATAAATTGATTATTACCAGAAACTATTATTAATTTATATACATTAATGAGTTAATATTAATTCATCATGCAAATATAACCAGTTTTGATAGATAAATAAAATTGCAGTTTTTATGTGATGGCAACTTAAATGTGATCCAGGAATTATTTATTTTAATGTTCTATTAACAACATTAGAAGTAGTATAGAATATTTAATAGTTTTCCTTTTCATATTTGCTTATGTGTGCCTTGCTATAGTTTGGATCTTAAGTGTCTTCCAAAAGGTTCATGTAATAAATGCTTGATGCCCAGACACAGGAGGTTTGGGGAAAGCCAAAATGTGGAGCATTTGGGGGAAGTGGCAGTCTTTAGGTCATTGGAAGTATGTTCCTGAAGAGCACTGTGGGTGTCTAGTCTCCTTCTCATTCTTTGTTTCAATTCCTGGTAATGAGCTAAGCACTCTTTGTCTGCCATATGCTCCTACCATGACACACTATCACAGACCCAAAGCAATAGGGTCAACCAATTATAAGATGAAACCTAAAATTGTGAGCAACAAATAAGCCTCTTCTATTTAAAAGTTGAATAATTCAGATATTTGTTACAGCAACAGAAAGCTAACATATGCCTATGCACATATGTTCAAAATTGTAAAAACAAAGATGTTTAGGATTTTAAAGAATTAAAGTAGTTACATTTTTAAATAAAGAATAGTTGTAAATCCTGAATATGTTTACAATTTAGAAATGCAGAATCTGTCCTTACAACTTGATAATGCATTTAACCTTCAATTATTACTTCTTGTTCTATGATAATATATGACTCAGGATATATAGTTCAAGATATAAAAATATAGTGTTCTGGAAGAGTAAAATTACTATATGTCTTCCGATGATATTGCTTCCATTAAAAAAGAAAATGCCCAAATAGATATGTATTAGCCTCAGTCTTCTAAGTGGAGATTCTCATTTTCACCTCAATGATCATTTGGTCCGATAGGGCCTACTAGTCTACCTGGCTGGCTCAAGGCAAAATTGCCATGTGAGTACAGAATTTATTTTCAGTCCTTTCTTATTCTTTCTTTTCACTCTTCAGTTATCTCTCTCAGGCACCCAGTTGTCTTAAGCTGCTGCTGTTGCTCTAACCTGTCACTCAAGAGGAAAGTGACATCTCTTTCTTTAAAGAAAGGCCTTAGGAATTAGTGCACAAAGTGTCCAACTCCTCCCAGATAGATTTACCTTTTAAAGAAAGATAGGCAGGGTGCAATTGTTGCAGTCAAAGAAGGTGGATGTTCAGGTTGTACTGAGATAGAAATTTTCCCACCCTTCCTCAAATAATGTCATGCCTTTTAATAAAACCAGTCCAATGTTTAACTGCAAGCTCTCTGTGTTCCACTATGCTCTGGAATAAGAACAATCAATTTCTTAAACTACAACTTGTTTGAACCCATTGTTGGATTGTTGTCCATCGCCACCTTTTTGATGCATGCCTGGTTTCTAGTACTTTGTGGATAGTTATTCTATCCTCTGTTTAATTGTGAATCTTTCTAGTGTCTAGCAGAGTAGGGACTTGATAAATACCAGTTGATGAAGCTCCTCCACCCCCACAATAACTGACCTACGTTGTCACTTATGTTTCCCCAGACGCTGTTGTCTAATTGCTTTCAATTATCTTAGTATGTGTCTACCCAAGCAAAATGAAGTGGTGAGTCAAGCAATTGCATTGTGTATGTGATCAATATAGAAATTCAATATGGATAATTAAGGTACCCCCAACTGACTTTTTCCTTATAACAAGCTTTTTTTTCACCAGAATTGTTCAGATAATTGTCTCAAATGTCCATTTTACTTTGCATCATAGATACAGGTCTGTAACTAACCTAACAAACCGTGGAAAAACAGAATGGTCAGTGCAGTTCACAAACAGATCACCATCTAGTTCATTCATCTGTAGTGCTTTTTGGTAAATCAGGCTGACTGACTTTGGAAAATTCTGTTGATTATTTCTCTCCATAGTGAGGTCTGTAAGACATAGAGATAGGGTCCCAACTTCTGTGTTTCTGAATAGTTTCACATCCACCATTTACCTCATGGCTGGTATTTGAACAACATACATTAAAAGAAGTATCTGGAGATTAACTGAATAATTTGGAATTCAGATTGTGTAAGTAGCCAACAGAAACATTTTAGATCTCAAATGGATAGTATTTGTAGCATGACAACTAAAATAAAAGTCAGACTTGTTTAATGTCAGGTTGCTAAAGAAACTAGTACAGTTTCATTAAGGGATAATATCCTTTTTCAGAAAACACTTCCTCTGTATCATTGAAATAAACTTTCAGGGATAACATAAACTTATAAAAATATTTATTGAGAGCTTTAACTTCAAATATTTGATAAATGCCCACATTTTAAAACTTCAGTTCAGTTTATTTCCTTTCTAAAATTACAACCTAAATACTCAGCAAGTTCTGTGGACCATGTGATTATACTTTTATTTCCCTTATAGCTTCCTGCTTCTCCTAATCAGGTTAGTTATATAGCAGATTGCTTTAGAAAAGATTGGAATGAGTTGCATTTTTAAGGAGAGGTTTGAGAAGGAGTGCTACAAGAATAAAAAGAGAGACTGCAAAATTGCTGGTAAGAACAAAGTAAATTGTATAGTAAAAAGTATGAACAGATTGAATGAAGCCTTTTTTTTTCTTTGTGCAACTATCAAAAGTGTCTTGGAATCATATTTATTTATACTTGGCCCTGAAAACCTTTTTGTTTCCGTGGAGAAAGAGTTTGTATGCTTTTTGACTATCCACTGGCTTTGCAATGGTATACTTTAATGGCATGTTTATAGAAGAATTAGAAACACATGCAAGAATTTTTCCCTTAAAATACATCTGGGCTTATATTTTAGGGAAAACATCCTTGGAAAAATAGATTCATTTAAGATGTATTCAAACACAATAAGCTTAGCTATAGATAATCATTGAACCTCCTCAAAACTTGGCAAAATTTTCTCTTTTATACCAAATGGTCGTGATGGAGAGAAAAGAGAAAAAAGTTTATTAAAAGAAATGCCACACTATGGATTTATAAAATATTAGTTCCCTGTCTCTAATATTTGAACATTTTACTAACTTCCCTCCTCATCTCATCTTATGCTAAAAGTCCTAAGTTTACATTTTAACTTTATATAAGTAAATGAATATACCCAGTGTTAAGAATGCATATTATTCAGGAGCAGTGCTACATGCCTGTAATCCCAATGGCTCCGGAGGCTGAGGCAGGAGGATCAAGAGTTCAAAGCTGGCCTCAGCAAAAAGCTAGGTGCTAAGCAACTCCATAGGACTCTGTTTCTAAATAAAATACAAAATAGGGCTGGGGATGTGGCTCAGTGGTTGAGTGCCCCTGAGTTCAATCCCTGGTAAAAAAGAAAAGAAAGGAAAAGAAAAGAAAAGAAAAGAAAAAAGAAAAGAATATCATATCATATCATAAGGCTGATGTAGCTCAGTGGCAGAGTACTTTTGTAAACTGAACTGAAGTTTTATTTCAGAAATAATCAGGTTGATTTCTAAATAATTATAAATACATGAGAGTGAATTTAATGCTTTATGGACAGTTTTGAATGGAGAGATGGCATATTGCCTGCATTCATAAAATATGGGCTCCATCCCCAGAACCACAAATAAACAAAAGATAACCTTTGATATCCTTCTAGAGGTATCAGTACATTAAAAAAAAGAATACATATCAAACAAAAGAAATTGACTTCATAATTCAGCTCCAAAATGATTTGTTTTTCATTGTATCAGTTAATTGTTTAGAAATTTCCCAGAGAATTGCATCAACATTCCCTCTATTTTGCCTGCATATGCCCAGCCAGAATTGGATTTAGTGTGAAGATGATGATTATCAAAGTGCATGTAAAACAAGGCAAAGATCAGCCTGGAACAAGCTATATCATTCGTATCATAAATAGAAATGCTTTCTCTATTGACTTCTTTAAACAGAAGTCACTTTATATGCAAACAAACCTTTGCCAAAATGAAATCATTAAACCAAAGGGCATTTTATTATTGCATTATTCCAGCAGCTTACTATTGTTAGAAAGTGTTCCAAATCATTACTGAATGATGAAATGCTGGATAGTAAATGTGACTTAGTATAATGCAGAATTAAAAAGAAAATGTAAGTGACTATATCCAACAAAGTATCATTTATTGTAAATCTATAAATCCACTAATTTTTATTACTCTAACTCTGGTTTGCTGTGTTTAGTAACCAACTGTGTTTTTGAAGAGAACAACCCATTAAAAACAATTATGTACCTAAACAATCTATACACCCTGAATATTAAAGCATGCTTTTTATGTCATTGGAGGAAAACCTTTGAGACCAGTTGGATAGGATTACCACCCTTAGCAAACCTCAATGAGTAGAATGCTAAAGACTGAAAAATGTAAGGGGAATAACCTAACTTGAAATTTTATAAGTGGACTTAGGTAACAGTTTAAATGTTCCCAAGTATACAAAGGAAATCTCTGAAATAATCAAGTAGATTCTTGAAGAATTTTTTGATTGATGATTCAGTTAGATGTTCCAATATGTCTATTCTATCCATAAGGTTGAAATACTTGTTCACTAACATCATATTGATATTTTAAAGCTGGCCATATTGATTAAATTTTACAAATTTTACATATGCAAATGCTACAAGTAAGAACTTATTAATTTTTGAATATATAGGCTTAAGAAAGTGATGAAAAAATTGTTAATGTCAATTAAATGTAAATTTTGTCATGTATATGACCATTGCATTGCAAATGCCACAATAGAGAAGACATTCTTTCAGTATTCAAAAATTATTGTCTGATTCAACAGAACCTAGTTATTATTAAAGAACAAGTAAAACACCAGCATACATTGTAATTATTTTATTTTCCTCTTATATATTAATGTAAAGAAAATATCAATCATATTCATGTCAGAAGTATATCCATTAATCAATTGCAATTAAATGTTACATATGTCCTCAGAATTTGGCAAAAAATTAGTGAAAGCATTCTGTGAGAATCAATTGGCAATGTGTAATTTACAATACTGATATAGTTTTTTATATTTTGACTATTATGAATAATACTGCAACAAACATGGGATTGAAGACATTATTATTATTATTGTTGTTGTTGTTGTTGTTGTTGTTATGGTGCTAGGGATTGAACTCAGGGCCTATACATGTGAAGCAAGCACTCTACCAACTGAGATATATTCCCACACCTGAAGACATTATTTTGACATATTGATTTCAATTCCTGTGGATAAATATCCAGAAGAGAATTGTTGGATCATATGTTAGTTATATTTTTAATTTTTTTTAGAAAACCTCCATATTCTGACTATTTGCATATCTTTGTTGAATCAATGCTTGTTCAGATCCTTTACCCATTTTCTAATTTTTATACAGAATGATAGGAATTCTTTACATATTTTAGATATTGGCCTCCTATCAAATATATGGGTTGAAGATATTTCCCTCTTGGATTAGGGGTTAGGGTAAGTGAGATTTGGGTGAAAGGTCAAAATTTTTTAGTTATAGGATGAATGAGTTCTGGATAAAGCACAGAAAGGTGTCTGCAGTTACTAATGCTATATGTTGTGCTGAACATTTTCTATTAGAGTATATCTTAAGGATTCATATAATTTAAAAAGGTAAAAAGTAAGATGATGAATACATAGATTGGCATGTTTGTGGTAATTACTTCACAATGTATGCGTTCATTCAAACCACATTGTGCATTTAAATAGCATGCATTTTATTATTAATTCTTCATTGTGTGCTACATATTGTTATATAAGTAAACATCCCAATAACCTTAATAACACACTTATATAATCCATTTTAATATCTTATTACCAAACATTTGCCAACACAACACTGAGCAAATGATAAAACAAACAAAATACATAAATCTTAGCTTTGATACCCAACAGTATAAGACTGTTCCCGATAATTGTTAGAATGTTAGAGAAAATCACTACCAGCACCAGCTCTCCATTCAAATGCTAGCCCTGTTTTGCAATGGGAAATGAGAAATAAGGAATTTACAGAATTGGGCAATATATACATTTACATGTTTTCAAAAAATAGTTTCCAAACATAACTGGCTGCAATAATTTTCAGCTACAATGAATTGTCACAAAATAGTATAATTCAGCTATTCTTTTCTGTGGAATCTGAATTGCTTTGTGGTTGAAACAGATTGCAACTGGTAAGTAAATAACTTGAGTTACTTAAAGGCAATGATTGAAACAACATGTAAAGGTGGCAACTCTTGCCCAGCTATGGGACTGGGAGTAAGAAGTTAGATGAGTAAAAGACTACTTGAAAGCCCATTTTTGCAAAATGCAAACATAATTGCAAAACTTTAACATTAATTGACCTTATCAACATGACCTTATCATGTAGAAGTTTTGGTATATAAAAATTTCAAAAATAATCAGGTTGATTTCTAAATAATTATAAATACATAAGAGTGAATTTAATGCTTTATGGACAGTGAATTTAATGCTTTAATGAATGAAGAGATGGCATATTGCCTGCATTCATAAAATATTTTTCTTGGTTTTTGACAGCAATCTTAAATTGGCATCAAAATCCAAGTGGAAATATAATTGTTATTTATCTTAACTAGTGAGGGAATAAGTTTTCTTATGTAATTTCTTAAATATTAAATAATACAGAACAATTTTGATACTGTTTTTGAAACTTAAAAGTATATATTTGTGAGACAATCACATATTTACATAAAAATTTTATTGTTATTTTAAATTATTTATTTTTTATTTTAAATTTGACTTTCTCTGCTATATGCATTCAAATTTCAGACACGTGAGAAAAATTTGGCCTAGAGTTCTCATCAAAATCTGTTGGTGGAACTGGGGTTGTGGCTCAGTGGTAGAGCACTTGACTCAAATGTGTGAGGCACTGGGTTCGAGTCTCAGCACGGCATACAAATAAATGAATAAAATAAAGATCCATCAACAACTAATTTTTAAAAAAATCTATTGGTATAAATTAAACAATAAATTTTGGGGGTAATAACCACTTCTACTAGTAATGATAAAAACCCCTAAAAATAAATAACTTTTTAATAAAAATAATAACTGCCATGTAAGAACAAAAAATAAACATAAAAACTATTATAAGACTTTACTGCTTTTTAGATCATATTTCTATTTCTTACTGATACATAGGAAGCACAGAAGTGGACAAAAAGCAAGCAATTGCCCACAATTGCTGATATTGTGTGTGTGTGTGTGTGTGTGTGTGTGTATATATATATATATAAAACAGACTTTGATTTAAGTAGCTATTAAATACATGATTAGGATATAAAAGCCAGAAGAAAATTAAAGCAACTGGCATCTATGAAGTTTTCCCTAAAAAGGAGAGCAAATATGTTTCTAAAGGTTAACTGACTAGAAAACTTGATTAAATATTAAATAAGCACAGGTTAGGAGTAGTTAGAATACTATTTATTTATTAAACTTTGCACAAATATTCTTTAAGTACCTTCTAAAAGCCTCACACACTGTCCTTGACACTTTTAATACTTCAGGCAGCTAATAGCAATGTTTTCTATCATGTGGGAAATTGTGTTCTAATGAGAGGAAGGAGTCAGGGAATAATGAATTACTGAACAAAACAATAATTAAGCAAATTACATAATATTTTAGAAGGTGTTAGGTACTGTAGAAAATGTGTAGTAGTTTAATAGTAGAAATATGAATATTGTCTTCAACTTGAAATAGTGTGAGCAAAGTAACCCATCCAGAAGATGAGATTTAGCTATAGGTTAAGGTGAAGATATGATTAGCTATGAACAGAGCTGAAAGTATATGGTGATAGTATCACAAAGAGGCTGGTATGGCTGGGACAAAGTGAAAGATGGAAAGAAAGATAGTGAGAAAACCACAGAGGTTATTGGGTATGAACAGGTGAAACTGGGCCTTCAGCAATGTTTTCAGAGGAATGACATGATGCCACTTAACATTTTTTATACATTTTATTGTATAAAATACATATAATGTAAAACTGACTCTATTGAGGTCATCACATAACTTGGCCCATATTGACTGATACACACAGTCATCCCTTGGTACCCACAGAAAGTTTGTTTTAGGACCCCTCACAGACATCAAAATCTATGAATGTGTAAGTCCCTCATATAAAATAATGTAAAATTTACATATAACCTGTAGAACCCCCAATCATCTCTATAGATTACTTATAGCATATAATGTAATCTAAGAGTTAATGTGCTATAATATTCTGGAAATAACGACCAGGGAAATGGTCTATACATGTTCAGGATAGATGCCAGTTTTCTCTTTTTTCCAAATATGTTATATTCATAGTTGGATGAATCTGCAAATGTGAGTCCATTGGATTCTGAAGCCAGATTGTATATTACAGAGAAAGAAATGATTAACTATATAAAGATGGCTGATGACTTCAGAAAGACTTAAACTGTATAATCTACAATGAATTTAGGAATGCTGAGTTTGTTGGTAATAATGACAAGAGCATATTCCTCTGAATAAAAGACTCTTTAAAATGGAAATATATATGTTGCCAAGAGGAAATAGAACAAAGAAAAAACATCTTCTAAAAATACGTTGCAATGGGCAGCATAAAAGTAGGGCCAGTACCTCACAGAGAAAACAGGACCAAAACAAGGTCTTGATTTTAGATAGGAAAAGAGGCTTGATACACTGGAGAAAGAAATTTTGTAGAGAGGGAAAACTAATACCGGAAGGTGAGAGAACTGTGCAGTGATGACTTTGAGATGCCAAAGGTGATGAGGACCAAGCATATTGAAAATACTGCCTGGGCATGAATGTGCAAAAAAGCATGTTCTTGCAGATGCTTAGATGTAGATGTGCTGCTGTAACTCCCAAAGTTCTCCTCTACTGGTGTCATTTCCACTTCTCAATAAAGTGAAGATTAAGTGTATCAGTTGAGGATTATGATGAGTAGGATTAAGTTTGACAATGAAGAGGTAGGGAAATATGTGAGTCACCTAAAATAATAGAGATATCATAATTTTGGAATTAGACACTGAAACCTCTTTTGTTATTGGTTTTAGCACTATTGATTAAGAGGGCAAGGCATTGCTGAAGAAGACTTTAAAAATACAAAACATAATTCAAACTGATTTTTGATTGGAGCACAGCTACCAGTCGATCACGTATGCTATCTGCTGAGAGAAAACACTTAACGTGTTATTGTAAACCTGGCATGTGTGAAGCACTGGGTTCCATTCTTAGCACCACATATAAATAAACAAATAAAATAAAATTCCATCAACAACTAAAAGAATATATATTAAAATTGTATTAATATAATGATCACTTTTATTAACTACTTGTTTTAATTCCAGGGTATTATCTTATTTCTCTAATCATGGTCATTTGAAGATGATCAATTTGGTTCTCTGGATTTTCTAAATAAATGTGATAGTATTATTAAGTTATTATGATAACTATTTTAAATTTCAGCCAATTACTTCTAAGAAGTTTCAGCTGATCTTTTCAATCCTCATTTAAAGCCAATAATATGAGACTACTGTAAACATTTCTGACTTGACACAGAGTGAGCCATGTTACTGCTATGGGTTTGCTGTTAGCTCATTTGGAAGTTCAAAGACATCTCATACCTTGTTGATATCTTTTTTTCTAAAGTGTTAACAATACTGCTTTAATCTACCATTAAAAAATGGACTAAGCAGAAACCAGTTTGTCCATAATTTCTTCTGAGGAAGTTAGTATAAAAAATGATACCATTATCTGGTTGTTTCCACAATAGCTCTGTATTGGGGATGTTCTCTTTCTTGGGTTTAAGGCATAATTTTAATATTAATTAAGAGGAAACTTTAAGACACCAAGAAAGGATGTCTATTATAGGTTTCACATTCACTTTAAATTCTTGTTGAAATAAGTATTCTCAATATGCTTAGCTAGTATCTGCCTGAAAGTTAGAAATATCAAATATCCAATGGGTTTGGAACCCCAACTGGCATTGCTCATTCATGTAGGTGGTTTATGAAAATATGAGTGTCTGTGATTTTCAGGCAACTATCCATTAAGTTTAGTAAGAGTAGATTTCCTTATTCTGATAAGTAGTATTACTGGGATCTGAGAGACCAAGTTTGTGAAATGAGAAAGAAATTTAATCATAGGTCTTCTCTCACTCTCCCTCAATCCTACTAAGTTTCTGAAGCCAAGTCCCAAATAAGGCAGTCTTTTCATTTCTCAGGAAGGGACAGTCTCTCCCTAAGGAGATTAAGCAAGTAGCCAGTTGTTGTGAGGTAGCAGAATTAGTGTGGGCATAGGATTCACTTTCCCTCAAAGTGTAAGTGAAGAGAGAGTAAAGAAGTAGTGCTAATATGTCCTCAGATATATTTTGTTTAATAAAATGTTTCTAATAAAATATCTCTAATACTAATAGCTTCCTAAAAGGAATAAAAATCATTCCATGGCAGGGATTGAAGAATCAGTGGCCACAGATTAATGATCCTAAATGTCTCAGATAGCAGTCCTATAGTGACTTTCAGCAGTTGTTACAGTTTGAAGTGTGGTTTCCATAAATTAATAAGTCGAAGCTTTACCCCTCAATATAACTATACTTGAAGATAGAACTTTTAGGAAGATAAAAGAGGGGGGAAGTGATGAATGATTTCAGTTAATAAGGTACAAATGAGGTATTTATGTTGAATAATACATTCATGAAAACAAGCATTTCTCATAAAGTAATAATTTAATTCTCATTTTGTATTATAACATTGCTAAAATTCATGTCTATCTATAATTCTAATAGCTGTTAATTTTAATGCATGTGTGAGAAAGAGGAAGAGAGATCACAAGTGACTTGTCTTTTGTGACAAGTCAAATGTGATAAACTTCAAATTTTCCACTTTGAAAATAAGATTTATTTATTTATTTATTCAGTTGTAGATGGACACAATACCTTTATTTTATTTATTTATTTTTATATGTTGCTGAGAATCAAACTCCATGTTCCACATGTGCTACACAAGCACTCCACCTCTGAGCTGTAACCCTAACCCCTGAAAATAAAATTTCTTAATATATTGTCACTATTACAAGTAGTTTTAATATATTATTTATCTCAAACATTGATTGGGTACAACATTATTATATAGCTAAAAATAAAAACAACTGGTTTCTTGTGAATTATATCGAATCTTTAAGTACTTAGCATATATACTCTTTTAGAAATGAAAATAAATTCTGATCTGAGTACAGTTTCTGAAAATCTCACTTTGTAATACAAGTTTCTGAAGATTCCACATTTTAAGGAATTACTTTAATAGAAACAAATAATGCATGCTGATATAAACTCTATACACTTTTGACAAAGTGTATAGATTTCTGCATGTTCTAGCATCAATCCTACTTAGAAATTGTTTTGAAAAATTGTTGTTTTATCAAAGATAAACAAAGAAAATGATATATATTATAACACAAACTGGAGATGTGGCTCAGAGGTGAAGGGCTTCCCAATCATGTGTGAGATCCTGAGTTAAACCCTGGTTCAGCTCTCAGTGAAAAAAAAAAAAAAAAAAGAATGGAAGAGACAGTTTATATCACTCACATAATTTCTAAATTTATGTGCTCCTAACTAGAAATAAATTATATTATGTATAATTATGTATAGATTGTAACACTGACATAATTTTTAATTATGTGCTTCTAAGGTAGAAAAAATGTGATATTCAAAGATATGCTTGTCAGTGTATGGTGAATCTTTAAATATATCTTCATAAACTCTGAATAGAAATTATTTTTTATTTTTTTATGCAATTCACTGTAGCAATTGAAACGTGGCCAGAGTTTACTTATTGATTGAGTGACGGAATAACTGATTTAGAGATAGGTTCTCACTATGTTGCCCAGGATGATCTCTGTTTTAGTTAGTCAGCTTTTTTGCTGCTGTTAGTAAAGGATCTGACCAGAATGGTAAAGGAGGAAAAGTTTAATTGAAAGCTCAAGCTTTCAGAGGTCTTAGTCCATAGAAGGCCAGCTTTATTCCTCAGGGCTCAAGGTGAGGAGAACATCATGGCAAAAAAGTGTGGCAGAGGGAGGCAGCTCATATGGTGATTGGAAAGCAGAGAGAGACTCCACTCTCCAAATACAAAATATATACCCCATAGCCACACCCCTGATGAAACAGTTCTTCCAACCACATCCCACCTGCCTCCAGTTACCACTAAATTAATACCATCAGGGATTAATTCACTGATTAGGATAAGGCTATAACCCAATCATTTCTCCTCCAAACCTTCTTGCACTGTCTCACATGGGAGACTTTCGGGGATGCCACATCTAAACTATAATAATCTCAAAACTCCTGGGCTCAGCCAGGCACGGTGGCTCAAGCCTGTAATCCCAGCACTTAGCAAAAAACTCCTGCCTCAGCCTCTGGAGTAGCTAGAACAAAAAGCATGCACTAGAACACCAGGCTCACACATTTTTCTTCAAAGTTTTCTGTGACTGATTTTATTAAAATAGTTGAAAATATGTCAAGGTCAGATCTTTAATTTTTATAAGTATCATTGACTCATCATTTTAACATTGGAGTTTATAACAAAATTTGAATAAACAAAAATATATCTGGAATTTGAATGTTTTTGTAAAGATCCATCACACTCACTAAAACCATACATCTTCAAATGAAAATACTTAAAATGTTTAAGTATAAGGCCTATTTCTTATAATTGTCCTTATACAAAATTATTGAAGTGTAATGAATTTTTAGCTGCCTAAATATCAAGCATGCAAATATTTTATTTTAAATATAGATGCAATAGTGAAATCATCACTACAATTAAAATAATGACCATAAACTGCTCCCCCCAAAATTTTTGGGATTCTTTACTTCCTTAAAACTCATTCATACTCAGACTCATCTCCAGTAAAACATTCATCTGTTTTCAGTCACAATATATTAGTTTTTACTTTTTAGAAATATAAAACATAGCATTATAATATATATGTTTATATTTGCTGATTTCTTTCAATCAGCATCAATTCATGTGGCTTTGTATGTCAATTATTCATTTTTATTGATGAATTGTTTTCTATTATATGGATATATCACAATCTATGTACCCATTCACCTCTGAACAATTTTTTTTTAAAATTGGTTCTTTTTAGTGGATGGATGACAGTAGAATCCATTTTGATATAATTATAAAATCATGGAATATATCTTATTCTAATTAGGACTCCAGTCTTGTGGATGTACATGATGGTGAGATTCACTGTGGTATGTTCATACATATACATACATAGAAAAGATGTCAGATTCATTCCACTGTCTTTCCTTTTCCAATCTCCCTCCCTTCCCTCCATTCTCCTTTGTCTAATCCACTGAACTTCTATTCATCTCTCAACATATTATAAGCTTTGCTGATTTTAAATAGAAAAGCTGAAAATATTCTTGTGTTAATGTGCTTTCACTTCACTTTATTAGATATGAGTCAAATGAATGAGTTATATATGTATATACTCAACATCATAAAACACAACCAAAATGATTTTCAAAATGTACAAGTTTTTATTCTTATTCACAATGTTTGAGTGTTTCTTTCATTTTACATTCACAATAACACTTTAGTTAATTTAAAATTGTGTATGACTTTGATCCCTTTCTCTAACAGCTAAAATTTACCATTTTTGAAAAATGGGGGCTAGGAGCAGATTGGTCAGCCCATGGAAGACATAAATAAACTACCTGTCTAACTTCACAAGTTTCAAAATCCAAAACGATTTAAGAAAACTAAAAACTAATATAATAAAAAATAAAAATGTACCCTCCCCCCAAAAAAATGGCCCCTAGTGGGATGGATACAGACTTGAGATTATTTACATTACTGCAGTTAAAATGAGATTTGCTGGAATGAGGAATTTCATTCAAATAAGAAACGCAAAAAGAATGTTCATTACATAGATTATACAAAAACTGTTCTTTACAAAAACCATTTTGGAAAAAAGCACAGCAAAGGTGGAGATGAGAAGATTTCAGGCCTGAGATGCAACTGTGAGGAATAGAGAACCCTGGCCAACTACCAGACATCCTACTTACCTAGGGTGACTGCACAACCTGAGTAGAAAATGCCAGAAACAGAATTTTTCTTGAAAAATAAGAAACTGGAATCCTTTGGATTTTTTTGGTAGAATAAAAATTTCATCTGAAAAAGCACTGTGTAAAAATTTACTATACAAAATTGAGTCATTCCTGTCATATCCAACTACCATGGAGTCAATGGCCCAGAGAGGAAAAGGGAAATACTCAGGTCACAGATATCTGTTTCAAAAACTATCTCCCAGAACCAGTCTCACAAAAAAACTGCCATAAATTCAACACTATTTTTACTTAGCCACTGATGCTAACTATGACCTTAAGACTAGCTTTACATGGCAATGCCATAGCTTGACAGTTAGAGCTTGCAAGCTCCTGTAATTAACAAAAATGCCAGTAAAGTTTCTTGAACACCAACTTGCATAGATGTCTCTGTCTAAAAAAAATTCCTCAAACTCCCAATCTGTCCTTTGTTCTCCAGAGAGTGTACCAGAGACCAGCCTGGCCTGTGTAGAGTATCCCAGCTGGTTATCCTAGACTTTATTCTCAAATAAAACCTCCTTTTTAATTCACTCCTATATTTTTTAATTAATGTTGACATTTGCATCTGTGTATATAATACTGATTCAGAATTAGTTTGAAGCTCAATGATTCTGTACTCATAACACTAACTGGAAACATGAGAAGAAAGTTTTACTCTTTAGGCTTTTTATAAACTTAAAGCATCCAAATCAGCCAAGCAAAAAAACTGTTTTAAATGCCTAAGTGGCACATGAACACCTAGAAGGTAATCAATGCTGAGCAAAAAAATGAGCTCAGTGGGGTTTAGACTGCTCTTTATGCTCTTATACATTCATTTTTTTTCCAGCTACCGGAAAGAAAGTGGGAATACAGTGACACCACAACAAGAGGTCATTTTCGGCCTAGAGAACCTCCTCATTAAGTTTCAATTATTTTGCCAGTTTCTAATACTGCTCAGTTTTTCCATGTTCCTTACATTCCTAACACATGTAGGTGGTTAATATCTCTCCACATATGTTTCACAGCAGGATTTGAACTATTAGAACACTTTCAGCTGAAGTTCTTTTTCAACAGAGCATGTAAATGTGACCCCTGATGGGTGGTGTTTCCTCAGACATGATAAGAATCACTGACTCAGCCACTACTTCAAGCAAGAGCAGCAGAGGAAGCTTTGCTTATTAAGTTTCACTGGCAGTGGATAAGGACAAAGAGACCACACATGATGCTCCATGACATGGGCTATGTATACTTGAATAACCCTGACAGACAATGAAATTGCCTGCTAGATGTTAAACACAATAAAACATTCTGTGAGCTGTCCTAAATATATCTATTCATAGGAATTACCTGGATTGAACAGAATGCTTCACTGAAGAAATTAGATGTGTTACTGAAATTAGTTTTAGATAAATTTGTGGTTTATTAGATTTCCATTTTAGCTGAGAAACACAAACATACCTGAGTCTTCATTCTAATTTTTAATATAAAATAGCTATGTAGCTATAAGAGAATCAATTATGATTTTGTTAATGTTATAAATTTTAGACTACTTAAACAAAAATCATATAAGATATTGCAAAATAGTTTTTAAAATTGTCTGTATGTCTTGCCATCATATTTGATTCTCTCAAGGATTCAACTGATCATTTTGCAAATAATGCAATTGAGGTTCAAGTTACCATAAAAAATTATACAGTCAGAACATAGTTCATTATTGCATTTTATCCACTACAACTCCAATATAATGGTATAAAATTTGTTTTCTCTTCTCAAGTTCACAGGATGATGATCTTGATCTTGTCTTTTTCTATTTTCCTCTTAAGCAAGTTCTAATCTGCCCAAGAGCTTAGATTCACATTCACACATCTTGCAATAAGTTAACTGATTAGTACAATGGCGAATATTTAGAACTGTGATTTAAGAGTGTACTAGTTAGTCACCTCAAAGGAAATAGATGTAAAATACAATAGAATATATTTATAATTTCAGGAGGCTTTATTTACAAGAATTTGCAAAGTTACGAGGTAGGGAGTAAGAAGGGGGAAATCTAGGTAATTACCCTACTACTTCACCTGTTTTGCAAATGTAAATGATAGAATATACAACTGCACATGGCGAGCATATAGAGTTCCAACAAATATGGTAAAAAAAATTTAAAATAAGAAAAAAAGAAAAAATGTCCAGATGCCTCTGAGATCTAGGCAAATAACATAAATGAATGAATTATACTGGGTTTAAGAAAATATACATTTTAAAATGTGAGCTATTTTCCCCTATCATTTTCTCAAATTTGATAGGAATGTGGCTACAATTGTATTTTCTCCTTGCATTGCTATTTGGAAAGAAGAAAAGGAACACAATAAAAAAAAGAAAACAAAACTACAGCAACACAGTAGTAAACTGCTCATGCTCAAGGGAATTTGTGATATCTACCCCTTGGCTGCCTGTTTCCTCCTGAAGGCAATGGATATTTTTCTGTGATCATGTGAGAAAAACCCTCCTGTTAGTGAGTCAGAAGAATTGAACAGATTTCAGTGGCAGAGATATTCAGTTTTTGCTAACGCAATATACCCCAAGAAAGTGACTAAATGGTATTTTCTTTTGTGGACCACAACATACGTTATCTATTGCCATATAGTTATCTATTGCCATAGTAGCATTATCTGACACACCACCCACAACTTAGAGGTTACAGCAATAAACATATCTGCAAAGTCCATTGAGTTTTGCTAAACAAGAGTTACTTTAGCTGTCATTGCTCATTCCTCTGTGGTAGTTTGTTTTTTAAAGTGTCTGAAGATTGGCAGGGCTCACTCAGTGTGTTGCAGGCTTGGAGAATTATTCACTCATTTTAAATGATCTCAGTTGGGTTGACTGGAGCAAGTCATTCCTTCCTCACAGCTTTTATCTTTCAATAGCTATAATGAACATATTCTCCTGGTAAAAAGAAGAGCAAAACAGTGAGAGCCAGTCTCCTTCTCAAGCACATTTCTTGCTTCTTCTTGTGGCACATTTATTAATATCCCGTGAGCTAAAGCAAGCCAGATATCTGAACACAGATCAGGAAGACGTCAAAACCTAGATGACAATGGACACATGTTTTGCAATATTTAAAGAGACTTTTGTTGGAAGAACATGACACAATGACCCTGGGATGCATGAAAGGCAGAATGCTTTGTTACTTATAGCCTCAAATGAGAGAAGGCTGCTAAGCAGGATCACATAGGGAATTGTATTCAGGAAAGGTAATAGCAAACTGGCATCCTGGGTAGTCAGTGTATGTATAGCAAGAGTGGTAGATGGAATAAGCTAGATTTCATCGGCTCCCCATGGATTCACCATTTTGATTAATTTCTTGAACTCTGGGGTATATGGGCTGTCCTCACCTGTCTGATACCTGTACCTGGGGTTATTAGTAGCTCTGACTATGATAACCAGGTAAGGGAAAGTGGCCAGTTTTGAGCCAGTCAAAATTGCATTTCAAAAACAAAACAAAATCAAAATTCTATTACACATGAATTCAATGAGAGATGAAAAATCAGAGTAATATTTTCTTTCTACATAGAATAGAATTTAGATATATCCTTGCTCCAAATTCCTTTTGATTAAATTCAAATTCAAAGCCATTTTTATCTCACACACACAAAAAGATTTTTAAAAATATTTTGACTTTCAAGATTTTATTAATTTTGAAAGTAATCTAATGACCACAATCTTCAGTTAATTGTATACTAAGTTTAAAAACCTGAGTCCAGGAGAGATTTTCCTAGAATTACCTTCCTGATACTATCTTTAAACAATTCTTATGAGAACTTAAATTCTCATGAATCTTTCCTTTGTAAAGAATACATTCAGCCACTGTTGATGCTAGTCTAAGAAAATTTTCTGTTAAAATTTTTGCTTATGCTATTTGTGAGTCTCTCTCATGCTCTATTATTACAAGTGAGAATTAAAATTACCATAAATCTTTGGACAATCCTTCTCTGAACTGGCATGATTGAATGTGTCTATGTGAATGAACTACAGTGAGCTTAGCATGCACATCCTGAGAATTCCTGTCCATGCAACAGTAGGCATTCCTAGTGCCAGTTCTATTGCTAATGTATGCATGTACCTCCCCTCCAAATTCACGTGATAGAAACTTAATCTTAATGCAATAATGTTGGGAGATGAGGGCTATGGGGCAGTGTTTAAGTGAGGTCATAAGAATTGAGCCCTCATGAATGAGTTAATCCAGCTATAGAAATGGATTGTATGAGTAGGTTCCTTCTCTTCTATTCTGCCATGTGAGACCTCAACATCTCTCCCTTTTTGCCCTTCTACCTTCTGCTATAGGAAGACACAGCCAGAGTCCTTCACCAAAAGTAAATCTTTTTTTTTAAATGTTTATTTTTTTTTTTTAGTTGTAGGTGACAGAATATCTTTATTTTATTTTTATGTGGTGCTGAGGATCGAACACAGTGCCTTATGCGTGCTAGGCGAGCACGCTACCACTGCGCCATAACCCCAGCCCCAAAAGTAAATCTTGATCTTGGATTTTCAGGTTCCCAGAACTGTGGTAAATGCATTCTTATTTGTTACAAATTATCCAGTCCCAGGTAATTGGAGCAACACAGAATAAACTAGGACACCAATGTGCTGCACACTGCTGCAACAAGGGGTAGAGTATTTACAATAGTGATATACCACTGTAGAGTAGTTATCAACTTGTCCAAACAAGTTTTCTATTTCTTCTCTCTCCCTTCTGCCTAGGTAAAGGAAATAATGTGTCATTCTAACTGTGGCACTTTTGAAAGGAACAAGCTAATTACACAACATGAAAATAGATACACTTAAAATGCTTATAAATTGATACAAATGTTTCATTAAAAAGAACTTATACAATGGTTCTCTTAAAATATTTTCACAATTGAATCTTTTATTTGTCTTATTTATCCGAGTTCTTTATGTATTATGGATACAAGTCTTTTATAAAATTTGTAAACATTTAAAAAATCGAATCCTTCTAAAACATACTAATAACATATATTCCTGTGTATTTAAACAAAAACTTCATATTTTTATATTAACATTAAAAATAACAAAGAGTAAAATTTTGACACCTAAATACTCAAAAATTTTTGATATAAATCTTTAATACACATTATTTCATTATAATCATATTATTTTATTTATTTTCATTATTTACTACTAATACTTTTTGAAGTTTCTATAGATAATAAATTTTATAGTTTACTTTGTTATTCTTTTTTTCAATCAAGATATCTAAGTTGTTCCAATGTATTGAAAAGTCTATCCTCCTTCCTGCTACTTTGTACCTTTTTAAAAATTAGTTGTACATTTCTACCTAAGTTAATTTCCTGGCTCTCCCTTCTATTTTCTATCAATTGATGAATCTATCCTTTCACCAACTATATATTGACATCGTAAATGTAGATTATACAATTTTTAAACATCTTGTCTGTAATTTCTATATTTCTTTTTCAAAGTTATTGTAGCTATTTTAGTTCTTTTGTTTCTCCATACAAATTTATCCTATATCTGTCTACAAAAATAGTCCAAAGAGGGCTGTGAATGCAGCTCAAGGGTAGAGTGCTTGCTGGTATGCATGAGGCACTGGATTCTGTCTCTAGCACTACAACAACAACAACAACAAAATAAATAGTGCAATTATTTTTTTTGCAATTTTTATATCTGTATCATTTGAAAGTGAAATGAAATATTTACTATTTTGAATATATATGTATATACATTCATGCTGAAGCATATTTATACTGAAAATTTATAGAGACGTGTTCTCCCTCCTTTGAAGCTATTGTTCATAACAGTTGAAAAACATTTACAATTATTAATTGCCAATAGATAGTTTGGGGGCTTTCTTTTTGTATTTTACTGTATCTTGCAAATTTAAAACACTCAATACTTTTTGTGAATTTTCATGGACTCCTTTGGATTTTCTCTACAAGGGCAACTGTGTTGTGGGGAAACAGGGTAGTTTTATTTTTTCCGTTCTCATCTTCATACTTTTTTTTCTGATATTATTTTAATAATTAGGACTATTCTGTCTCTGCATAATGACATTATTTTTTATTTTTCCTGTGTTTGATTTTTTGTGATAGTAATATGACTTCTTCGACTTTTGTTTGATTTACTCTGCATAGTATACATACATCACTTTACTTTTAATTTACCCATATCCCAATATTTGAGGATTATATTTTTCCCATTCTGACATTATATGTCTTTTTGATGTAATTTAGATTTCATAATCTACTTAACTGTTTTAAACTAAAATGTGTAAATTTTTAAAATATTACATACTCAAGACATTGCAAAAGAATGACAGATATGTTCTATGTATCTACCATTTGGCTTTACCCAAAGATGGCATTTTACAAATTACAATGCACTATCAAAATCAGATATTGATTGACTCTATAAATTTTTTGATGTAGTTTGTTTTTAGACAAGTTCTCACCAAGTTTCTGAGACTTGTCTTGAGCTTGTGATCCTCTTCTTTCAACTTCCTGAGTAGCTAGAATTCTAAGCATGCACTACCACAACTGGCTGATCCAATACTATTAACTAGATTACAGATCACCCTCAGGAAGTAAACCTTTTTTCATTACAGTTATATTTTCAAATATTTTTATAACTCAGTTCTCTGATTTCATTTCACATGTAAGATTCCTATAATAACTATCATAATGAAGATAAGGTGCTGTGACATCACTACAAAGTAACATTATCATACTACCCATGATATTCACATACTGTTCCCCTTCTTTACCCTCTGGAGCACTTATCATTTTTCTCCACAGTTAAGCTATATTCTTGTCCTTTAATAAATGTTATATGAGTGGAATCATATAGCATATAACCTTTTTCAATAAGGATATTTTGCACTCAGTAAATTGATTTTAAAGTCCATTCAACTGATTGTGTGTATAAAAAGATTTGTTCCTTTTCTTGATAAGTAGAATTGTATTTTACAGAACGTAGTTTGTATCAGGTGACAACAGAGAAAAATAATAAGTTATATATTTCAAAAGACCAGAAAAAAAGTATTTTGAATGTTTTTTACCATAAAGAAATTATAGATATTTGTGGAGACATATGTTTACACTAATTTAAACATTACACAGTATATATGTGTATAAAAACATCACATGGAACTTCTACATATGTACAATTTTATATCAGTTAAGAATATGTTAAAAAAAAAAAAAGAAAAAGGAGTTAGGTTTTGCTGAAGAATTCACTCACTGAAAGACATTTGGAAACCCAAAGGTCAAATGTGCGGATGCTAACACACAAAGGGTGGACATGTAGAAGTTTAGTAGAGTAGACAGAGGGGAATGAAGGGAAGGGCAAGAGTGAGTGGGTGGATGACAGGATAGAAAGAATAGTGGAATGAATCTGAGTTAATGTTTCTAAATACATACATAAATACACCATAGTAAATCTCCACATCATGTACAAGCCCAAGACTGGGATCATAATTAGAATAAGATGTACTCCATGTTTGTATAAATGTATCAGAATATATTCTACAGTAATGTATTACTAAAGATAACAGAAAATTAAGTCATATAAATATGCAATTAAATAAATTATTCTAAAATAAAGTTAATGAATACTCCAAAAAATAAATAAGAAGTAAAAAGTAAAATATTGATATAGATTATTTATGTTTATGTGGCTATATTCTCCCAAAGAGAATCTTGAAAAGGTATTCCAACAAATCCAATCCAATTTGGAAAATATTATGGATATAATTTTGCTTTCTTTAAAATAAAATCATTTAAATTTTTAAAAAAGAAAACATTAGGGTCCTTTCTAGTGTTTAGTTATTACATATAATGTCACTACAGATATTTATATACAGAATTTTTGTTATCATAAATTCCCATTTTCCAGAATAAACCTCCAGTCAAGTGCATCATGCTGGATCTTAAGAAAAGTGGATCATTTTTATAAAACTACCAGACCAATTTCTGATTGGCTGTACTATTTTATATTCTCACTAGCATGGTACGAAATATCAATTTTTTGGCATCCTCTGTATATACGTTTATATGCAGTCTATATCTATCTTTCGTGAAGGGACTATTCAATTATTTTGCCAGATTTAAATTGGATTTTTGTAAAAATTTTACTCTCAAGTTTAGAAATCTCTTTATATATTCTACTTATGAGACTTTGTTATATTTGTGATTTGCAAATACTTTCTCCCAGCCAGGGCCTTATTCTTATATCCTTAAAACAGAGTTTCTGAACAAGGAGAAGTTTCTAATTTTGATGAAGTTCATTTTTCTTCTTTATTTTTCTTTCTTTCTTTCTGTCTTTCTTTCTTTTCTTTTTTTTTTTTTTTTTTTGGTGTGGTCCATCCTTTTGTTTCATCTCTAATAACATTTTACCTAACCATATATTATGAAAATTTTCTTTAATATTCAATTCTTAAAGTTTAAAAGCTTTTTGTTATACATTTGTATATGGATGAGTTTAAGGTTCCCTTTTTACAAATGTTCAGTTGCCCTATTATCATTTGCTGAAAATATTATCTTCTTCAAATTCACTACATTTTAAACTTTTTATAGTGAATTGTGGGTATCAGTATGAACCTATTTCTGGTTCCTCACTTCTGTTTCATTGGTGCTATGTCTGTCATTCTGCAATGCCATACTCTGCTGACTGTAGGTATGAAGCAAATCTTAAAATGTCTCTCCAAATATTTATATATTTTAAAAATATGGTTTAATGAAAGATCCCATTCATGTCTTCTTATAATCATATCTAAATAATTTGTATTTAGGGTAATTGTGAATATATTCTATTATTATTTTTGATTTCCACATGTTCATAACTAATATTAAGAAATAAGATTTTTAGAATTAGTTTATATTCTATAATCTTACCAAATTTCTTTTATGAGTCATGGAGAATTTTTATACAATTTGAAGTTTTCTGTGAGGTCAAGAATGTAATACACTCAGGACAGTTTTATTTATTTCCAGTCTGTATAATTTTATTTCTTATTATGTTTGTGTCACACTGAGTGGGCTTTATAGTGTGATGTTATAGAAGAGTGACAAGAGTGAACTTACTCCTCCTATTTCTAATTTTGAGAAAAAAAGGATTGACTTTTACCATTAAGTATTATATTAGCTTTGGATTTATATTAGATATCTTTTATCAAGTTTAGAAATGTTCTTATTATTCCTAGTTTGCCTAACTTTTTAAATGAGGAATAAATATTGTATTTAGTGAAATAAGTTTTCAACATAAATAGTCAAGTGCATTTCTTCTTTAGACTGTTAATATGATTAATTTCACTGATTATTTTCAAGTATTGAAAATGATTAAATTTGTATAGTGGACTCCACTTGATAATGGTAAATATACAATAATGATGACCTCATGAGTATTATTATATCAAAATTGTATTGTGCATTTTTTTTTAAATGTTTATTTTTTAGTTGTAGGTGACAGAATATCTTGATTTTACTTTTATGTGGTGCTGAGGATCGAACCCAGTGCCTTATGCTTGCGAGGCGAGCATGCTACCACTGCGCCATAATCCCAGCCCCGTATTGTGCATTTTTTAATATAGTACTATACTTAAATTTTTGGGTGCATGGTACTATACTTAAATTTTTGGGTGCATGGACAATATCCCTCTTTTTGGTATATGTTTCCATCAAGGAGAATTTTAAAATATGTTATAAAGGAAAACCATAGAGAATGAAATAAATAATATTCTGCTTCAGATGGAAGAAAGTATATTGGTAGAAATAAGAAAACAGTTTGGAAGTGCCTATCAAGAATTGTGATGGGTTTGAGATTTTTCTCACCATTCAAAGTAAGCAGTTACTCCGACACCATTTTATAGTGCTGGCAAAACATGCAAGACTCACCTATTAGATATATAGGACTCGTAAAACTTTAGCAGTAGCCAGACTATTTGCATTTTCTTGCATCAGTTCTCCAAAACCTAATTTCCATAAAGGGTTATAAAAATGGCCAGGTGACACTTGTACCTGCAGTGGATCACATTTCTGCAGAGGAATCTTGATTTCAGAGTTCTGGACATGTTGAGAATAAATAGCAGGCATACCAGCCTGTTAATCTGGAGGTAGACAATATCTTTGACCACCAAGTCTGTTAGACAAATTATGTTGACAACATAATTTGGCCAAAACACAGTCAATGCCTCTTTCAAAGCACACAGAAAAAAATAACAGATTCATGGATAATTGTCTCTCAAAAGAGAGTTTTTTCCCCATGTTTTTCATTCTTGCTTCTATATCTCTTATACAAAAAGGACATCTAGAGATACTGTCTCATACCGTCTGATATTTGAGTAAAGATACTGAAAGGGACCTAGGATATGGAGGACAAAGTAAGTAACAGTGGATAGAAAAAGCAGAAATTGAGAGTAGTGATATGGATTCTTCTCCTTTTATAGGTCTACAATTTTGTAAGGCAGCAGTGAGACAGAGGGAAAGAGGAAGAGAAAGAAGAGAGCAAAGAGCAGGGAAACAAGACGTGAGATATGACCAACTGGAGTTTTGAAGTTTTAAGCCTTATATTCAGCAGATCACATAGGAACCCAGCAGAATGGAGATGTATATTGTTAAAAAAAAGGGACTCAGAAAGATCCCAAATCTTTATGCATTTAGATCTCAAGTATCACACCATTTGTTTTTCTTTTTGTGGGCACCACTTGGGTAGGGGCAGAGGGACAAAGAGAAAAAATTGAAAGACTAAATAGGTTTTTATGAATTGACAAAGCAATTTCTTAAGAGACCATTAGTTTCTACAATCTATTGTTTGGGATTTTATCTTTTATTAGATTATATTTTTGGTATTTGTTTTTCCTTTGAGAATGGTATAAAGGGGCTGGAAGTGAGCACCATAAAATATAACCTTTTATTTGCAAAACAAATTTGTAAGAAGAGAATTGTTCATTTGCTGAATTAGTACACCGAATTGTTAATTAAATTGTTCTTTCAATAGACATTTACTGATAACCTAATATAACCCAGTAAAAGACTTAGACTCATGAATAAATGTGAGACTAGAAAGGAGAAATGGAGAACCTTGATAATTTTCTTTGGAAACTAATTTTTTCTTTGGTTGTGAAAGATAGGAAAAATAAATAAAGAAGCAACAGCTAATGCCAAGAAAGAGAATTTGCTGATTTTTAAACTTAATCTTGAGAATTGAGGTATTTCTTAACTTGATTAAAAAACTTGAAGTTTTTTGAACTTGAATTTATTTTTTATTTAAAAATGGAAGGGAAGTTTGACAAGGCAGGTAACTGAAAGCACAGCCTCTGTCCTTACCTATTAGAAGAGAGAGGAATATGTTAGCGGTTGAAGACATAAAAGTGCTCTCCTTGGTCAACAGGAAACAGAATACTAGAGGAAAGGAGGCATTGGTGACTAGATGCAGGCCTAGATTGTGCTGTGGGCCTTCTGGAAGGCAGACAGTAGAGAGAAGGTTCAAGAAGACCTTATTAATAATTCCTACAAAATGAGACCTGAAGTGAATAAACAATGTAGAGAAATGTTAGTAACTTGAAAATAACAAAAATTTACAACACACTGAAAACATATGAAAAAGGGAATCTGGTGGATGTTCTATGCTTTAGAAACTTAGGACTATAGAGCAAAGCTTGGCAAAAGATTTCTGTAATGAACTAGATAGTAAATATTTTTGGCTTTGTAAGCCATATGGTCACTGTTGTAAGTACTCAAATCTGCCATTGTAACTCAGAAACAGCCATACATAATAAATCAACAAAGAGGTATGGCTGTGCTCCAATAAAACTCTATTTACATAAACAGGCAGCAGGCTTAACAAATTCTGTTAAAAGAAAGGCCTTTTAGAATACTTTAACAACAAAAATTGGAAATATTTTTCATTCAACATTTGGCTACATTTCAGGGGATAATTTGAAATATGCTCTAAAAATCAATTTGCAAATAGCTTTAAACTTCTAAAAAATAAATTGGAGTGGAGAAATTAGGGAGGAATGATGAATGAAAAGGAGATACAAATGCATAGAAGAGCAGGAAAAAGAAATTAAGAAAAATTAAGCAAATGAGAGTTGATATAAAGAAGAAAGAAAAAAATTGGCTTTTTAAGAAATAAAGTAACTTTTTACATAAACCAAACTTATTATCCTACTTATAGCCAGTGGCAATTTAATATTTTAATATTTAGCAGATTTAACCTAAAGAATAATGTAATTTGTATCATTTGCAACTTTATTGTCCCTATGATATAATGCTAAAATGCACAGAAATTCCTTCAAAATTTTGTAATAATATCAACTGAAAAGAGATTACACAAGCATAAGCTATCTAGTAATATATTTACTAAAAATACATGTTAATATCTCAACTATTATTTTTATCTCTCAAGTTAATCAAGTTAATCAAAATTTCAGAAATCCATATACTCTTTGTTGAAAAACCACTAATGAGTACACTATATAATTTTAAATATGCCAATCATCGAAACACAAGCAGTTCATACATTTATGATTAGAATACTATGAAAGTCATTAACCATAAGAAATAAATTTCACACATATTTTTATCCAATAATATCTCTTTTTGGTTAAACAATCTGTTAATATAATTATAAGTACATATAATCTGCTCATATATAATTCAAAATCATTGCTATTACTACTTATAAAAGATTTAGAAAAAGCAAATCCCCATTTGATGTAAAATTCTAAATATATCATGACAGTAAAACATAAAATGATTGTGTAATATCTCACCCTCTGTCATATAAAGATTTAGTATTAGCACTATTTATTAACATATTTACTTGGTTTTCTAGGAACATTCTCTTATCATGTTACTCTCAAATGGAAATGAAGAGTGTCCTACCATAGACCCTTTTATTTTATTTTATTTTTTATTTTATTTTATTTTTTGGTACTGGAGATTGAACTCAGGGATACTCGACCACTGAGCCACATCCCCAGCCCTACTTTGTGTTTTATGTAGAGACAGGTCTCACTGAGTTGCTTAGTGCCTCGCCATTGCTGAGGCTGGCTTTGAACTCGCGATTCTCCTGTCTCAGCCTCCCTAAGTGCTGGGATTACAGGCTTGCGCCACCGCGCCTGGCTCCATAGACCCTTTTAAATAACCAGTAGCTGGTTCTATGTAACTCACTGGTCCCGTGCTGTTACACAGTTTACTCAGCCTGGAATGAATAATTTTAGGGGAAGGATGGTATAGAAAGAAAGGACTAAAACAATATTAGAAGGTTATACTTCTGTTTCACCACTCTCATTCCACAACAAGTATAAATTAAAGCAACACATATCTTCAAAAGAAACAGGTGTGTGTTGGCTAAAGGTCACTGAGTTTTCTTTTTTAAGAAAACTTTTTGACATGACAGCAGTTTGTTTCATCAAGCACTCCTATTAATCGAGTATTTTCTGTGTTGGGGAAATGAAGAGAGGGAATGCAATACATATATTTTAAAATAACTGGAACAGATCAGGCAGCAAGATGTGGAAAGAAGAATATAATAGAAGGAAGAGGAAAGATTTATTTTTATCATTTTATCAAGAAAATACACTTATATATGGGCACCTTCTCATCCATCTCAGAAGGGTGATAGAATACCAGTCCACGAAGTCTTACAGACAATCTGAAATGGCACTTCCACATTTTCAACATTTACTTTAGAAAGAAACAGTGGGTCTGTCAGGTTTGATGATCTGGGATTTATTTGACTGACTTCATGATCTGACTGGGGCATGACTGTGATTCTAAACTCCTCTTGTTTTCTTAAATCCTACTCATTCTTTGAAAATTCAGGTCATTTCCTATACTCCTTTACTCATGTGCTTTTCCCTGATTGCTCTAGCTCCTTTTGCTTTCCTCATTTCTAAAATATCAATGTATATTTTAAAATTTAAATCATACAATTTCTCAGAAAACAGTGATTTTTGTTTCTATATCTCTGATAGCTATTCAGGTGTTTAAAAATTAGCAGGTACTTCAAACATATTTGATCTAGAAAGAAATATTCAACAGTTTTTTTGTATGTATAATATTTAATGAGTCTCATTTATCTCCAAAGATGATTTGAAAGATGAAGATACAATAAAACCAAATCCATTTTTAGAAATAAGGGAAAGGAAAAGTTGCATTACGCTTGAAATAGCTTCATAATGAAAGAAAACAGACTCCCGAGGATATGGGTAAAGGTGGCTTCAAATAACACTTTTCAGTCAATTAAAGAAAATATCAATTTTGACAATAATAGATGGAAATATTGCATTGAATTTAATTGGAGCTATCTTTTATCTCCTTCACTTAATCTTATAGGGATAAATAACCCTGAGGATGGACACATTACTGATTTTTGAAAAGTTTAACTTTCTCCTGTAAAATAAAATAATATAATAGTTTTGACTGGGATATAAGAAATACAAAGGAATTGTTAGAAAGAACCAAGAATTTCTTACTACATAGTTATTTCTAGTACTAACCTTAATACATTCAGGATATGGAGAAGAGTACAGTCATCAAGACATGGACATCAGCCTGGTGTTTTAGGAAACAGAGATCAGATCAGAAGAGGACTTCTCTCTACCTGAGTTTTCTTGGACAGTTGAAGATTGTGAAGGGGGACAGATGAATAAGTGAAAGTCAGGAAATTTTCATAAGAAAGAAGTTCTGAAACTAAAAGTGAAAGAGGAATAGCATATTCTCTTTAGGTATTGCTAAAAACAAATCGAGGCAGTTAATTTTTCTAATTTTTCTGAAGCTTGAGACAACAGATTGACTAAAATGTTTAAGATGAAAGCCTGAAGAATATATTGTCTCTAGGGGCTTTAAAAACCTCTGATGTATTCCGAATAGGCACTCAGAGATTTGAGTATCTGGAAGACCTTGCATGGGCACAGGGTGGTGCCTCAGCCCAGGCCTGCGTGCATGGTGAAGAAAAACCTGAGCAGACCCTGTGTTCTGACTTCTGGCTGATCTCCAGGCTTTTATAGGGAGAAAATGAAGAGTAAGTCACAGATACTGACTAGTTGAGGTTGAAACTGGCCCAATAGGAACACAGTTTATCAGCAAGTACAACAAATTTTATATTTCTGATAATTCTGAAATCTTTGTCCAATCATTAGCTGAGCACTAAGCTGGCTAAGCCCCTTCCAAAATCAAAGACAAATGACAAAGAAGACAGAAGTTATAGAATTAGTTCAGATAATTCACTAAATAAATAAACAGCAACCACCACAAAAACCCCATGAATAATGAGCTGCAAGCAGGGAAGAGAATCTGATATCCAGGTACAACTACATGATACTATTTAGAATGTTCAATTTCCAACAACAGCAGTAACAAAATTAAATAAACCATGAAAAGAATCAAGAAAACATACTTAAAACTTGGGGCAAAAAAAAAATCATTAGGTACAGTCCCCAAGGAAGTACAGGCATATGCTTTACCTATAAAGAAACACAACATTACTTTGTACTTCTTTCTTATCACCCATGGAACCTCATATTTTTCCAGTTATGAAGAAAAATTCAAACTTGGGAAATAGTTCAATGTAGTTAGTCAATGACAGTTTTGATTGTCCTAAGTACTATTTGTCTTCAGTTTACCTTTCAATTTAGAGAAGAATTCCTTTCTCTTTGGAAATTCTTCACTTAAAAATAAGAACAATTCAGACACAGATCATATTTATACATGTACGAAGCAATTAATTTGTTTTGCATTAATTCCAATTGGTTTTGTTAAGGCCTTCAATGAGCTAAGACAAATACTAAGTATCAAAAATATGTTGATAATAAACTGTTTCTTTCCCCAGAGACAACAATGCTATCTTAACTGATGAGTCATGATCATGTAAAAGATAGGCAATTTTTATTTTTGCAAATAATTTATATTTCTAAAATATTCTGAAATGTATGCTGGAACAAAAGTTTGATTCAAGCTGAAATATCTGTACTATTGTTCAAAATTAGTAGCAGAAAAAATATTTAATATTTTATGGTGAGGTTTAAGAGTTCCTTGAAAGTTTAGTATCATTAAAATTCAAACCCTTGAAGCTATAAAATAAAATTATTGCTTTTTCACTATGTGAATTGGTGCATATATTATTTAAACTACTGCTAATTTGTGTGCCATAGTGAAATAATTGCTCTGGAGTCCATAATATCATTTGTTGAGAAATTAAGAAATGATTGCTTGATTAGATTTAAACTTAATCACAAAAAATTAACCTAAAATTTTCTATTTGATTACATACATGTCTAAATTATAACTAGTAAATGCAAATACTATTTCTATATATTCACTGAGAGGCCAGAACTCCAAATAATTGCAATATTGAAACAGGCATTTTTAGAGTATATATTTTCACCTATTTCTAATAAACATATCTGATAAAAACACAAAAGAAAGTATAGCTAAAATATAAGAGAGAAAAGGTAAAAACAAAATTAAAAATATTTCAAATAAACAGTATTCAAATAAACATTTCAAATTATACAAGCCGAGAGTATTATTTCTAGGTAGCATTAGCACATACACTTTACTGTAAACTACGTGGTTAGTAAACATATAGCTAAATAAAAAATGAATTTGAAATGATAATGAATTTGTGATGATGAATTAATGCCACAAATAGCAGTTAAGTAAACAACTGTTTTATATTAAGATAATTAGAACATGCTACAGTAAATATTTTAAAAATTAAAATAAAAATTCACACGGTTTGGAAAACATTTCTATGTGATATTTTATATATGTAAATTTATAATATTTGGGATTAGAAAATTCATTGTTTATTAAAAGTTATGAATGATACATCAGCACCTTCCTTTCAGTGTACACTGGACATAATTCATTAAATATGAAATTTTGCTATATTTAAACTATTGGGAGATAAATTCATCTCTATAACTCATAGTGTTTGCTATGTAGAAATGCATGGAGAGTTTATTTACTTGGGACCTATTTGAATGTTTTCTTAATTAAAGAATATTGAGTTTGTAGTGTTAATTTTTGTGATTTTTGGCATCATTTCAATAGCTTAGTATTTATTCCACAAGGAAAATATTTTCCTTTCTACATATACGAATATCTGCAATAATCAGAGCTCATAGAATGAATCTGATATCTCACTTATTAAATAAGAATAATTAGCAACTTATTGTGTCCCCCACCATTGTTTTATATACATTATTTTGTTAGCTCATGTAATTTTCCTAGCATCTTTTTGAAGTACATAAATTATTGCTATAGTTTAGATATGAGGTTGCCCCCAAAAGCTCATGTGTGATACAATGCAAGAATTTTCACAGGCAAATTGATTAGGTTAAAAGTTTCTTTTAACCACATGCTTCAATCATATTTATCTTACACTTATCTCAAAAACAGCTATTAGCACAAGTTTAGTGTCTTTCACTTCTTCATTTTTTTCACATTCAAATATCTATCTACAAATAATGTTGAATAATGTATCATTTCTTAAATGTACATAAATATGTTTATTCATTTATGAAAATATATTTTCTCAAGATATAGATCTGTTGATATGCTTTGCTTATTCTTTAAATTGTCATATTTTGCTCCTATCATTTAAATTTTATAATTATAGATATGAAAACTGAGATAAATTATTTTGATCTAATAAATAAATTTAATGAATTAACAGTTAGTCCCCCTTACAGTAAGGCTAATGCACCTTCGATAACATAGCAGCCACTTCCAGTTACATCCTATATGATCTTCCATAATTCAAAAGTCTAGATTTGAGCAGTCTCTTTAGTAGATCCAGGAGATAATGCAACTAAATTAGATGATCTTTAATTTCCAAATTCTAAAAGCCACATTTAATTATCTACCCATTTCATCAGGGTATTTTTTATAAAATTTTCTCATAAATATATTGGGTTCTTGGTATTATATTTTGAAATACAGATTCCTGAAATCTGTAGTTCTGAGCACATAAAAAGTTGGGGAGGAATTTGTGACATCCATCTACTACTTTCACTCATTGACTATCCTAAATGTTCTCTGAATTGCCTTTCCAGAACACTTGTTCTGTGTACTCTCCTTATTCTCTTACTTTTTCTTAGCAACATTAAAAAAATAGTGTCACTAAAACCTTTTAAATCATCTTTCCTTTTGCTTTAGCTATCAGCAGTCTTCTTTGCACTTAAACTATTGTGTGTATATGATTTGTGAACTAAGCATTAAGAGAAATCTACTAATATTCTATAATCTATTTATTGTAAATGAAAGTTCATACTTTCATTTACACTCTAAACACATACTTTTCAAGTAATTTTGTGTAATGTAAAAAAATCCTTGATTTCAATGAGCACTATGATTTCTTTTTTATTCTCTGAGTATAATATTTGTAGTCTCCAATGTCCTTACAGTCTCTAATCTCTGATAAATAGCCAGAGGATTAATGTGTTAGTGAAAGCTAGCTTGTCACCTTCAAAAGGAAACCTCCTCAAATCAAATCCTCTATGTGCTTTGACTACAAAGTAAATTTTAAATAAACAATGGAAAAAGTTATAGAAATTCTTATCTTTTCACTCATTTATCTGTACCAATTTTGTTCCATGTTATGTACACAGACACACATTTATATATTACTATATACACTTCCTAGAAGACATTCTCATATACATAGACATTGTTATAGAGAAAGCCTCTCTAGAGCCTCAACAATACAAACCAAAATAATAAATGCACACTTTTTTCTCTAATTGAAGAATTCTAAAATCGCTCATATACCTTCAAGTAATGTAAGTCAAAATATACTGTGAACATATCCCAGTAACTCTTTGCAATTCTTTTTAACTTTGATGAGTTCTAATGTCACAGATTGATTTCTCTGGAACAGTAATTTGGTATATCCAAAATTTTATTAGGTTTGTCATATGTTGGAAAATTCTAAATAACAAACAAACATGACTAAATTATTTCATGTCAACAAAGCTCTAGAGTAATGGAAAAATATGCCACCCAGATTATTAGTTCTTATTTTATTCCTTTCCCCCAGTTGCTGGGTCATTACATTACAACCAAGGTTCAATGTGAAAAATAAAATGACACATTAAACACATAAAAGTAGAAATTTCTGAGAAAACAAACCAATTAGAACACTTGAAAAAAATCTAAAAATTCTACTAGCATTTGATCCAATTATTAGAGGAAGAATATGGTGTTTTTATTAACTTATTACTATTTATCACTTATTGTAGGATTCTGAGACCCTCTTGGTTTCCTTTTACTAAGTTTTGAGATAGTTAATGGTGATTTTTTCATTTATCAAAGAAATCTTAGCCTAAAAATTATCAGCTCTCCCTGCTGCTTCAGTAGCTTAGATATTATTGAATCTGTCATCATAAAATCATTCTGCATGAGTTAAATATTACTTAATCATGTATCTGACAAACTAATTGTTTTTTTTAATACTGGTTGACTTTAATTTGAGTACTTTATAATAGCATCCAGGGTGGCACCTTGAATGTTTCCAAATCCATTTTAGGCAAGCTCCTTCTGGGAAGTTTTCATGCTGTTAGCTAATCTCATCCCTAGTGATTTAATTATTGTTTAACAAAAAAGCATTATTTTTTCTAAGATTTGCCTGTTTCTCCTTTTTCTCAAATTCTCAGTGCCAATTCTTTCTATAAACCCACTGGGATGTATAAAATCTTCCGTAGAGTCAACTCAAAAACAGCATGGGGCACTTTTGCATGTTGGAATGTTTTTAAAAAACATAAGAAAATACTTTCTATAACATATAGATAGTGTTCAATTCCATTTTACCACTTCTTTTTATATCTGACTTAAATACTTCATACTGTCAAATGCCAGATGAAGGCTATTCTAACACATAATGAAAATGTTATTTTCAAATATATTTATAGTCTCATTATATTTTTAAAAACCACTCTAATACACATGACATATGATAATTTTAGCTTCATGGCTTAATAAAAGCATTATGTGTAATGATTAAAGATATGCTAGAAAGCATGTTTTATCTAAAACATGAAAAGGAAAGCTTGTAAAAACAGTCTAACTAATGAGTTCCAAAAAAATTTATATGGAAAGAAAAATACATAGTAAGATATCTGAAGTATTTACAGATGCTGCTGTGGTGTGAATATAGTTCATGCCCCTGAAACTCATTTTGAAATTTAATCCATATTATGAAGTATTAAAATATGAGATCAAGTCAGATGATTAAGAAAAGGTTAGGATTTTTTTCTTCTTAATAGGTTAATACTTTGTGCAATTAATTGATTAATGGTTAATAAGTTATTTTATAAATAGGACTCCTGTAAAAGCTAGTTTGGCTACATTTATCACACTTTCTCTTTCTTCCACTGTAAGGCTCAGTGCTTGCCTTAGGACTCTACCAGAAAGAAAACCATCACCAGAGTTCCTCAGCCAGACACCAGAACTATGAGCCAAAATAAACCTCCTTTCTTTATTATTTTCCCAGTCTGTGGTATTATGTTATTAGCAACAGAAAACAGACTAAGGCAGATGTCAGTTCTGTTATATTAATTCCCAATTTCCTTATTATAGCTCTGTGTTATTTCCTTATTTTGGCATATGAGATAAGAGTCTGGCATTGTTTAAGGCATGGAGGAAGTCACAGAACAACTATTGGACCAAAATGCCATACTCATGACTTTATGTTTCAAAACAAACTCTCCCCACAAATGAGAACAAAATAAAAATCAAATATACAAACGAAATCAGGCAGAACAAGTCACCAGTCAACTCCTCCTCCCCACTTCCACTACCACCTTTCTCTAAAGAAAAAATTAGTAAGGAATACAAGACTGATGTTAATATCATGAACCTATGTCCTTCTTTGTTCTCTGAAATTTAAAGTTGGGAGTATTGGATCCCCAGATAAGTTTAAAATTATATATATTTCCCTTGGTGTGAAATTTGGGGCATTGGTACTTTGAAGATAATCCTCTCAATGGGTGTTGTGGCACACACCTGTAATCCCAGTGGCTCAGAGGCTGAGACGGGAGTATCATAAATTCAAAGCCAGCCTCAGCAATTTAGTGAGGCCCTAAGCAACTTAGTTAGACTCTGTCTCAAAATTTAAAAAATAATGTTAATAATAAAAAGTGCTGTGGATGTGACTCAGTGTTTAAGTGCCCTGGGTTCAATCTCCATTAACAAAAAATAAAAAAAAGATAATTCTCTCTATAAACCAGGTGGAAACAGTTAGCAGAAATGCTTGTGGGGGGTGTTAGAAACAGACGGAGTATAATGACTGGGTTTAATGATCATCTCGGGAAAGCAAAGCCAGCATCTGAACATTTCCAGCCAGTCAGGAAGGCTATGACACAGCTATGGCTGCAGGACTCCTGTGCCTGGAAGGCTTTTGCTTGTATAATGAAAGACTGAGGCCTTGGTTTCACAAAGCTAGGCAAACATTAGGGTATTTCCATAGATTTATATTTGGAAGTGAATATGTGAACTTCTTTGACATCATATAAATTATTGCTATAATGTTGCTAAAATGTTATTCAGAATATAATGAAAATCAATCTAAATTAAAATAAATATATCAATGCTTTACAAACAAAATAAATTGCTCATTAAATTGATAATGGCTTTTTAAAATATGTATTTGTAAATATACTAAATATATAAAGTTTCCCTATATGTAATGCATAAAATCATCATTGCAATTAATATTTTAGAGTCAAATATCTATTATTTAATTTCTTTAAATAGAAATTATTTAATTTCTTTAAATAGATAGTAATTGCTTTGGCAAAATATTGTTTCAAATTTCAATTTAAAACTACTTATGATAAAGTTTGATTATTCACAATTGTTCTAATACACGAATGATATCTATACAAAAGAAAAAATCACTTTTTGATCTTTTTATTATTTATTTATTTATTTGTTTGTTTATTTACTTATTTATTTTTGGTACTGGGAGTTGAGCTCGGGGGTACTGGACCACTGAGCCACATCCCCCCAGGCCTATTTTTTTTTTTTTTTTGGTACTGGGGATTGAATTCAGGGGCACTTGACCACTGAGCCACATTCCCAGCCCTATTTTGTGTTTTATGCAGAGACAGGGTCTCACTGAGTTGCTTAGCACCTCGCCATTGCTGAGGCTGGCTTTGAACCCGCGATTCTCAGCCTCCCTAAGTGCTGGGATTAGAGGCTTGAGCCACCGCGCCCGGCTCCCCAGGTCTATTTTTGAGTTTTATTTAGAGACATCATCTCACTTAGTTGCTTAGCACTTTGCTTTTGCTGAGGCTGGCTTTGAACTTGCAGTTCTCCTGTCTCAGCCTCCCAAAGTGCTAGGGTTACAGTGTGTGCCACCATGCCTGGCTACTTTTTAATCTTAAAAGACTTAAAATATTTTCTTCTCTATCAGCATTTCATGTGCATGGCATTGTTTTTTTCCAAATATAATAGATTAAAATTTACCTTTTGCTGTACTTGTTCAAATATTTCACATTTCTGAGCTGTTTTTCCCTCATAAATTCTCAAATTCTAAACCTTGATGGTGGTGAACTCTGAGGGCTGTAATTTTAATGTACAATTAATGTCAGGTTTAGAGAGTATATAAAATAAATAAATTTAGAGAGTATATAAAATAAATAAATAAATTGCACTGTCTTGCAAGCTTCAAGACAGTGTTTCACATAGCCTTGGATCAAACCAGTTCTCTACTCTTTCTGGCTTGTAGTTCTTAAGAATAACTGCAGAATTGCTGGGAAAGTTAACATCTTGAAATAAAGGGAAGCTGGCTGGAACAGGCCAGGCTTTTTTCCAGTTCTAACCTAGAAACAAGATAACCCCAACACGTTAACTCAATGTTTTATATGACTCATGGAATCCATGGTGGGGGTTCCCATGGGTTTTGAGTCCTTCAAGTAGAGTACCTGTAACAGAGACTACATCCTCCCTGGGCAGCTTTCCTAAGCCATGGAGGACTGGCTTGTGCTGAATCCTAAACTTCTGTTATCTCTTGCTGCCGATCTGTAAATAATAAACTTGTGTGTATGTGTGTTCTGTCTCACCAGACTCAGACAAATTGGTAACTAGTGCACAATAAGCCTGCTTCCCAGATGAACAATATATTCAGTTTCAAAGTGCTAGACACAGAGGAGTAGACCATAGAGGGCCTGAATATTCACATAAACTCTCAGTGTTCAAAGTAAGAAATGTCCAATTGTGCAGAATCACTCTAAATCCTTTTAGGCTTATCAAGTATAGGTGTGTTTAGCAAGTTTACTCAGTGCATTTGAACACATTAAATTTAAGATAATTAACTTCACAGAATATACCTACCACATTCAATTTAATCAAGACAATAGCTGTTCGGATTCCTGTCCCTACATTTTTCCTTTTCCAAAAAGTCATGTTATAATACAGTGTATAGACTTTTGTGTCTACCTTATTTCATTTAGCAAAATACTGTTGAAATTTAGTCTGATTTTTGCATATCTCAATGATTTTATGTTTTATTTTAGTTTTAATATCTAAGCATTGACCACATATTTTTAATATAGTACCAAGTTGATGAATTATGGGACTCATTTTAGAATTACTATGAATGAAGCTGATGTAAACATTCATGCAATACCTTTGATATGAATGTATGTTTTCCTTTCCCCTGTATAAATAACTAGAAATAGTAGTTTAGGGTCCTAAGTTTAAATTGATAAGACACTGATAATGTTGCTGAACTTGGCATTTCTTCTAGAAATGTAGAATAATTTTAGCTGGTCTGAATCCTTGTCAGCACTTTAATCTTTTTAACATTTTTCCTATGGTTTCTTCAAGAAACTTTATATAGTTATAGGTTTTATACTTATGTCTGCCTCTTAAAATAGATTTTATACGTTGTACAAGGTATGGATTGAGGTTCATTTTCTATACTAACATTTAATTGATCTTAGCACCTTTAACTTTGTAAAAATCAATTGAATATATATATGTTCATCTACTTCTGAACTCTTGTTCATGATGCATTGATCCACATGTCTGTCTTTATAACAATTCTGTACTAACTTGGTAATTGTAAGTTTCTAATTTTATTTTGTAGTTGTTTTTTTTAATTTAGGTCCTCCACATCTCCATATAACATTTCAAATCAGCTTATTGATGCCTTCAAAGACAATGATGATATTTTGATGGGGATTACATTGAATCTATATATCTATTGGAAAAATTGCTATCTTAGCAATAAGTTTTCCAGTCCATAAACACAAAACACACATCCCTCTATTTATTTAAATATGTTATTTAATTTCATCAATATTCTATGTTTCAATATTGAATTATTTGGCATATTTTCTTTAAAGTTATAGCTAATGTATTTTACTAGCACTATTTTTTTTAAATTTTTTATTAGTTTATTTAATTGCATTTCAAGTTAGTACATATATAGAGCTCAGTTTTTCCATTTCCCTGGTTGCAAACCAGATAAAGTCACACCAATTGTGTCTTCATACATGCACCAAGGGTAGTGATTATGATCTCAATCAACCGTCTTTACTATACCCATTCCCCTTTCCCACCCCCCACCTCCCCCATGCCGCGTCCAGAGTTCCTCCATTTCTCTTGTTTCCCGTTCCCACCCCCCTTATGTATCAACATCCACTAATCAGAGAGAACATTCGACATTTGGTTTTTTGGGATTGGCTTACTTCACTTAGCATAATGCTTTCCAATTCTATCCATTTGCCTGCAAATGCCATAATTTTATTCTCTTTTATTGCTGAATAATATTCCATTGTGTACCACATTTTCTTTATCCATTCATCTATTGAAGGACATCTGGGTTGCTTCCACAGTTTCGCAATTGTGAATTGTGCTGCTATAAACATTGAAGTGGCTGCTTTACTGTAGTGTGCTGTTTTTAAGTCTTTAGGGTATAGGCCAAGGAGTGGGATAGCTGGGTCAAATGGTGGTTCCATTCTAAGTTTTTTAAGCAGTCTCCATACTGCTTTCCAGATTGGTTGCACCAGTTTGCAATCCCACCAGCAATGTTTAAGTGTACCTTTTTCTCCACATCCTCGCCAGCACTTATTATTAATTTTGTTTTCTATCAATTTCAATTGTCACTGCTAATATCTCGATACACATGACTTCTTATTGAACTTTTATATTGAAATCTGAATCATCTTATTAGTTTTCAGTTTTTTTCAAATATTTACAATTTTACATGTGTTTTTTCATATTCTCTCTCTCATATATACACAATCACAGTATGATTTCTTGTAAATTGTATGAATATTTTTGTTTTCTCTACATTATTTCACTGATACTTTTGAGTAGAATATTGAATAGAAACTGAGAACATCATTGCTTTCTTTGATATTTTAACATAAAATAATTCAATCTTTTAGTATGAAGTATAGTATAGATGTATTTCTTATAGATTACCTTTATGAGGAAAGTTTCTTTCCATTATTAGCTAACTATGTTATTAAAACATACATATGTTGAATTTTATCAAACAATTTCTGTATCTGTTGAAATAATCATTTATCTTTTGGACTCTTGATGAAGTGATTCACATTGTTCAAATTTTAAATTTGTTTTTAAATTTACAAATAGGTATTATATAGCCATAGTAATTGCCTGTGTGACAGTTCTATCATTTAGTGAAAGAGGAGCTCTGTTGAAATCTTGAACTATTTTTTCTTTAAGTTTTATCAGTATTTTTTTCATAAAATTTACTCTAAATTGTTACTTGAGTATTTATTTTGATTAATTATAGTTTCTGATCTCTTGAGCTTCTTTTACTTTATTTGATTGTTTCTGAGATAAGGCCTAGCTCCATTGCTCCAGCTGATCTTGACCTTTGTATCAAGTAATCCTCTGACTGCAGCCTCCCAAGTAGTTAGGGGTACAGGAGCTCATCAGCACATCCAGCTTTCATTTTTTACCATTATGAATTACTTCTCTTCATCACTGGTAATATATCTTAACTGCAGATGTTCCTCCAATGACAGTGTGAAAGTGGTGTACATTCAGCTGAAATCATAATTTGATTATTGAATTTGAATCTTTCCCTAGACTGGAAACATGCATTTTGATACTCTCTCCTGGTACTGGACAGTGACAGAAGCAACAGCTCCCTGTCAGCCATGCCATCAAGAAAGCAAACCACCAATATCAATAGTGTATATGTTGCCAGTGCTTTTAAGATACAACAATTTAATTAACAAATCACATAATATTTTCAACAGCTTTTTAAAAATAGGCTTTGTGTTAGATGATTTTACCTACATTTAAGGTAGACTAGACTAGATTGTGGTATTCAGTAGGTTATGTATATTAAATGTCTTTTGAATTAATGGCATTTTCAAATTATACTGGGTTTGTATGACTGTAACTCTTTCATAAGTCAAGAAATATCTGCACTTTGTACTTTGTTTTTTTGCACTTTGTATTTTAATTTGTGTAATGCATATATAGATAGACATCCATCTATTAACTATATATTTAAATAAGAAATATACTATAGTGCTAATTCTTATGCACAATGACAATTTCTAACTTTGTTTCTACTTTTTATTCTACTCTTGGTTAATTAATCATAATTCTTTTACAAATAGTTTAATGCTTGCTCTAGGGTTTGCAACTCATCTTTAACTGATTGCAATCTTTTGTATTATTGTGAAATATATAATTTCTTCTGTATATCTTATAGACTCTTCATCTGGGACTCAGGATTGGTGTAATCTCAAATTTTATACCCCTATATCCTTGACGTAGCACCTGAATTCTGCATTCTCTCTCTAGCAGGTCTTAGACTATACAAATGTGGATAACACCAGCTTTGCAGGAGTTAACATGCTATAATCTTATTCAAAAATTGCACTGAAAATAAAGATTTTAGTTCATAAATGTAAATATAATGTTATTATTATAATCTTTATTCTAATGGGAGTAAGAATCAATATTATTTAAACATGGCATGTGATATCATGTGGGATACATATGACTGGAGGTTTATCCAAAAGCATCACATAGTTCAGTTTCTTTGAACTGCAAATGGCCAATCTTGATGATCACCCACTGTGCCAGAGGAAAATTAAATTGAGTTTAGTTTTGCTTCCATCTATTTGCAACTGAAGGGACAAACCCTGTGCACATCCATAAAATTTTATCTTTGAACCAATAACTAAAAAGTCTAAAGTTGTTAAGGTGTCTTGTAAAAGTTGAAAGGTCAGTGAAGTGTTTGAACCTGAATAACAGCACTCTCTCAATCTTTTAGTTCAAAACAAACATAGAAGACACAGTAAGCTCACTGATAGAAAAGTTGTTTTATTTCTCTGGTGTAGATAATTCACATGACCTGTTTGGTTCACCTCTCTCTTTTTATATAAATGGCATACTCCCTTCACCTTTATATCCTTCTGGGCAGATGGTTGGTGATAGTCTGCATTTTCTGTTGTTGCCCTACCATCATGGTTACAGTTTTAGAGGTTACTTCACTACAACAACCAACAACTTTTTAATAATGTTATTCTACAATTATGCTTATAATGGAAATAACAAGATAGTTCTTAAATCATGCATGTGATTGTCACTGTGTATGCAAAAGAACACACACACATACACACAAAATCCAGACAGACATTAAATGCAGTTGGCATATAAATAAATTTTGTTGAAATCATTGTTTTGTATCTCTAATGTTGACAGTGTGTGTGTGTGTGTGTGTGTGTGTGTGTATGTGTGTGTGTGTTTACAATCACATAGCTTTTGGAAACTTGAATAATATTATAAAAATTCCATTTTAAAATCTGTAATAACATAAAGCATGATTTATACGTTTTTCTACTTCAAATGACATTTAAATTGAATTGTAGGAAAAATTTTATATTTTATTTTACTCTACCACTACATTTCATATGCACCATAGAAATATTTAAAAATATACTATTTTTCCAACTTTGTAATTAATTTTCTATTTCTCTTTGGATTCAAAGATATGATTTCTGATCATTCTAGAGACTGTTTCATGGGAAGATCTTTGGGATCAAATGCATTTGTAAATGATAGTGCCTGGAAATGGCTCAATCAGGTACTATCTAATTAAGTAAAATATGTAATAAGTTTAGGAGAATATCTTCTTTTTATTAATATTAAGATGGCATATTTTACGAAATCAATTTAAACACCAATATTAACATGTTGAAATATTTCCAAGCAGTATGCTGTTCTGTAATATTGAATTTAAAAATTTTTGTAGTTAACTATAAAAAAAAATGAAAAGCACAAGTCAAGAATTCTGTCAGGGACAGATGTGGCCAGAAGATATGTTCTTTGGTTCACATAATTTAAACTATTTGTTAACATTTAAAATTTAGATATTCAGTTTAAGAATTTAGACTTATTAACTCTGTGGAGATATTGCCCATATACAAATCAGGGCTCACATTCTCACATAGCAGCAGGAATTGAATCTGTGTATTCTGTCATTTTTGATGAAATAAGCTCTCTGGAGCTCAACTCTGCCCACTCCACTCCTACTGCTTTGCACTATTTCTTCCAAACTCATTTACATTGTTTCTGGTCACTGTAGGCTTTATAATTTGCTAGAGACTCCTGTAATCTAATGTGATGATTCAATAAATAGAGATAGTATAGAACAATATTGTTTACTTTTGTAATTAAGTTGCTTATGTTGGCAGATTTTCCCTGGAGGATAATTTTAGAATACTCTTTTAACTTGAATGATAACTTAATACTTTAACTAATAATTGAAAATTTAAAACTGAAAAATTATTAATTGTTTAGAATTTCAGAATTTTAATTTTGTATGAAACTGTAGCTCACACAGGGTACTGACTCATGTGAGCCTTAACACTTTCACTTAGCTACTTATTGGCATAGCTGAAATCAGAATTAAGATTCCTGGACTCCTGATCCAGCTAATAGACATTGTTATCAATTGCATAAGTAATAACTTGCACATTGCATGTAATTATTTGTTTTAACAATGTATTTCTTATAGAACAAAATAATCCATATGTATTATTTAAATTCTTCAAATCTGAGACATTTTTATAATACAATGCCATTTCATATTTTAAAATCTTGCTTAAAATACAATCCATAATTTCATATTATTATTAAAATTATTAATCAAACTAAAATATACTTACCTATCAAATATATATTAAAATGCTTATGTTGAATAAAAATTCTATTACATCCTGATATTATTAAATTATTAATAATACTAAAATAATATATGGTTAATGTTAAGTGCTTAGATGTGCTATTCTCATTTGTTCTCACTAATTTGAAAAACATTATTTCTGATACTAAATATTACCAATTAATGAATTATAAAAAATTATAGAATAATAAATTTAGAATACATAAAACTATTTTCTCAAAATGCCTAATATTTTTAGTCAACTTCAGGTGTAGGCCATATTCTTCAAATAGTTTCAAAATATGCTTTTAAATTATCTTTCAATTTTGAAAGACTTCTAACACAATTCAGAATAACATTTGATTTAATATAGTTTATAATATATCAAGTTTGCATTGTGTTGGTTTACTTCTAATAATCCCGATAGGCTATTAAGTATGTTGACTTAATTTAACGTATTACTTAAGACTATTATTCTACAATTAAGCTTATGCCAAAGCTCAGGCTATTTTTGGAACAATATATTAACTAAATAGAGTTTGATGTCATCATATATTGTATGATTTTAATAAATTTTGGTGAGGTTTGATAAAAAGGGACTTTATTATTGACAAAACTAAATCAAAACTAGAGATTATGTAGTTATTCATTTAATAGAAAACTGATAAACAAATCTAAAATCATTGTACATATTGTATACCAAATAAAAGAACATTAAAAGTGCAGTCTTGTACCCATTTCCTGGAACTAACACATTCTAAACTACAATATATTTTTTTAAAATATTTTTTAGTTGTAGATGGACATAATATCTTTATTTTACTTTTATGTGGTGCTGAGGATCGAACTCAGTGCCTCACACATGCGAGGAAAGCGCTCTACCACTGAGCCACAGCCCCAGCCCTACAATATATTTTTAAGTAGAGTCATTTTTAGTGGCTATTTTATTCCTATAAGTAATATACTATGATTTTCTTTCTTGTTTTGTAAAGATAAAGCCTCACCTGTTGTCTTTATATTGTGATGAAAGATAAATTGTTGCTGGGTGCAGTGGTGCATGCCTGTAATCCCAGCACTTTGGGAGGCTGAGACAGGAGAATTGCAAGTTCAAAGCCAGCCTCAGCAATGGTGAGGCACTAAGCAACTCAATGAGACTCTGTCTCTAAATAAAACACAAACTAGGGCTGAGGATATTGGCTCAGTGGTTGAGTATCCCTGAGTTCAGTCCCCGGTACCAACAAATAAAAATAAAATAAAATAAATTGTCTTATATACTTGGATTTTTTTTATAAGTCAAATATTTAGTTCATACATCAAGTTTCTAACTTGGAATGATGACTTCAAGTTTATTTTTTTTCTGTGAGCATTATTTAACTACAATATCTATAAAATGAAAATATGTGTATCTTTTCTGTTCCCTTAAGATTTTCTTCATTTGGCCTTTTAATTTAATGTATAGCAACTTAATATGTAAACTTAAGTACATAAAAATAAATTTATAATAATATTATAACTTAATATATTGATGTTCCAAGTAATATAGGAGAATTAAATCTCAGTGTGAAAAAAATCAATAACTTTGTTTTTCATATTATTATGACTCAAAAATCTTTCTTCATAGCATAGCCAAAAATTTTACAATTATTAAATGATTAAACTTTCATCTTTAAAATCCTAACATCTGAATATGGATTATTGAAATTATTTTATTATGCTCATTTAAAAAATTATACATATATCTAAGTTTAGTTTCTGAATTTGTGTTGTCCATTTGACATTATTATTTATATAAAACAATAATGCCCTAGATTAAATATCTTCTACTCTATTTCCTGTCCATTTTCCCTTAAAAAAAGTTGAAAAAGAAAGTTTAATTTTATTTATAATGATCACAGTGGATTTTTCATTACTTGGATTTATTTTCTACTTTCTTGATCCTTATGGAAGTTGACTGGATATTAAGAAATTTGAATTAACTTCCTTTTCATTGAGCTGCAATCACAATATGGCAGCTTCTAAGTTATGTTATTAAGTTTATCCACTTAGAATATTTAGAGGTTATTTTGATTTCTGTATTTGTTTTTCATCAAAGTTGATTCAAGCAGCTTATAGTTTTGAAATTAACTCCTCAGTGTTCCTTTCTGTGTAAACAAGGATAAGGTAAACATTTTTCATAACATGGACCTTTTAAGCTATGTCATATTTGACATGTTGAATCAATGTCCCCTGGTGATCTAATGATTAAGCTATTTTCTACTCTTACACAGAAAGCTATTAAATAGATCATAAACACAAATATATGGAGGGAGTGTCAGGATCTGTAAGTTCTATTCACTAGTGAGTTGCATGACCTTGAAGAAGTCACTTAATCTTTTTGACCTCAACCTCATTACCTACATAGTAAGGACAGTAATTATCTCTAAGGCTTATTTGCTTGAAAAGCTCTATGATTTTATTCTATAATTATCTTCAGATGGATTTAGCATGAGGGAGGAAAGCTTTATATATCAGTTATGCAAATAATCTAATAAGAATTATGAAGTTAATTTAATAAACCTCTTAGTTTTGGGGGGTAATTTTCTGAAAAAGTGAATATTCATTTAAGAAATGTATTAAATATTACTTTTCACAAAAACAATGTAAAATGTTTTCCCTTACAATTTAGTGTTTATGACAGCTGTTTATCAATTATTTCAAGCATATGTAACAACTCAGACACCTATTACTAGTTCTAACAGTGGGAAAAATTTGGTAGCAGAATGTGCAATTATAAACTCATTTTATTTTCACAATTTTTATATAATTTCTTGCTAATGTATCAAGTATATTTCCTATGAAAAGTACATTTTTATTTATTAATACTATTGTATCATAAAAATAGTCAAAATGTCTGGGATTTTGCACTTATTTGACTTCTTTTGATTTGCTGGGTGGTCATAAGACAAGCTGATCAAGTTATTATTTTTAAAACTTGCCAAGTATTGTCAGAGCTTTAGAGGAAGTAATGAGACCATAAGTGTAAAATATTCTGCCAATAGAAAGGCTGAAGACCAGCATATGTGAAATACATTTTCATTCTTAATGAGCAGTTGGACACTTAGTAGAGAATGCCAAAACAACTTCTTTAAAAAGCCACTTTATTCTGGAGGAATTCATTGAGAAATGGTAATATTTATTAAGGCTGCTGCATCATTGTCTGAAACATCTGTATTTACAAATGTAGCCTTATGATAATAATGCAGAGGGTAACATTTATATTAATAGCCAATAATAAATGTTATTAATAATGTTTTAGAAAAAATCTAAGACATGAATGTTTGATAGAGTCAGGTTCAAATTACAAAATGACTACTGATTGGTGCTGTAGGTCAAGCTTTTCTGCCCTTCTTACCCAGACAGCATTATAGTAGAATTGTTTTAAAATAAGTTCCTAAGAGGAAACTGGATCTGGAGATCACCTCAGCTCAGAGCAGACCGAGAAGGAGTTCTGTTCAGACACAAGTCATCATTAGCCTCTGAACCTTTCCAAAAAGATCTTCACTCTTCTCCCACTGAGATTGTAGTACAATTTTATCTGTGAGTCTGTTCTCAACTAGCAATATGTAGCTCTGGCAAATGAAGAAACTGACAGAGCAAAACCTCATGCTTAGTATAGCTCAAGAGTAACATAACATCCAGTTGAATGGATTGTATTTATTCTAAAACATTTCACTGGATGAAGACACAATGTTTTATCACACTTCTCTCCTTAATCTCAGCCCTCCCCCTAACATTTTCGTACTTAGAGAATGGGTGTATAGGTCAGGGGCAGAGTAATTGCTCAACCTGGAGGAGGTCCTGGGTTGGATCCTACAAAAAAAGAAGAAAAAAAAAAAGAATTTTCTCCTTGTATATAAATAACATGTGTGCATAAACAATCCGTGTTTTACTTATGTTATCATAAACATGCAAAACAAAGAAACAAAGTACTCATCAAACACGACAAAATGCTAACAAAATAAAGTATGGTCAATCTTGTATTCATTTAATTTACTTAATTGATTTATCAATTCTGGTGCTGAGTATCAAAGCCATGGCCCACCTAGCACAAGCTAAGGACATTCTCTACTACTGAGCTCCAGCTCTAGTTTGTATATATTTTAAATCACTTACTGAATGTGTTACGTAGCACTGCAAAAAAAATTTTTTTTTTTTTTGGTACTGGAGATTGAACGCAGGGGCACTCGACCACTGAGCAACATCCCCAGCCCTATTTTGTGTTTTATGTAGAGACAGGATCTCACTGAGTTGCTTAGCGCCTCGCGATTGCTGAGGCTGGCTTTGAACTCATGATTCTCCTGTCTCAACCTCCCTAAGTGCTGGGATTACAGGCTTGCGCCACCATGCCCGGATACATTGCAAAATTTTTAATGAACCTCTTACAGAAAATATTATATTGATTTTTGTTCCCATTATAAGTTGAATTTCTTCAAGTGGTATTCTTTCTTTTTCAGATAAAATGAATTTCCAGAAGTGAAATAGTCCCCTTTATGCTCTTTTTAGACAAAAATGCTTGACTTTCAGAAATAGTGTTGGTGAAAAGGATCATGATATGCACTTTAAACCCCAGCTCACATCACTTATCCTATACTCTATGGTTTTTATTTTTCTTTCTTAAAACATAGCTCGTAATATGTTATTTTATCATTTTAATGTTTCTGAAGTCAATAATACAATAATTTTCCTGGCACAAAATTTAAGTTATAAATTTATGAATAAATTAACTGTATGATATTGAAGTGATCAAAATTCCATAATGGCATTATGCTATTATAACTCTAAGAATAAGGAAGATAGCCTATTGACACTGACAGAATGAAGAGGTTTTTCTCCCCTTACATAACAATATTTGTTAAGAGCAAACAATCCAGAATATAAGAGAACTTGCTGAAGAATTTTATACTGCTTCAGATGTAGGGGAAAAGGAGCAAAAAGAAGTATGGGAAGTAATCTGGAAGACCAAAAGAAAGAAATCTAAAAAAAAAAAAAGTTTAAGAGAAGAGGCAAGTCATTATTCATTCTTCCTTATGAATTAAACTGATTTAACGCTTATATCACACCACAGGGTCTCTTGAGGATACTATCAGAATGTATGTATATTATTTATAATCATAATTTGCCTATGTATGGTATATTGAGGAATATGTCACTTAATCATCAAACATTTTAGTAGGAAACTGATTCAGTAGTTATTTATTCTTTGTTACATATTGAACAATGAGTTTGATTGGATGTGTACAGTTCAGCAACTTTCCAAATTCAAACATAATTGAATGTAATCAGTATTCTCAAACATCTTGCCCAATAGCAAAAGTATATAAACTAAGAATGGTAAAAGAATGTAACAATATAACTCATGTATTTACTTGTCAGTTTATTCAATGGATTGTAAACATTTAGTGTGAAGTATGTCAAACTTTTGTTTTCAAATACAATTAAAAGGTTATTGTCACTAAAATACAGAATAAAAATGTCAAAGTTTTATCTGCTGCATTGATAAGTACAAAAAAGTTGGTCCATTTGAGACAGTATATATGAGCTCTGAAGGAAAGGATGCTATTATAAGATGTCTAGATCAGATATAAAAATGGTTGCTGTCCTTTGAGACAATAATAAGTGCAGGAATATTTTCCATAAGGCAGAAATAATTTCTACTCAAGAAAATGTCTAACATACAACTGCATAGTTTGGGTTCAACTGAAGTATAAACAGGATGTCAAACTACTTTCCTGTAGAAAATTACATAACCGTTAGGTGTGTTTATTAAATAATATTCCAGAGTGAAGCAAGATGGCAAAAGAAGAGATTTGAGAGTTATTTTCCTAAAGCTAACCGATTTTGTTAACTACTCAGAGACTGGCATTTTATCAGTACTTAGGAGTAAAGAAAAGTTTTTCCAGCATGATATTGAACAAAAAAGTATCTGATAATAGACACAATGTAAAATATAAGAACATTTTAACTTTATTGTCACCTCTCCTCCAAGGTAGCACAGTTCAATTTTAAGAGAGATACCCTCAGTCTGGTATCCCTACTGTGGGGGAAAGTGTCAATGCAGTGAATGAATGTTTGGCCTTTCTAACATACAAGATGCTGCCCAAGAGACCTCTTTCTCACACCACTTGGAATACATATGGAATTAGCAGGACTAAGTGGCTGAGATGTTTTATCAAGCCAAAATTAGCTCACAGGTCAGACAGCCAAAATTAGCTCACAGGTCCCCCTAATAATTGTTGAATCGTACCTTCCTCCCACTTTTAGCCAGAAGCCATGATTACCTCCAGAATAGCAAATTCAAGTCCTTACAGAGAGTTCATAAACATACATAATCAGCTAGCTGGATTCCATGGGATTAGAAGAGGTAAACAACTTTAGCATTTCCAGGGTAGAAAATGGGAATCTCTCATAATTTGGCCTAGCTTTCTGAAATCAAGAAAAGGCCTACAATATTGAGACTATCACCCCAAGAAAGAAAGAACCTATAAACTCAAAGATAAGTCATTGAATTTATTCAGTAAGTGAAAAAAACAAATGAAAAAGAATAAAGAAAGAGCAAATGATTTAGGGAAAACCATTAAGAGAAATAAAATACACACTATAGATGAGAGAGTAATATGGACATATCCATAGGAAATGTCTGAGAAATCCTCAATTTTCTTAGCCAGACTGCTAGATAGAGGTATTTTTCTCCCAAAGTTGGTGAAGAGTGAAAGAGGTGACTGCTTCTAAATGCAAATGCTGTGAATCAGGACCTCAAGCTGCACAAAAAATACACCAAAACAACAACAATAGAAAAAAAAATATGGCACCAGCAAAGAAACAAAATCATTTTCTTAGTAAGCTATGACAGAGAAAGGGGCATTTTCAAAACAATTATCTTAAGGAATTCAAAACAATTATCTTAAGGAAATTCATCAAGCAAAATAAGAAAAAAACTCAATAAAGTTTAAGAATTCACAAAATATAACTAAATAGAAAATTTAAAGCTAAACAACATAATATTTTTTAAATGCAGTAGAGAGCTTTAAACACAGACTTGATCAAGAAAAAAAGTAATGAAAAAGAATAAAGAAAGAGCAAGAGATGTATGGAAAACCATCGAGAGAAAGAAAATACACACTATGGATACCTCAATCTCAGAAGGAGACAAAAGATTATAAGATAACACTGTATTTAATTATACATATAATGGATATGTATAACCTAGGAGAAATTTATAAATTACCAGAAATATACATCCTTCAGTCTACTCAATCACAAATAGAAAATTTAATGAGAAAAATAACAAGTAAGGAAATTGAATCTGTAATTTAAAAATCACCCAGCAAAGAAAAGCCCTAGGTCAGATGGCTTTATTGGTGAACTCTGATAATCACCTAGAGAATAATTAGTACCATTCCTTCTCAAACATTTTCAAAAAATTGAAGAGAAGAGACAATTTTTGAATTAATTTTATAAGGATAGTATTAACCTGATAACAAAGCCAAACAAGGACATTCTAAGAAAAGAGAATTACAGGCCAATATCCCTGCTGAACACAGATTCAAAAATCTTCACTAAAATACTAGCAAACTTAGTTCTAAAACATATTCAAATGATCAAATAAGACTTACCCATGGTTTATAATTTATGCATAAATAAATTAATGTAATATAAAACATTAATAAAATGAAAGATTAAAACCATATGAACATCTTGATAAATTCAGGAAAAAATTGACAAATCCAACATTTTCTATGACAAAAACCCTCAACAAATTAGGTATAGAATGAAAGCTCATCCACATAATAAAAATGATGTACGACAAACCTGCAGCTAACATAATCAATGACTAAAAGTTGAAAAATTTTTTTCTAAGATTGGGAACAAGGAAGTTTTTTGCTCTTTTCACTTCTATACAACATAACACCTGAATAGAAAGCCAGAATAAGTAGGCAAGAAAAACTAAAATTAATAATCTAAATTGGAAAAGAAGAAACAAGTTTATCTCTACCTGATGATTACCTGGTTTTATATATATGATGATCTTTTTTAAAATATATGTACTTGTATATATTAATATATGTGAATATGAATATATAGTATAAAGATATATTATATATCACTAAAGGTTATATATATGGGCTATATATATTATATATCACTAAGGGTTTTATATATATGTAAATGTATATTAGGGATATATATATGTATGTGTATGTGTGTATACATATATATATTTATATATATATAAAAAACCCTAAAGATTTTATAGAAACTTGTTAGAGCTTATAAATTACAAAAGTTACAAGATACAAAATCAACATAAAAATAAATATCATATAGAAATATGTATTTCTATATGCTCAAAAATAATAATAGAAAAAGAACAAAAGAAAAAATCACATTTATAAGAGAATCACAGAAATATTAATACTTAAAGTTGCATTTACCCAAGACCATGAAAGTCTATATACACTAAAAACTATAAAGCATTGATGAAAAACTTGAAGGCAACAGAAATTTATTTTAAGAAAACTATCATATGTTTAAGAATTGGAATAATTATTATTGTTAAAATGTCCATCTATCAAAAATGGTCTTTAGATATAATGAATGCATTCCTTACCAAAATTCTAAAGTAACAGGTGAATCATATACCAGGTATTTTGAATCCTTCCTCACTAACTACATTTATATCTTCAATAGTTATGGTAAAACATACATTTTTTCCACCAGAAAAAAAATCAAAGGCTGATAAAAATGATAATTTCCCATGTTTTTGTTAGACTTAATATCTTTAGATTTGGAATAATATATTTTTGTTTTCACAAGTTTAATCTTTAATAAACATCTATTCAGCTTCATACATGAAATCTTGAATACAATGTGCTAAAATTTAGAGTTGTTATTTAAGAGGAGACCATTTGGGGCTGGGTTTACCATTGCTCTATTCAATGGTAGAGCACTTGTATAGCACATGTGAGGCACTAGGTTCGATCTTTAGCACCATGTAAAAATAAATAAAGGTATTTTGTCCATCTACAAACAAAAACATTTTCTAAAAGAAGAAACCATCTAAGAGCAGTCTCTTAGTTCCATCAAATAGATCTTCCATTTCTCTGAAATTGTGTTTAATCAAATATATGACATCTAGTAAGTATTTCAGAAGGTGTGTGACAGAAATACAAAAAAAGAATAATTTGATGACTAGCAGGCCATGGAGATCAAGGTGTTATCTTCAAACCAATGAATATAGACATAATAGGTTCTAGAAATTCTGACAGTAAAATCTGATACTTAACTTGAGCTATAAAATTTGTGTATAAAATAATAAAATAGATTCTATCATATGTACAATTAGAAATGTAAAAATCCAATCTGTGATTTAGTGTTTTATTAAATATAAAATTTCATGATATATTAAACTTCTAATGTGTATTTTCAAAGAAGTTTCTTTTGATGTACCTTTTTTATGTGCATTGGGCTGCTGGAAAGAGTGTTGACAGAGTCCCCAGTCACCATAAAGAGCTGTTAGATCGCTTTAAAACTTAGGCCATGATATACTATCATTTATTCATAAAATATAATTTTGGCCTAGAAAATTGTTAGCTTGAACATTAAGACAGTTTGTGTGTTCTGTATTGTAGTGTAAAGGTAGAGTAACACCACCCATTACACATTCCTAGCTATTTTAATAATGGGAATCTCTAACATTTTGAATGTGGAACAGATTGGAGCAGCTAAGTCAGCATCTTGAGTAATCTGTACAATGTCTCCCAACATGGATATAAAATAAGCACTGGGCCACAAACTAACAGCATTGCCCCTTAGTTTTATAGAAAATTTATATTTCTATAGTAAAAGGAAATAATTATTTTAAAAATCTAAAGTCAGCACATTGTACTCCATGTTATAATTTTCTTTGATGAATTATTTATTATATCAATAGTTTTTTGTTGTTGTTTTAACATAAGCTGGTAAAGTAAATCCTTACATTTTTTATGTCTTCTAAAGGGTTTGAAAGTTTGTTATAATTAAATATGATCTAATTTTAAATGTCTTTACAGAGGTACTAAATATGTTCTGATTTCACAAAGGAACTGCAGATTAGAGATATTATCATTTGTCCCAAGTAATATTCTTAATAAGTAGAAGACAATATTTGAAGACCCTGGCCATGTTTTTCACTGAACATAACTACATCTTTCTTAAGAGCCAATAAATTCTCTGACATTCAAAGACTAATAGCCAATAATATTTCTTCATACTCCATACTAACCCTAACTTGAAGAAAAAATTCTATCACCAAAAATTCACTTGATCCTATTTATTTCTTTTTTTGATCATACCTTTTCAGAGACAAAAAAAAGGGGGAGGGATCTTGTAAATTTCAACCATGGTTTTCACATTGCCAAATACTGTGGACAACTGTCTTTCATAGCTCTCAGTGACAAAACAGCATATGAAAAATCATTGCCTATTGAATTCCATAACACATTTTTTCTTATTTTTTTCCTAGTTCATGGACTAAATGGTTTCCCTTCAGCCAATACTCTACTTTCTTGTGTTCACTTCTCTGTCCATCCTGTCTTCTAGATTAGTAGATGTAGATCTTTGCTCAGTAACATTCATCAGCTTTCTTTTGATTACCCTTTTAGCTACAGACTTAAATATCAAAATGTCTATTCAGTATTTACATTTGAAGGTCTACATAAAATATTACAGCTACTATATATACACAAATTATTTATTTCAAGTCTTAATTCAAACCATTACTGATTTTGTCAATATACTCTATTACCTACCACACCTGCACAACCTAGCTCCTGCTTATCACCACATTTCTAGCACTCTTTGACTCTAAGTTTCCTCCATGCTTTCAATTTTCTGTTCTTTGAATTCCTTATATTCTTTTACATTTGCTTAAGAAAAATCTTTGCATTAATGATGTCTTCTTATTGTTAGCCCTTAGCTTCAATGACATAGTTTTACTTAGAAATGTCTTTCCTCAATATAGCAATAGATATCCTTTTTTCTTCCCTTATGTATTTTTATCTCATATATATCACAAATATAATATTATAATTTTTACCTTATTTATTTTTATTTCATACATGTAATTATTATAATGGAAACTGAAGTATCTGAGATTTTTACTTTACTTTCAAGTTACCAGTTAGTCTGCATAGTTTTACAGATACATTACACATACACGTTTGTATATGTAAAATGAACGTGTAACACCAAAAGACTGAGATTGTAGCATCAAAACCAGACCACAGCAAAATATTAAAAGAGTGCCCAAAGCATCTCCTTATGTAAATTCTCCATATTTTAATTCTCAGAGAACAATATGAAGAGCACCAGATATTTACTTTTATGTGCTATTGGTTGCACCACAAAAGAAGTTTGAGAAATTAGAAGACTGCAATTTATAGGTATTCTAGCAAATTTACCCACATTCTTTCTGAGAAAAACAACCTTGCCTTTTTTTTTTTCATAGAGATATATTTCCTTCTGGTGGGAAAGAGAAAACTCCCTAGATTTATCATCCTGGAATAAGAGCAATTGTTTCTGGGTAAAAACAAGGAAGCCTTTCTCCTCATCCAGGGAAGTAGATCTCTAAATCTGTCTACAGGGAAACACTCTCAATGGCTCCTAAGCCTGTTTAATATTCAAATATGTATTTTCCTAAAGTAAACCAACCTATTCAGAAATTCTCCAGAATCCATGAGGAATATATGGTTTGTTTATTGGTTTATTGTCTTTTTTTTCCCTAAAAGTTTTTTTAAGATGAGAACATATATTTCTTGTTCTGATAACTATTGTATTCCAGGTACATGAAATATTTCCTGGCTCATAGTAAGTAGTCAATGTATAAGTTTCTTGACTAAATTAGCAAATGAATGACTAAATGAATGAATAGATAAAAAATAATTGACTTATTATCTTTTAAATGTTGATTTTTTAAATTTGTGATTTTCTCTCTATTTCTTTCCTTTTTGGGTATATTCTTAAAGGTTTTAGTTAACTATACCAATTGATAAAGTCATTCTCATCAACTCAGTAATGTATAACTCTCTGTAATGAACTCAATATATTACTTGAACTTGCTTTTTTAAAAAAATGAATAGTATATGATTTCTGAAAATAAGATTAAACTATATGAAAAATTTCTAAGCACAGGTTTTTCTCTTATTTTGGACATTTTATGAAATCTCAAAAGTTGCAGAAAAGTCTTGCTGATATGACAAATGGAGGTAAGGACTGTCCAAGAAATGAGGAAATGAGTGTCATTTTAAGAAGAAAGAAAATTGTTTGATCATTTGCAAGTTGAAACAAATAGCAAATAAAATCATTTGGCAATAATATCTTCACTTTGTAGCACTATTTGGTAATAATCACTTCTACATAAAAAAAAAAGATCAAAATAAGTCACAATCTACATCCTGAAATCTGAGAAGAAATGGAATAAATGTTTAAATTTAGGTACTTTTAAAATGTACTTTTGGAGAAAGAAAACAAATTTCAGGTAAAATTTTTATTAAAAAATAATTGAATCTAATTGAATAAGTATATAGAAAGATTAGAAAATAGGGATGTCATATAAATGATGTGAGTTCTATAATCTGACTCCAAGAGTATACATTCCTGGTTCTACTATTTATAGACTATATGATATATTGTAACTTACTAAACCATCTTTTTTTCTTCTTCTTCTCCTTTTTATTCATTTTAGATATACATGACAGTAGAGTGTATTTTTCCATATTATTCATACATGGAGTATAATTTATTTTAATTAGGGTAAAATTGTTGTGATTGTACATGATGTGGAGTTTTACTGATACTGTATTCATATATGAACATAGGCAAATTATGTCTGATTCATTCTTCTTTCTTTCCCATTCATCCCTTTCCTTTTCCCTTTATTCCCTTTTGTCTAATCTACTGAACTTGTGTCTTTCTTTCTCTCCCACTCTTGTGTGTTAGCATCTGGTAAATGAATAAATCTGGAGACCAAACTGCCTCTCGCCGCATGCTTTTTAATGAAATTTAAAAATTTTTTAAACCATGGAATCATATTAGAAACTGAATAAAAAACTTTTATTAGCATCAGTTGATAAAACCTTACCAGTTGATAATGTTGATAAGAAAATGCCGTTATAATATTTAGGACTATATGTGTTCTAAAGTAGGATTGAATCCAGGATCTCATTCATTTCTAGGCAACTGCTGTACCACAGAGCTACTTCCCTAACCCATTAGGGTTCCTTTATAATTCAAAGATATATAAATATTAAGGCTATATATGTTTGTGAGTGTGTGTACATAAATGTGTGTGGGTGTTTGTGAGAACAAACCACTGCAATTAAATAGTTGCAGATTGGAATCTACAAATGTTAACATTTTGGTTCTGATTGTCTTGTTAATTTTATTAATACCAAATATTCATCTTAAATAAATATGTTAAGGATAAACTTTATCATTGAAGCAAGTTACTTTTAAATGGCTAATAAAACAAGGAAATAATGTAGCAAATATAATGGAAAAATGTTTGTATTTGGTTAATCTAGATGAGGGTCTAATACAAATTATTTTTATTGTTTTTGCAATTTCAGTACTTATGTCAGTCTGAAATTATTCCAAACATGTATAAAAAATTTTTATCACACAGTGCCATATTTTCTTTTTTTGAGAAAACAGAATTATTTTTACTTTTATACATCTACTAAAGCATATGCAATATGGTGAGGTTTGAAACTGGCTTCCAAAAATGGGCACTTAAATCAGCAAGTGCTTAAAAAACTATTGTAGACATTACATGTTTGCCATGTTTATCAGACAGTGCCCTCAGGAATTGGGAGTATTCAATTTCTGGAGAACCAAGGACCTTATTCAGGCACAAGCATCAGAAAAGCCTAGAGGCAAGATAGAATAGAAAGAGGAAAAAAAAAATATATATATATATGTATATATATTTTATTTGTTCCATCTTTAAATTTAATATATGAAGCATTTGGTTTGGAAAGTAAAATGAGCAAGGGGTTTGAACTAACAAAAATAAAAGAACTTAAAGAATCAGAAAGTGATTGGAACCCTTCCACGAAGATTAGAAGTTAAAACGATCAATTGAGATAATGAAATACAGTATGTGTCCTTTGATGTGTGTAGAGAAAGAATTGTGTTCAGGCAAGTTTAAAGAACCCATGAATTGTAAAAATCAATCAAAATGCCTATAGGACATGGAAAACAGCTATCAGTTGAAGCCAGCTTAGTATAGCTATTATTCAAACTAGAGCTCTGTCTAGCAAATACCAACACATCTATTCAATCGAGGTTTTTTCAAATAGTTTTTTTAAAAAGACAATCTCTTGCTATATGTCATCTAGATGAAAAAACAAATTGATGATGAATGTCAAGTTATGCAGTCAGAACTCTCTTACACAATGTTCACTAATGCAAGCTACGTAGTGCTGAATTGAAACCAAAGAAACATAATGCTACCTTTACACACTTGCTTTCTTGATTAAGAAGTTAGACAAATTGACAAATATTTACTATATAAGGTAAAGGTATAAATCTAGGAATATATTAAAGTTTAGTGGTAGCACATAAGAAGGAATGACCAGGGCTGGGGCTGTGTCTCAGTGGTAGAGCGCTTGTCTAGCATGCGTGAGGCACTGGGTTCGATCCTCAGCACCACATATAAATAGTAAATGAATAAAATAAAGATCCATCAACAACTAAAAAAATTAAAAAAAAAAAGAAGGAATGTCCAGTAATCTCTAGGAAATAATAGGAAAGTCCTCAATGAGAAAATACTTTTGAGCTGGTTCTCAGATTTCATTTAATCATTGGATGTCAACAATTAGGATTTCCTAGTTGTCTGTTCTCCAACATTTTGAGCTAGTTTTCCAAGGCAGCTCATTATGATAGCTGCAAAGGCTATGGGTATCTCTCAGAGACTGAGTAACAGGGAACAAAGAATATCAAAACCTGAATCTCTTACTAAGTATGTGAAAACTAACTTGAAAAAGATCTAAATTTTAGATACACCAAGATTGTTACTTTATTTGTCTGTATAATTAGTTATAGTAAAATTTTCATAGCTGATCAAAATCTAACAAAGTCAAATCTTCACCAATTTGTAAGCCTTCCTAAAATTTTTATCAGTGGTTGCATTTGATTTTTAAGGCTCACATGTTAATTATTGTATAGGTTGTTTTTCAATGTGCCATATGTCTTATGTAATATATTGCAGTAGTAGATTGAAGTTTAATTTGTAAAATATTATTTGTAATTTTAAACATTTACAAATTTGGGTTTCCCCAAATTTGTCTTAACTTCCAAGAAAGGAGGAATGATGGATTAAATTTCTTTCTTTTCAAGAAACCCTGAAAAATATGGGTATTTTTTAGTTAATATTAAATAAATCAGTGGGTTAGAATAAACAGTCCCAGTAAAAGTGAAAAGTTTGTTTCACTAAGCCAGAGTTGATGTGAAAATAAAGTAGAAGTTTTATTTAAGAGAAATGTAGAAAGTAGAAGTGTCAGACAATGACTGACTATTTAATGGAGGATTAACATATAAAATAATTGATTCAATGTTTGAAGCTTGAGTAAATGATTAAAAAGGGCTACATTTAACATAGATAAGAAATGTAGAAGAATGTCTTATTTGGGGAAAGAAGTACATATATTCTCAGTACATATTAAAAGTCAGGCATTCTCAAGCAACTTACATACTCATAATAAATCTAATATCATTATTTACACTGAACAATGACAAAGTCAGACTGAGGATACAATGTCATTGAAAAAAGAATTGGATTCAAACATGTGATGTTAGAACCACTGCTTCTAACTTTTATCCTCAGTTGCTTTATCCAAAAAATACAAAGTAAAACAAGTATAAAATGTTTACATAATCTGATCCACACATTAATTAATGTAAGTTCTATACACTAATTTTCAAAACATTTATGAATATCTGAAAATATAAAAATCAACTTAGAAATACCTGGAATATTGGCTGGCTATGGCACTTCCAATTATGGCATGGCTGTGGTCATCATTTACATGCAACAACCCACATCTTGAGACACTGGTCAGGGCCTAGAAGTTTGTTATCAAAGTGCCTGGAACTTTGGTTGTACCTGAGGTCTTCCTGTGAAGTGTGCTAATAGCCACCATCTTGCTTCCTCTTCACATGGTCACTCTTTTATGTAAGCACATCCCAGGTAATCTCTCTAATTACAACTTAAAACAATATTAAGATCTTGCAACCACAAATTACTGGAGCCTACGGAAACCGACACCTACATCCATGAGTTTGCAGCTAGATCTGCGTGGGACAATCTGAGCCAAGCAATGCTGTAGAAAGTCAGAAACAAGGAGCATTTCATGCAGGAGGAACACAGTATAGAGAGGTTGGAGAGGCTCGGGTTCTCACCAGTTTCTTGAGTTCAAAAGTATGTGGGAAGGGACAGAAACTGGCAAACATGGGTCATAAGGATGAAAGATGGTGTAAAAACATCTTGCTATTGGCTCACCCGGACAGCCAGTGAAGCACCCACTGGGCACTGGAAGGTCACTCAGGACAGCACTCAACGGATCCTGACACCTGCCTTGTACCTGATTCCATTTTGAGTCTGGCATCCACATATCCCCTGGTCCCATAACGTCAGCACCACTTCAGCAACAACACAGGGCCCTCTGACTCCTCAATCCCTGCCTCCAAACCCCTCCTTTACCCCCAACCTGGCCCAGTGCTGCATCTGGCCTGCAGATCTCAGCACCTAGTCTTAATCTACCTGATACAAAAGAGCTCTCCATGACCAGAACACAGATCCCAGAACCTTACCCTCAGAGATACCTGGGAGAAAAGTGCCTGACCATGAATTCAAAAGGGTAAGAGAAGAAGAGATCAAGTTTGGAGCACTAAATCAGAGAATTGTGGGATCTGCAAGCAATGTAAGGGAACAGGAGCCTACACCACATGAGTGGAACACAAATGACATTCCTGAGGTGCAGTCTTCCAATGTGGACTGGCAATTGCTGGACCCTGAAGGTGCCTTCACATAAAAATCTCCAGGCAAATTGTCACACAACAAAGAGATTAGAGCATACTTAGCCTATGACTCACCTCCAGAAGTTCCACCCACAGGAATAACCCTCCTACTCTAGCAACCATCACCATCCTGAGGGTGGAGCTACCATCAAACTCCAGAAAACCCCATCTATTTGCTGAGGAGGGAAGCTGAGAAACTTTTGAACTCCAATGGAAACAATTGTTCTGTTGTCCATACATTTTTTCTTTCTTTCCTTCTTTCTTTCTTTCTTTCTTTCTTTCTTTCTTTCTTTCTTTCTTCCTCTTTTTTTATCTCTCACATCTGTAACATTTTTGAAACCAAATATTTTTCATGCATCAGTTTATTGAGAGTTAGGTTGTCTGAATAGTATATTATAGTTCTGTGTATTCTTTTAATTTAACTTTTATTTTTACTTGAAATATATTTTTTCTCACTTATCTGTAAGTGAGATTCTCTGGATTCCCTTGATTCTCTATTTTCTCCTGCTAACAGCCAACCTTTATCAATTCCTCCCTCACTATTTCTTTAAAATTTTACTTTTATTTTCTCTCCTCCTTCCTCATAAACATCACATCCACAACACTACTATTCTCACTTTGTCCACCTCATTTGAAATTGTAAACCATTTTGAAAACTTATTGTTTCTGTTGTAGACAATAATTGAACATATCATTTCTGTTTATTGCAACAAAAGTGTAGACATCTTAATAGAACCTATTTGGTTTAAGGTTGTATATGGGTTGCATTGGGTGCTATTAATATTGGTCTCCCTTTTAAAGATAATGCATTAAAAATATTCAGGGACACTATAAGTCTACAGGTAGAAAACATACTACCTTAGATCCGCACTGTTAGATGGGAAGACACACCGACAACATTAACAATATGATAAAACAAGGAAACAAAGTTCTCCAAACAAACCAAGATGCCCCAATATAGAATCCATTGATAACACAGTAGAAGAAATGTCAAAAAAATTTAGAATGTACAAAGTTAAATGGATCTGAGACATAAAGAATGATATAAGGAGAAAAATTGGAGATAAATTTCAGGAGGTGGAAGATGACTACAGTTAAGAGTTAAAAAGAAATCAAGCAGAAATCCTTAAAATGAAGGAATCAATAAACCCAATTAAAAATTCTATGAAAAGTATCACTAACAGACCAGACAATTTAAAAGACAAAATATCACACAATTAAGACAAAATATATAACCTTGAAATAGGTTGAATACACAGAGTTGATGGTAAGAAACCATGAACAGAATTTTCAAGAATCATGGGATAATATGAAAAGACCAAATTTAAGGAAGACATCCACTGACTGAAGGTAAAGGGTGGTATCACTCACATGGACCATGTAAACAAGCAGGGGTTTGCATCCTCATATCAGATAAAGTAGACTTCAAACCAAAGTTAGTGAAAAGGGATAAAGAAGGATATTTCATACTGCTTAAGGGAACTATCAAGCAATAAGACATAACAATCATAAATATCTATTCCCCAAACAATGGGACTTTTATGTATATCAAACAAACCCTTCTCAACATCAAGAATCAAATAGATCAAAACACAATAATACTGGGTGACTTTAACACACCTCTCTCACCATTGGATAGATCTTCCAAACAAAAACTAAACAAAGAAACCATAGAACTCAATAAAGCAATAAATAATTTAGATTTAACTGATATATATAGAATATGCCATCCATCATTGAGTAAATACACTTTTTTCTCAGCAGTATATGAATCCTCCTACAAAACAGACCATATGTTATTCTACAAAGGAAGTCTTAACAAATACAAAAAAAAAAAATAGAGATAGTACCTTGCAATCTATCTTACCATAATGAAATGAAATTAAAAATCAATGACAAAATAAAAAAAATAGAAACTACTCCAAAACCTGGAGAATAAATAATAAGCTATTGAATGACACATGCATAACAGAAGACATCAATGAGGAGATTAAAAAATTCTTAGAGGTAAATGAGAACTCTGATACAGAATATCAAAATCTCTGGGATACCATGAAGGCAAAGCTAAGAGGAAAGTACATAGCATTGAGCTCACTCATTAAAAGAAGAAAGAGTGAATGAATAAATAACCAGACACTATATCTCAAAGCCCTAGAAAAAGAGGAAAAAACAAACACTAAAAGAAGTAGAAGACAGGAAATAATTGGAATCAATAAAATTGATACAAAAGAAACAATCCAAAAAATTAACAAAACAAAAATTTAGTACTTTGAAAAAGTAAATAAAATTGACAGACCCTTAGCTACCCTAACAAAAAAAAAGGGGGGAAAACTCAAATCACTAAAATGCATGATGAAAAAGGAAATATCATGACAGACATTACTGAAATACAGAGGATAATTAGAAATTACTTTGAAAATTTATTATACTGAATTAAAACAAAGAACACCAAAGACACTGACAAATTTCTAGAGACGTATGACCTATACAAACTGAACAAGGAGGACATACATGACTTAAATAGATCAATTTCAAGCAAGAAAATAGAAGATGCCATCGAAAGCCTACCAACCAAGAAAAGCCCAGGAACAGATGGATTCTCAGCCGAGTTCTACAAGAGCTACAAGAATTATTAATACCAGTACTCCTCAGTTTATTCTGTGAAATAGAAAAGGAGAGAACCCTTCCAAACTCATTCTATGAAGTGAGTATCACCCTGATACCAAAACCAGGCAGAGACACATCAAAGAAAGAAAATTTCAGACCAATATCCCTGATGAACACAGATGCTAAAATTGTCAATATAATTTTGGCAAATTGTATATAAATACATATTAAAAATATAGTGCACCATGATCGAGTGGAGTTCATTCCAGGGATGCAATGTTGGTTCAACATATGTAAATCAATTAACGTAATCCATCACATCAATAGACTTAAAGATAAGAATCATGATTTTATCAATTGATGCAGAGAAAGCACTTGACAAAATACAGCACCCGTTTATGTTCAAAACACTAGAAAAACTAGGGATAATAGGAACATACTTCAACAGTGTAAAAGCTACTTATGCTAAACCCAAGGCCAACATCATCCTAAATGGAGAAAAATTGGAAGCATTCCCTCTGAAAAAGGGAACAAGACAGGGATGCCCTTTTTCACCACTGCTATTCAACATAGTCCTTAAAACTCTATCCAGAGCAATTAGACAAATGAAAGAAATTAAACAGGTAAAATAGGAAAAGAATAACATAAACTATCATTATTTGCCAATGACATGATTCTATACTTTGAAGATCCAAAAAATTCCACCAGAAAACTTCTAAAAATAATAAGTAAATTCAGAAAAGTAGCAGGATATAAAATCAATACCCATAAATCAAATACATTTCTATACATCAGTGATGAATTCTCTGAAAGAGAAATTAGGAAAACTACTCCATTCATAATAGTCTCAAAAAAATAAAATAAAATACTCGGTAATCAATTTAACAAAATAAGTGGAAGACCTCTACAAGAAGTGGAAGACCTGTACTCTGTGAAAAGTATAGGACTCTAAAGAAAGAAATTGAAGATCTTAGAAGATAGAAAGATCTCCCATGCTCTTGGATAGGCAGAATAAATACTATCAAAATGGCCATACTACCCAAAGTGCTATACAGATTCAATGCAATCCCAATTAAAATCCCAATGTCATTCCTTATAGAAATAGAAAAGGCAATTATAAAATTCCTTTGGAAGAATAAGAGACCCAGAATAGCCAAAGCAATCCTCAGTAAGAAGAGTAAAGCAGGAGGCATCACAATACCAGACTTTAAACTATACTACACAGCTACAGAAACAGAAACAGCATGGTATTAGCACTAAAATAAACTTGTAGACAAATGTATAAAATAGAAGACACAGAGACAAACCCACGTAAATACAGTTACCTCATACTAGACAAAGGCACCAAAAACATACATTGGAAAGAAGGTAGCCTCTGCAACAAGTTGTGCTAGAAAACTGGAAATTCACTTGCACCAAAATGAAGCTAAACCCCTATCTCTCTCCATGCACAAAACTCAACTCAAAGTGGATCAAGGGCCTAGTAATTAGACTAGAGACCCTATGCCTAATAGAGGAAAAAGGCGGCCCAACCCTTCATCATGTCAGATTAGGCCCCGACTTCCTTAATAAGACTGGTAAAGCACAAGAAAATAAAATCAAGAATCAATAAATAAGATGAATTCAAACTAAAAAGTTTCTTCTCAGCAAAAGAAACAATCAGTGAGCCAAAGAGAGATTCTACATTTTGAGAGCAAATTTTTGCCACACACACGTCAGATAGAGCACTACTCTCCAAGATACATAAGGAACTCAAGAAACTCAAAACCAAAAAAACCAAACAACCCAATCAAAAAGTGGACTAAGTAGCTGAAGAGACACTTCTAAGAAGAGGATATACAATCTATCAACACACATATGAAAAAATGTTCAACATCTCTAGGAATTAGAGAAATGCAAATCAAAACTAAGATTTTATCTCATGCCAATCAGAATGGCAGTTATCAAGAATAGAAACAACAATAAGTGTTTCCGAGGATATGGGGGAAAAGGCACACTCTTACATTACTGGTGGGACTGCAAATTGGTGCAACTGATCTGGAAAGCAGTATGGAGATTCCTTAGAAAACTTGAAATAGAGCCCCTATTTGACCCAGCTATCCCACTCCTTGATCTATACCAAAAGGACTTAAAAAAAACATACTATAGTGATGCAGCCACATCAATATAGCAGATCAATTCACAATAGCTAAACTGTGGAATCAACATAGATACCCTTCAATAGATGAATGGATAACAAAACTGTGGAATATGGAATATTACTCAGTATTAAAAGAGAATAAAATTATGGTGGAATGAGATGGATATCAAATTGCCCTAGGTACATGTATGACTGTATATATGGTGTGACTTTATATCATGTACAATTAGAGAAATAAAAAGTTGTGCTCCATTTGTGTATAGTGATTCAAAATGCATTTTTCTGCCATGTATAGCTGATTAGAATAAATAAAGTTCAAAAAAAAAGAAAAAAACTAGGTGCCGAGACCTGCAGGCCAGCCACATAGCTGTGAGTGCTGGGCCAGGTTGGGGTAAAGGAAGGAATTTGAAGACTGAGGATTGAGAAATCATAGGGTCCTGTTTGTTGTCAGAATGGTGCTAATGTCATGGGACTAGGGGATAGGTGGATGCCAGACTCAGGAGGTAGTCAGGAACCAGTCAGGTGTCAGGATTTGTTGGCCTGAGTGTCCTCCGAGTACCCAGTGGATACCTCACTGGCTGGCTGGGTGAACCCATAGCAAGATATCCTCACAGCTCTGCAAACCTCCAACCCAACAGTATCTGGCTCCATTGGTCCCAGAATGCTTTAGTATTTGAGGAGTTGCCTCCTTAGTGCTTGACTCTCTCCAGCCTCTCTAACCTGTGTTTTTTGGGCAAAATGCTCCCACTTTCTGACTTTCCACAGGATTGTGAGTCTCAAAATGGCCCAAGTAGACCTAGCTGTAAACTCTCGGATCTAGATTTCATTTTCCCTAAGTTTCACTACACTGCAATTTCAAGATGTCTCGTGGATGGCTGATGATTAATAAACTCCGGCAGAATTTTTTTTCTTATATGCAATTAATCAGTCAAACAGTCTGAGCTTCAGCTTGGGCAGACTGCCACTGCAGTCTCAGAATTTTTCACTCTGAGCCTTAAGGAGATGTCATGTTCCTGCTGTTTGAGTTCTGGGTAGCTGAGCTAAGAGAAATACTGCCTCACAGTATTCCACCATCTTTGCTTCCCTAAACCCTCAACATATAATTTTGATAACACAATTCACTTTATTACACTTGGTAAGCTTCATTAAAATGTTTGCTTGTCATTTTCACATATACAAGTGCACAAGTCAACATTGGTAGTACATAATGGAGACTTAGAAATTAACTGGAAAACAGCACACATTACAGATGATAAAGAATTGATTAGCATAATCTTAAAACTTAAATGTGTGATGCAGTCAAATCGGAGGTTGTTGATAAAAACAGTAAAATAAAAATAATTTTAGTCAGATATGATAGCACATGCCTGTAGACCTAGCTACCTGGGAGGCTGTAGTGGAGGATCATTATAGCCCAGGGGTTGGAGACCAGCCTGAGCAACATAGCAAAACCCCACCTAAAAAAAAAAAAAAGTTTTACAATCCCCAATATCTGAATTTATTAATTTTGAATATTTACTATGCTAATGTGTGTTGTGATATTTCATGATTATCTGTTATGTAGCATTCTAAATTTCTTTGATTTGGGACAATCATTTTTTTTTCACTTCAAAAGCTATTAGAAGTTCAAACAGTGTACTCGCAAATATGAAATAGAAAAATTTGTACAATTTAAAGGCACTAAGAGCAATCACTAACATTAAATAAGTAAACTTTTATCAAAATAGAATTTAAGAGGGGTCTAGACAGTCTGATAGCTTTTGGATAGATACCTGGCCTATAAAACCATTTTTCTTCTCCCATGTTCATTTTAGTTAATGCTATCATGTTTGATAACACTTTTGAAAACTATTGTCCAAACTACAACCAATAAAATATTGATTATACGTAACTATATAGCAAATAAAAAATATAATATTCCATGAGTGGAATATAGAGATCAGTTTCAGTATAAACACATTCAGCACCTTCAGTGTTTCACAAATATTTTTTAGATAAAAAATATTTAAATGATATGAAAATATTTTTACTAACATTTAGCCATAGTTTCTCTAGTATTATGGTAACTAAATCACTACTAGAAAAATGACATCTGTCAAAATCCACTGCAGTTTTGAAAAACCATTCTTGATAATAGTTGACAAATTCCCAACAATTTAATGGCAATAAAATATAATGTCGACCTCAAAATTTTAAGTATAATAATTTAGGTAGTCCTAAAGGAATTTAAGTAATATCAGATAGTCTTATGATCAATTCACTACTGGGAAATTGATATGCAAGAGAACAAATAAGCTGAGACAAAATGTTCTGCTCAATGCATTTTCTTATAGTCCCTGATAATGGTTCCTTATGGCAAACAGAATTCTACTTACTGAGTTACAATGGCATATATCTAGGAAAAGGACTTGAAATAGTAAATTTCTTAATATAGATGCTAACAATTTGCTTAGGTATGCCTACCCTCCCCCAAAAAGAATGAAATGCTATGGTCTGTGACATACTTTTTAGTTGAAATCTGAAGATTATAACAATTTAAAATATGTCTAGATAATAGTGAAACAGGCAAGGAATAAAACACATATGGATTGTCCAGAAGAATTAAAAATTGATTTTATTTTCTAATCACATTGTCATCTATGTGGGAAGTCTTTAAGAACCTAAAATAGCTATGCTAACATATAAGTGATTTATTAAAGTTGCAGGCTTCATGGCCAATATGCCAATCAATGTTATCTATATTTCTGCTATTAGAAATTGAATATTTGGAAATTTTAAGAGAGGTCATTTACAAGTACATGAAAAATATTAAAAAATTAAAGATGAATTTAATGAAATATAAATATAGTCTCTACATTGAAGGCTTTTAAGTATTGCTTAGGGAAACTATAGAGGACCTAAATAAATGGTGAAAGATTAAGATGTCAATAGTTGATCCAATTGTTACAATGGAATATAAATAAAAATCCTAAAAGGTCATTCACTATTTAAAGTATTTGTCAAACTTAACAGGGCACAATGGTGCATGACTAATTCTAGAGGCTTGAAAAGCTGAGGCAGGAGAATCACAATTTCAAGGACAGCCTGAACTCAGTAAGACCCTATTTCAAAACAAAAAAGGGACTGGGAATGTTGCTCAGTAGTAGAGCACCCCTGATTTCAGTCCTGTATGCTGGAAAAAAAAATGGCAGATTTATTCAAAATTTTGTGAAAATGTGAAAGATCTCAGAAAGTCAAACCAACTTTGAAAAGGTATAAAAATAGATGATTCAGATTATGTGATTTCAAGACCTACAACCTGTGTACTAACATAAGAGTGTTCTTTGCAAGGGGTGAGCAAATAGATCATTGGAATAGATTAGAATTTAGTAATAGATCACCACACATTTGGCCAATTGATTGTTCAAGGTCATTCAATAGGTATAGTCATTTCAACAAATTGTGTCGAACAATTTGTTATCTGTATGAACACAAAAGTGTGAGCCTCTACTCTTATTTCTCATTGAAATAAAAACATTAATTTGAAGTAGATCATAAACACAATGGAAGCAGTAGAAGTACAGAACTTTTAAAAAAATAGGGAGAAATAATTTGTGATCTTGAATAAGTCACAGATTTCTTAAAGAAGTCAGAGAAAGTATGAACCATAAGAGAAATGATATCTTTGACTCCATTAAACTTTTAAAAATGCATTTCAAAATACACTACTGGGAAAATAAAAAGCCAGTAACCTGGGGAAAATTTGTAACCTATATATCTTATAAAGGATGTGTATCCAGGATATATTTTTTAAAATGTTATACCTCAGTAATAGGAGCAACCAGAGAAAATGTGACTAAATATTAAATAAACATGTCACCAAATAAGGAATAGGTGTAAAAATGACAAGTGAGCACACAAAAGGTGCTCAAGGTCATTAGCACTCAGGAAAGCAGATAGCGCATGACTGCAGGCACTTCTGGTATGTCACCAGTCTCTGCCTTAAACAGAGAAAGAGCTATAAGAAAGGAAACAGCTTGGACTTTGCTCCCTTTATAATAATCAACTGAGACAACAAAAAGTGAAAAGAGAATGTAAGAGGATGTAATAAATTTTTATAGTCCATTTTGTAATAATGTTACATTTAAATAATTTTATCTCTTCACTCTACCCAATACATTGAAAAGTTTTTAGAGGAAAAACTAAGTTTAAAATGGTATCTACATGAATACACCACAGTGAATTTCACCTTGATATATATCTATAAAGTGACAATTTTAAAAACTATTATTTTTAGTCAGCTGTTTCGCCACTGTGACTTAAAGACCCAACCAGCACAACTGCAAAGGAAAAGTTTGAGGGCTCACAGTTTCTGAGTTCTTAGTGGATACAAGGCCGACTCCATTCCTCAGGGCTCGAGGTGAGGCAGAACATCATGGAGGAAGAGCTCACATCATCAGGAAACACAGGGTCTCCACTTGCCAGATACAAATATATACCCCAAATATACACCCCAATTCTCACTTCCTCTAGCCCCTGCCTACCTGCCTCCAGTTAACATTCAGTTAATCTCATCAGGAATTAATTATCTGACTAGGTTAAGAATATAACCCAATCACTTCTCCTCCAAACCTTATTTCACTGTCTCACCTGTGAGCTTTTTGGGCACACCACATCTAAACCATAACAACTATAAATAAGTAGAAGTAGAGTAGAGGAAGAGGAACAAGAAGAGGGAGGAGGGAAGGGAAATTGTATTTCCTGCATCTATGATTATGTCAAAAGAATCCTAATATTATGTATAAGTCTAATGTAGTAATAAAAAGATAATAATTGCTTAGCTCCATAAGTATCACTCTGATTTCTAGATTTCTCAGTCTGGAAAAATAAAAAAACACTAGGGCATGATATACTATATCTCATAGATGAAGCAAGTTTTGTTTTATTAATAAAATTATTGCATGCTGTGAGGGATTTTTTTTTAAATGTGTGTAGACAGTTCAGGTAGTACATGCTCATGCTCATTTATTAATAGCATCCATATTCCACAATATCTATTGTATGATCTTTGGAAAGTAAAATAAATGCATCTTTGTTTTGTTTTAACCTCAAGTCTGTGGGGGGAAGTTTCTCCAGAAGGATAAGAAATTCAACTTGTTCTCTCCACTGTGCTCAGTGTTCACATTATGCTATTGTTTTCCTCCTGATTTTACCATTAAATTCACCAACTATGAAATGCTCATGGTTTAGATTATATTTTAAGGGTTTTTTTTAATGTGAACTATGTAAACAGTTTTAATTTGCTTAAGGAACTACAATTGCTTCATTTAGTTAAAAAAATAAAAAGAAAGAAAAAACAGCACCACTTTTAAAAATACCTGTTTCATCCCAACAGTTGTTTTATGGATGCTATTTTAATTTGGAGAAGTTAATATATATTATAAAAATGTGATTACATTTACTGATTTTTTGGACAAATAGACTACAATGATGGATAAATGATGACCTATATCTGTGAAGTTTCATACATTGCCAAAATCTCCTAATTTTCTTCATAATGGTTGAAGTTTTTTTATTCTTAAAAATCTCAGTTATTTAACATGAATTGCCTCCAAAATCACTCTTCTAAGTAGACAGGGAGAATTACACTACTTAAGCACATTCCTAGACTCTCAGAGACATAAAACATTTATATCTCAATGTTCTGAAAAATTGATCTGTAAAATTTTGTATGTGATATATTAATCACCTTACAAAGCTAATGTATACATATGCATGTAATCATATTCTCTTTTAATCATCAATTTTATAATGTGAATAAGAGCATATAAGATAACTGTTCCAGGTAGTATTTCATACAGAAGATTATGATTAGAATGTTTCTTTGTACTTTTTTTTTTAAATAAAGGGATACAAGGTAACAAGAAAGGTCTTCTCTTGGAGGCAGTATCAAGTACTTGCCTAAGCTGATTAGAGTCTTGTGCTAATGAGGTTAAGGCCAAGAGTTTAATTCCCAGGTAGAACTATTAGCATTGTTGTGTTTCTAGATGTCAGACTACTAATTTTACAATGTACACCACTTACTTAGGAAAAGTCACCAAATGATAAATCTTGATGAATCAGTGAAATCCAGATAGTCTGTGTTGGATAATAATAGCAATATCACTGTCCCACTTTCAGGCTATTATACCTAAATTGGTCACTTTTTGTTCCAAAATCAGGCTTTGTGATTTCCAACTTTTGTGTAAATTTTTCTTTAGTGTTCTCTGTCATTCTTCTGTAAGAATTCTTCTTATCCCTTACATCCTAGAACATTTACTCCTTTTTCCCCAAACAATCACGGCTTACTTTTCCCCAATTGCATAAATGTTTTTATAGCATTTCTGTGACATAGATTTTACACATTGTATATGTGCGTGTGTGGTACAAGTTCACTAGGAAAATAAATTATTGAATTAGATTCTCTTTGTCATTAATCTGTTTTTCTCAATGTGTCTCAAAATTCATCCATGAATATTTACTGAAAGAATGGATAAATAAAAAAGAAATACAGTAAATAAGTGAGAGAACGTGATTCTAGAATTGCGATCAATTGCCTACTAGTCCAGACCACATAATATACTTCATAGTATTTTTTTGTGATTGTTACTAAGGAATAAGTTTCCATATCCAGTTCCTTTCTACATATATAATATTTAAAGAAATAAAGTTCAAGTCATGGTCATAGTTATATGTTTTTCCACTTTTATAACCATTTTATTATATATCAATTAGAAATACTTCAGGTTCAAGTAACTGTATCTCACTGGTTTCTTTCCCCCTAAAAAACAAAAACAAAACAAAACTAGCAATTATAATATTGTTTGAAAGATTTCAGGCTTAGAGAAACAAAAGGAAAGGGAAACCAGATCTAGAAAACAAGCTTTAATTAAATAAGGCAACTTGAGAAGGAAAATAAGTTGAAAGTCACAAAAATCATCTTTTATTTCAAACAATTCAGCTAGAAAGCAAGTATAATAAAGCACCATGGTTTATGCTTTAATACAACTCACAAACTTACTTTCTCTGTTTTGCACTCAGCCTCCAAAGTGCTAAGTAGCAGGGTGCTTAACTGCTTGAAAATGGAGAGAGAGAAATTTTGGGTCTGTTCTTTCCATATAGTAAACACTAGACACACCTATCTGGTTAAGCCCTTAAAATGTTCCTGGTCCTGAGATGTGCTGTATGTATAAAATACACAAAGTTTTAAAGACCTAGTAAAAATTAAAAGAAAGTAAATTATCTCAATATTTTATACTGTTTACATGTTGAAATTAGATAAATAAAACATTATTAAAATTAATAAAATGTGCTTTTAAAATTTTTTCTTTGTGGCTATTAGAAAACTTGAAATTTTATATATATGTGTGTGTGTATATATATAAAGACATACATATGTGTGTGTAAATATATATTAGATTTCTAATTTCTCACATTACATTTCTAGTTTCTATTGGACAGTCAGCATTGTTATCTAAAATTTTGGGCAATTTTGCTAATAGAAGAAATGGAACCAACCAATCCTCTGGCCATCTAAGGTCCCTACCAAGACTACAGCATGTGAAAGTTATACTTGTCACCTGATTATGATGGAGCATGCAATATGTGGGAGGCTGACAACCCAAAATAGTGAAGTTTTGATACTATGGAAAGCAATCATAGAATGGATGTCACACATTCAAAAAGAGCTTTAAATTAAGCCTGTTTACTTTGGTCCAAATGAAGCATTATATAGCACAGTGATATATTACTAACACAGAAGTATAAGGCTACACATGAATGAACTTCTAATGTTTATGTCATTATTAGGCTTTAGTGCTATTTTTTAAAACCTTATAAATGTAAAATTGATATTACATTATACTTAGAAATATGTGTGCAGGTATTAATTTGCTCAATGTGTATATTTAATTTTATCAAGATATGTACTTAAAAAAGCATACATATTAACATATCAAATTCTACTTATATTGTCAATCCCTTATGTAAACAATCATACTGTGAAACCTCAATATTTCATACTAAAATCGTGAATTAAAGTCCTTTATGTGTATTTATTTTGCCTGGTTCTCCTTTAATATTTATTAGTATGACAGATAACTAAATTGGCTTCTTATTATATTGTGCTACCTGATAGTAATGTCATGAATATAAATACTTTTTTCAAAAAATGATTTATTAGTCAAAATGCATGACTATTTTTATTTTAACATATATAAAATGTCAAAAGAATTCTTTAGAGAATTTTGCAAATTCAAACTCTCATGTCAATGAAATACTTTTCTTTAATTTTTATAATCTTAAAATTATGATTTTTTATTGTTAAGAATCTAATAGGTAAAAAAGTATATCTCTTTATTTTTCAGGTATAGTGTCTTAACCTCTACAGAGGTTGAATATTTTCTTTGAATTAAAAACATTTCTTTAGATGAGATATTGTTAAAATCTGATTATATTAAAAAACCGAAGCGAGTGCATGTGATTGAAATCACACAGTTATTCTTCTAGCTAATAAAACAGTGAAAACAGCAAAACTGGAAAACGTTAAGTTATGGATTATTATTACTATATTTGTCAGTGAATAAATGTTATTTCAAAAATAAGATAAAAATTATACTTTTATTCTAACTTTAGGAACATAAAAATTTCATTATTTCAGATTTTATTATAACTAAACTCTGATACTAGCTATACAAGCAAGCATTTTATTTTTCTTTTCTATACTAGTAGTCTAAAGAGAATTAGTAAGAAAGAATTAATATATGCTTGATATTAAATATACTAACTCTTGCTGTATCAATTTCCTTTTCTGAGTACTGCCTTTTCATGTTATTTATTTCATTTTTATTTTATATTTAGAAAAATTATGTACAATGAGAATATAATAATGCCTTAAACATAAGCAGTAGCATAATTTATTTACCATTGACAACCTCTTTTTCTCACATATATAATAATGAAGTTCACATTGTTCTCTAAGCAATTTCAGATTTTCATAACTTGCACTTGGAACTAACTTAAGATTTTCTTGGAACTAACTTACAAGTTTCTCATTTTCCCAGGTCAAAAGCATGAGCAAATCTTAAAAATACTTGTGAATCAATAGAGTTTTATTCAGCTGTAAAGAATAATGGCATTTGCTGGTAAATGGATGGAACATGAGAATATCATGCTACGTGAAATAGGTCAAACACAGAAATTCAAGGGTAAAATATTTTTTCTCATATGTGGAAGCTAGAGAGCAGAGGGGAAAAATGGAGGAGGGGAGTTATCTGATGTCATGAAGAGAGAAGAAGACCTGTGGAGTAGAAAGAGACTGAGAGGGAAGAGAAAGGCATATTTCCACTCCAGAGTTTGTGTGGACCAACAGGAGCAAGGCACAGGGACCCAAAACTGCCCTCAGAAAACTCCATGGATGTCCAGTCAAGGGGAGACCAGAGACTGCTAGCCACCAGTCATAGGGGAGCCCACACCCATGGTAAGAGTCACCACAGAGACCCCTGCATGAGGAGGCCCCACCCAAGTGAGGTCTGGGCCCACTCAGCTCAAGAGTTCCTGCAGATGAGCAGGAGCGTGGCAGAGGGCCCAAACTGCCCTCAGGCCCAAACCACCCTCAGGAAACTCCACGGGTGTCCAGCCAAGGGGAGAACAGAGACTGCTAGCCACAAGCCCCAGGGGAGCTCACACCCACAGTAAAGGTCACACACAGACTCTCCTGCTGGTGACCCTGCCTAAGTGAGGACTGGGAGCACCCCCACTTCTGCTCCAGAGTTCCTGCTCACCAGCAGGAGTGCAATAGAGGTCCCAAAATAGCCCTCAGGGACCTCCATGGGAGCCCAGCCAAGGCCACTCCCATTGCTCTCTAGAGGTAGTCCACTACCTCTGCCACAAACTTTAGTGGCAGGAGTGTCCATCTGGGGACACTGGGGGACTGGAGGTAGCTCCACGGTGAGATACAGGTAATCTGGAATGTCAATACAAGATTACAGGATAGAAGCCACAATACCACAGATCAGCACTGCAAGAAAAGAAGATACACAATCCGCATGTGAAAACAAGGGAAGAAAGTACCCCAAATAAACCTTGATACCACAGTAACAGTATCCATTGAAAACACAGTTGATGAAATGTCAGAGAAAAAATTCAGAATGTATATAATTAAAATGATCTGCAAATTTAAAAATGACATAAGTGAGCAAATACAGGCAAAAGTTGATGAATCCAACAAAGAAATAGGAGAACAAATAAAGGCAACCATTGATCATTCTAACAAAGAGATGAAAGAGTAATTACAAGTAGGAAAAGATTACTTTAAGAAAGAGTTAGAGATTGTGAAAAAAAAACAATCAGAAATTCTTGAAATGAAAGACACAATAAACCAAATAAAAAACTCAGTAGAAAGCATCACCAGCAGACTAGATCACCTGGAAGATAGAACCTCGAATAATGAAGACAAAATATAGAATCTTGAAAATAAAGCTGACCATACAGTGAAGATGGTAAGAAATCATGAACAGAACATAAAAGAAATATGGGACAGCATCAAAAGACCAAATCTAAGATTTATTGGGATAGAAGAAGGAGCAGCATTTCAAACCAAAGGAATGCACAATCTCTTCGGTGAAATAATATCAGAAAATTTCCCAAGTATGAAAAATGAAGTGGAAAATCAAATAGAAGTAGCATACAGAATACCAAATGTACAAAATTTCAACAGATCTACAGAAGGCACATTATAATGAAAATGTCCAACAACACAATAAGGATAGAATTATAAAGGCCACAAGAGAGAGTAAGCAGATTACATATAAAGGGAGACCAATTTGGATCTCAGCTGATTTTCAACCCAGACCCTAAAAGACAGGAGATCAAGGAACAACATATACCAAGCTCTGAAAGAACACAGATGCCAACCAAGAATCCAATATCCAGCAAAAACTGAGCTTCAGAATTGATGACGAAATAAAAACCTTATGTGACAAACAAAAGTTAAAATAACGTACAGCAAGAAAGCCTGCACTACACAACATTCTCGGCAAAATATTCCATGAGGAAGAAATGATAACCAACAATAAAAATATACAAAGAGGGGAACTAAAGGAAAGACCATTCAAAAGAGAAGAACAAGTCAAGGTAGAAACCAAAAATAAACCAAAATGAACAGGACTACAAATCATATTTCAATAATAACACTGAATGTGAATGGCTTAAATGCACTGATTAAAAGACATATACTGACAGACTGGATTAAAAAAAAGACCCAAATATGCTATCTTCAAGAGACTCATCTCACAGGAAAAGCCATCCACAGACTGAAAGTGAAAGGGTGAGAAAAAACACCACTCACATGGACCCCGCAAACAAGCAGGAGTTTCCATTCTCATATCAAATAAAGTGGACTTCAAACCAAAGATGGCGAAAAGAGATAAAGAAAGTAATTTCATACTTAAGGGAATCATACATCAACAAGACATAACAATCATAAATATCTATGTCCCAAATAATGAGGCTTCTACATATATCAAACAAATCCTTCTCAAATACAAGAATCAGATAGACCACAACACAATAATACTTGGAGACTTTAACACAGTTTTCTCACCATTGGACAGATCTTCCAAATAAAAACTAAATAAAGAAATCATAGATCTCAATGAAACTATCAACAATTTAAATTTAACAAACATATATATAGTGTTCCATCCATCAACAAGTGAATACACTTTTTTCTCACCAGCACATGGATCCTTTTCCAAAATAGATTATATGTATGTCACAAAGCCACTCTTAGCAAATACAAAAAAATAGAGATTCTTCCCTGCATCCTATCTGACCACAATGGAATAAAATTAGAAATCAATGACAGATTAAAAAGCAGAAACTACTCCATCACCTGCAAACTAAATAGCATGCTATTGAATTATGCAAGGATAAGAGAAGACATCAGGGAAAAGATAAAAAAAAATTCTTAGAGGCAAATGAAAACTTTGATACAACACATCAAAATCTCTGGGATACCATAAAGGCAGCGCTAAGAGGATAGTCCATTGCATTAAGCTTATATTAGAAGAAGTAAAAGTCAACAACTAAATTACTTGACTCTTTATCTCAAAGCCTTAGAAAAGGAAGAACAAATCAACTCAAAAGAAGTAGAAGACAGGAAATCATCCAAATCAGGGCTGAAATCAATGAAACTAAAATAAAAGAAACAATTCAAAAAATTGACAAAACAAAAAGATGGTTTTTTGAAAAATAAACAAAATTTACAAAACCTTAGCCACTCTAATGAAAAGAAGGAGGGAGAATACTCAAATTACTGAAGTTTGTGATGAAAAAGGAAATATCACAACAGACAATACTGAAATACAGAGGATAATTAGAAACTATTTTTAAAAATTCGTACTCTAGTAAAATAGAAAACCTCAAAGACACTGACAAATATCTAGAGGCATATGATGTATCCAAACTGAACCAAGAGGACATATACAACTTAAACAGATCAATTTCAAGCTAGGAAATAGAAGGTGCCATCAAGAGCCTGCCAACCAAGAAAAGCCCAGGTCCAGATGAACTCTCAGCTGAGTTCTATAAAACCTTCAAAGAAGAATTAATATCAATACTCCTCAAACTATTTCATGAAATAGAAAAGGAAGGAGCCCTTCCAAACTCATTCTATGAGGCAAGTATCACCCTGATTCCAAAACCAGACAGAGACACATCAAAGAAAGAAAACTTCAGACCAATACCCCTGATGATGAACATAGATGCAAAAATTCTCAATAAAATTCTGGCAAACTGCATACAAAAACATATCAAAAAAAATAGTGCACCATGATCAAGTGGGGTTCATTCCAGGGATGCAAGGTTGGTTCAACATAGGGAAATCAATAAACATAATACATCACATCAATAGACTTAAAGATAAAAGTCACATGATTTTATCAATTGATGCAGAGAAAGCTTCTGAGAAAATACAGCACCCTTTTATGTTTAAAACACTAGAAAAACTTGGGATAGTAGGAACATACCTCAACTTTATAAAAGCTATCTATGCTAAACCCAAGGCCAACATGATCCTAAATGGAGAAAAATTGGAATCATTCCCTCTGAAAATGGGAACTAGGTAGGGATGCCCTCTCTCACCAGTGCTATTCAACATAGTCCTTGAAACACTAGCCAGAGCAATCAGACCAACGAAAGAAATTAAAGGGATACAAATTGGAAAAGAAGAACTCAAACTATCATTTTTTGCAGACAACATGATTCTATACTTAGAGGATCCATAAAATTCTACCAGAAAACTTCTAGAATTAATAAATGATTTCAGCGAAGTTGCGGAATATAAAATCAACACCCATAAATCAACTGCATTTCTATACATCAGTGATAAACTCTCTGAAAGAGAAATTAGGAAAACTATCCCATTCACAATAGCCTCAAAAAAAAAATACTTGAGAATCAATTTAATAAAAGAGGTAAAAGACCTCTACAATGAAAACTACAAGACACTGAAGAAAGAAATTGAAGACCTTAGAAGATGGAAAAATCTCTCATGTTCCTGATAGGCAGAATCAATATTGTCAAAATGGCCCTGCTTCCCAAAGCACTATATAGATTCAATGCAATTCCATTAAAATCCCAATGTCATTCCTTATAGAAATAGAAAAGACAATCATAAAATTCCTTTGGAAGAATAAGAGACCCAGAATAGCCAAAGCAATCTTTATCAAAAAGAGTCAATAAAATTATGGCATTTGCACATAAATAGATGGAGTTGGGGAATATAATGCTAAGTGACATAAGCCAATCTCAGAAAACCAAATACTGAATGTACTCGTTGATAAGCGGATGCTGATCCATAATAGGGGGGAGGACACAGGAACAATGGAGGAACTCTGTTCATCAGGGTGGAAGGGGAAGGCGGCATGGGGATAGTAAAAGTGGCAGAATCTGATGGTCATCATAGCCCTAGCATTATGTATGATGGCATGTATGTTGTGATTCTACATCACATACAATCAGATAAATGAACTGTTACCCTCCATCTGTGTACAATGAATCAAATTGCACTCTGATATCATAAACCTAAATAGAATACATAAATATATAAATAAATGAGAAAGGGAAGACAAAAGGGAAAAAATGTGAAATGAATTTAACAAAATCATGCTATGTGCATGTAAATTCTAATTTTATGTTTATCTATTAAAGCATCAATTGAAAATTAATAAATAAATGAATGAAAGAAGCACCAGCAAAGTAGATGAAAGAGAATATGGAGAAGGACAGTAAGGAAGTGGGGCACGGGGGATTAAAGTCGAATAAATCAAATTCCATGCATTTATGACTGTCAAAATGACCTAAGTATTATATGTAACACTAATGCACTAATGAAAGATAAATAAATATAAATATATTTGTGAGCACCATTAATGGAAAAGAGGTAGTAGGTGTTGGAGGTTATATTTTCTGTTAATATACGTTAATATATAACATATGTTAATATGTTTTAAAAATATTTGATTTGTTAGGAACATATTTCTCATACAGCTATTATCATCATAAATATGCTATTCTCAGTATTTACAAATTAATTTTCCAAATTTTTCAAGCAATTTTACTACCTGGCCATCATGACAAATGAACACAGTTCTCTAAGTGAAATGTTGAGAAATACATTTCCATCTTATGTATGTAGAGAAGAGGTGATACCTTTGAGCACTGGATCTGGCTTTATTTCTCCATTTTCCTGCAATGTGAGCCATTAGAACCCACAGCATAAGGAATCTTTAGTGCTGAGAGTGATAATATGATGCATAGTGGTTCGTTTTCTATGGAGTTTTTTTTGTTGTGGTGGTGTTTTATTTTTATTTATTTTTTATTTATTTAGGTGCTGGGGATTGAACATGAGGGGGTTTTAGCCACTGAGCCATATCCCCAGTCCTTTTTATTTTCTATTTAGAGACAGATTCTCACTAAGTGGCTTGAGACCTTGCCAAGTTGCTGAGGCTGGCATTAAACTTGGGATCTTCCTGCCTCAGCCTTTTGAGTTGCTGGGATTACAGGCTGTGCCATGATGCCTGGCATAGTGGTTAGTTCTGATGCTTAGTGGCCAGTATGTGATTCTCTGTGTATGTAAAAGGGAAAGAAAGATTACTCCAAACTGTGTGTAGGGGGAAAACATTGAGAGTTTCTAGGAAATCACTATGTCTGATATGTCTTAGACAAGTTATAAAGATATCTAGGCACATCTCTCTGTTATACCTGATCAGCACCTCTTAGCCATTGCAGGCACTAGAGTAGCCAGCCAATCAGAGTTTCTTAGATCACTGATTGTGTATGTATATATGTATTATATTTATGTGTGAATATATGTCCACAAATGCAGATGAATAAATATATAAGAAAACATCAATTTATTAGATGACACTTTATTTTTGTTCTACTGATGGAAAATAAACCCCAACGCAGAACTTAGCCTCTCATTTTAGGAATGCATGGACACAGTTAAGCAGATAAAGCAGAACAAAGAATATTTTGAAAATAAAACATCATATTCATATGCTTAAATATGTTGTCATGCTTGCTATGTTAGAAACACACATAGATATATATCTTTGGTTGATTTAATACAAGCATTTTCAGAGAGAGATGAAAGTATAAATTACCACAACAGCAGCACTGTGATAGCACTCCCTTGCTTCCTCAACTTCTGCATGATCATTTATCCTGTGGTTAGGCGTATGAATATCTGTCTTATATTACTAAATTAAAATTATTAGACTTGGGGCCTCTGTATTGAATTTATTTATTAAAATTACCATTTGTGGTCACAGGATCCTTAAATTTTCTTGTTCTTTATCCTTATATCAAGTTTACCTTTTGCAAACTACTTGAATTGTAGAGTAAATCAAATGGAATTTAAGCTTTATTTATTTGTTTGATTTTACTTTGTAACTATGAGATAAAGTTATTAAACACACAAGTACAAATGCAAGGAGAAGGAAACAGTTATTCATATAAACTGCATGTGGTCTAGGGGTTTCAGAGCAGGGCAGTGTTTTGGAGGGGAATTTTTTCTTCTCCCATTTTAATCTAAACAATTATACTCTTGTGTGGATTAAGTGAACACGGTAAAATAAATGAGTAATTTTAAAGTCTACCCTCAGCTCACCAACCATTTTGGAATATGATATTAAACTAGATTTTTGCCTACAGTGTTTCTTTGTCTTACCAACTAAACTTGTTACAGATTCTGCTTTTTAAGAATGTTCAATTTAAAATGTAATATTTGCATTGCAAACTTTAAGATTTCTGCTGGAAAAGCAGAAAAGAGTAGAAAATTTGTTGAAAAAACACAAGATAATCATCAAAGCCTAAAATATATTTGGAGCAAACAAGTGAAAAGATGCATCATTCTAAGGTTGAAGAAAATCAATCAGAAGGCACATAGAGAAAATATTAGTCCGGATAATGTTTCAGCAGAAGAATATTAATGGGGTTTACAACTTAAATGCACTCAGTAATTAAATATAAAATAAAGTCCTTTAGGGAAATAAATCTGCATTATTTTGGTAAAATTAAATAGGAAAAATTATATGATAGTAAGTTACTATTAAAAAAAACTTGATGAATTCACTTGCAGAAGAAAATATTATTAATCCAGAAATGGTAATAAAGTTTTGCGGAACCATCTATGTATTCTTGCCCAATTGTGAATTTGAAAGCTTAACCATGTGTGTATACTTCCATGTGTATAAGTATTTGTGGACCAAGAAAAGACTCAGGGTCGAGGTAGGACTGAAAGTTCAGCACTATAGAAAAATCATACAATGTATTTGGTTACCCACAAAGAATTACTTGTTTCTCTATTTTGGGGAGGTTTTGGGGGTACCGGGGCACTTAATCACTGAACAACATCCCCAGCCTTATTTTGTATTTTATTTCACTGAGTTGCTTAGCACCTCGCGTTTGCTGAGGCTGGATTTGAAATAGCAATCCTCATGTCTCAGCATGTCTAGCCACTGGGCCTCTCAATTTTTATGAACATAGCAATAATTAATTAAGCAAAGAATTTGAAGCTTGAGTAGAGAAAGAATTCCAATAACATAATTTTAATGTTTGAGTAAAAATAAACTATTAGAACCAGAGGTAATTAAAAATATGACAAACTTAGCCGGGCGTGGTGGCGCAAGCCTGTAATCCCAGCACTTAGGGAGGCTGAGACAGGAGAATCGCGAGTTCAAAGCCAGCCTCAGCAACGGCGAGGCGCTAAGCAACTCAGTGAGACCCTGTCTCTACAGAAAAACCACAAAATAGGGCTGGGGATATGGCTCAGTGGCCGAGTGCCCCTGAGTTCAATCTCTAGTACCAAAAAAAAAAAAAAAATGACAAACTTATAAAACTGAAAAAATCAAAATACAAATACATAGATGATAAACATTTAAGAATTATGGTATATAAGCTGAAAATGTGGTTCTGAGTTTCTGAAAAGCCAGAATGAAATAAGATTTACCTCACCAGATTGGGATTATGATATAATGAAGGTGATTTCAAGAAGAATGAAAAACTGTCCCAAAGAAGTATACATAAAGTTTTGTGGCTAGCCTCATCACACTCAAAAATGTCTATACTCCTTATGATAAAACAAGGTGGAAACTTAAGAAATATTATTACTGCAGTAGAACACAAAGTGGTCTGTACTAATGTGGACATTTAAAAAAAACGAAAACAATCAAAAGCCAGTCAAACTCGAGTCAGGCAGAGAGAGCAAACCCAGTGACTCTGTTCAGAAAGGAATATGACAAAGTGGTTGCTCACGTGGGATATAAGTGGTATTTAGCCATGAGGATCTCACCTCCCAATATAGTACTGGGTGAATTATGAGCTGAAAATCAGAAAGTTATGTGAGGGAGCCCAAGCCGTGCTGTCTGAAATCAAAAATAAATATAAAGCCATGCTTATTACTACTGAGTCACTCTGTTCATGCCTCTTGCTTTCTTCTCCCTACCTATCCCGGCTTCTGCTTTTTTAAAGAGAATAATGACTAGAGGTGCTCTGATATCTTTTTATCTCCAAAGGAAATCCCAAAGCCCTGTTTATCTATCCAAGGAACTTTAGAACTTTGGACAGGGGAGGAACACAAGCTGTCATGATTCTGCTAGATAAAGGCATTCAATTCCCCATTCTACCTGTTCTTTTTGTGGGGAGAAAATTCAAATTTAACTGATGGATTTAAAATAAGGCTTGCAAGAGCAAATGGAAATACCAGTTACCTTGTGTGATGCAATTTGGAATTGTTTAATGTACCCTTTTTGTGATTTCTGTATGTTAATTGTGACAGATGTTTTACTGCTTATAATATGAGGGATCATAAACTTCTGAGGAGATCCTTCTGAATGGGAAGAGTTTCCACATGGAGAAATGCTGATGTGACATCACTCCGCAACCATTTCCCTGTCCCTCTCTGATGATCTAACACATGCACTATAGAATCCCAGAGGAAGAAAGGGGCAACAAGCTCTTGACTTAAGGCAGAAAGTTTAACAAGAGATAAAATCTCTCAATACAACGGCCATACGTGTCAGGATAAAAGGCTCACATAATCTGGAGACTCAAGTGGGGAGTTGCCAGCTGCACATAGGTGTTCCTGGAGGCTTGATCTTTCCAGACATTGTGACTGAAGCTCAATGCATCACCCATACTGATAGCGCTGGGTATGTTGTTAGACATTGCTGCGACTTCTGGCATCTGAGAACCTAAATTAATTCACATTTATATGGCAAGTCTTTCAATATATGTTGGCAGGAGTTTTGAGGGAAACACACTGCTTTTGGCCATCAGCAGTCAGATCAGGATTTAATGTGTGTACTTTTACTCTCTAAGGTCCAAAGCTTTCATTGTATAGATGATGTCCTGCTGGCTGAAGGTCAGAAGACTTAGATTCAGTAGACCTGAGAGCAGTGTTGTCATGTCTGTGACGATGGCTAAAACTTTATTCAGAGGCTTGCTCACCAAAAAGTTTTTTTTTTTCTTTTCTTTTAAGTATGTGAGGAGATTCATAGTGCTCAATCTTTCAATAGTCACACACGCACATACACACACACCTTGGCTCAATCTCTTTTAACCTTAACTCTTATCAGTTTTGTCTTTTGATTGTTCAATCTTGACTTTTATCTTTTATCTCTCTGGGTATAAGAGATCAAATGTCTCACTTGGTTATTGAAAATAATCTAAATACCCTTTGAGCTACAAATATCTCTGACATGATTTTGCTTATGAGTGCATCTTGCAAAAGGTGGGAAACCCTGATGTTTTGAATTCTTTATCTCCCTGGAATAAAATGTACCTATTTTGAAAAGCAATTATTCGTTTGCTAATGGGCCCTTATGAAAACAATATGGACATATCATAGAAGACTTCTGATTTTCCAGTCAGGGTTTGCCATTGTGATATGAGTTAGTCTAGATAGAATGAACAATGAGATGGAAGAGATCTAATGACCATTGCTTGTTGAAATGACATGGTACATTCAAAACCTTGACTCTGGTGACATCTCATCTTTACCCAAAACAGACTCAAGTGTTCCTTTGAGAAAATCCTCCCTATATTTTGTCAACCAAATCAACTATTTTATATGAAAAGGGACCATAATTTATAAGTTTAAGAAAATTCTATTCCTAAATGTGTCCTTAGATCACTGGGAGATCCTTACAAAATGAAGCTACTTTTGGTTCCCTGGAGGAAATTCTGTGAAGAAAACTGACTCATTATTTATGAGTTATCAGTGAGCAGTTATTCTTATAATTGGAATATTCCAATTTAAATTTTTTTCAGACTTTAGATAAAGTGATCAATGACACCAATTTATCCCTAGAATGCATTTACATGGGCTTGAACTCCTTGACTAGAGTAGTTATGAGTGATAGATTTGCCCTAGATTTCCTCTGTGCAAGCCAAGATACAATCTGAAAAATCACTTATATATTCTTCCTTGCCTTTATTAAATTGTATTCCAAGTAGAAATATCTTTACAGAAACTTAAGAATAAAGCCATCTGGATTTTTAAAGTAGAACCCCCAAATTTGTCAAATTGTTCACCTAGTTGTATCTAGCTAGATTTTTCGTGGGCACGATTAAGTTCAATACTTAAGATTAGGCTCAAATGCTGCTTGGAATCTTGTATGTAGCAGTCTTAATTAAATGCTGAATGACTAAATTTAATGAATTTGGTTCTCACCTTTGTCAGTCAGATTAATCAAACTTAATGATGTATTCATGAGAGGATTTTCCAGAAAGCAAATCAGTGTAGAAAAAAGGGGTGGACACTGTTGGGAGATAATTCCCTATAGTGATTCTCTGACTATAGATTTTGCTTTATTAAAATCCTTTATCTTTGACCAAGAGTTCCAGTTCTTCTGTTAGTACCAATTTCTTGGTAAGTACTCATACATGCACAATGTCACTTGAGCACTTGTAAAGAATGCAACATCAATATGAAAATATGAGGATTTTCCAGAAAGCAAATCAATGTAGATAAAAGGGGTGGACATTGTTGGGAGATAATTCTCTACAGTGATTCTCTGACTATAGCTTTTGCTTTATTAAAATCTTTTATCTTTGACCAAGAGTTCCAGTTCTTCTGTTAGTATCTATGAGACTTGTTGGCATACAAGTATGCTAAAATCACAAATTTGTCACAACTCTTCATATACATGTGTGTATGTAATTGTATGCATACATTTTATTTTATTTATCAATTTAAGTATAATTTTAATTATGTCTAAATTTGAGATTTTGGCCAAAAAAGTAAGGTTTAGTAAACATTATAAGTTCTTTCAACACCAGTTCAGTAAAAAAGCTTTGATTATATCAATAATCCTGTGACTACATTCATCATTATGATTTAAAATAAATATAAAGCCAAGACTCAAACAGTAAAGGAGACCATTGATAATAGTATTCATCTGAATAACAGCAAATTGTTTCATTCATGTAATTAGTAAAAATTTGAAATCAAAGTTATAATGCTGAATATGCAATGTTCAGTAAGAAATGTGAAGAATAAATTAATAAATGATTTAAAGGATGAATAAAGACATGCATAAATTATTTTTTAATAAAAATAATCATCATTTTATGATTATCTGTATAACTCCATATGTGTAGTAAGTGATTATGTCCATTTTAGAATAAAATTCAGCAGAATACATTTTAATTTTCTTTTTTTTTTTTTGGTACCAGGGATTGAACTCAGAGGCACTTGACCACTGAGCCACATCCCCAGCCCTATTTTTTATATTTTATTTAGAGACAGGGTTTCACTGAGTTGCTTAGCACCTCAGCCAGTTGCTGAGGCTGGCTTTCAACTCGAGATCCTCCTGTCTCAGTCTCCCAAGCTGCTGAAATGACAGGTGTGTGCCACTGCACCTGCCTAATTCTTTAATTAAAAAGAATTAAAGAAGGATTACTTAACTAATATATAAAACCTTTAAATTTTCTAACAATATATAGTCTAGGCTACACTAAAATGAGCAGTTTTTGTCTATCTAAAACACCATAATTCAAGAAAACCACACTGGGAAAATATAGCTGAAATCTAAAAACCAAAAAAATTAAGATCTAGAATATAAAAATATTAAGAAGTAAGAAATACATAAATATATAATGTAAAAATGGTGATATGCAGACAAACATACAATTAATCAAGAAAAAATACAAATAGACAACAAACTCAATAATGATTCTTAAATTCACAAATATTTAGGAAAATGTAGATTAAAAACACAATTACTGGGCTGGGATTATAGCGCAGTGGTAGCGTGCTCGCCTAGCATGCGTGAGGCACTGGGTTCGATCCTCAGCACCACATAAAAATAAAATATTCTGTTTGCCTACAATTAAAAAATAAATACTTTAAAAAAAAATAAAAAAAAAATAAAAACACAATTACTACTTCTGACTTGAAAACTTTTAAAGTATGATCATAGCAAGATTAGCCATACTCCTCTATTGCTGTTGGATTATAAAACTGGGATGCCACTTTGGAGAGAAACAAATAGCACAATCTAGTAAGTATAGAAAAAAGAATTTCTTGGTAAGTACTCATACATGCACAATGTCACTTGAGCACTTGTAAAGGATGCAACATCAATATGAATATACAAAGTAGCTATGAAAAATTATGTGAGAGACAATGAACTTCATATCAACAACAGAAAATGAATAAATGGAAAAATTCAATAAATATGAATCAATGGGGTCCATTGTCACTAATGTGGATGAATCTCAGAAATCTAAAAATTTACCTAAAAGTCAAGTTTTATTGAACTACACAAAGTGTGGCATCATTTAAATATATATTTAAATGCAATGCTGTAACTTATTTAACAATAGAATCTATTCATGGTAAGAACAGCTATCCATCCATCTACAGTTACATTTCCTCAGAATTTTAAATATATCAAAATTAAATATTAAATGTATTGAAGATATATGTGTGTGTATTTAAAACTCTGAAGAAATGCATTTTAATAGAAATTTTAAAATTATATTTGGTAAGTGTCAATAGAAATGGAGGAGGATAAAATCAAGGAAAGAGTCTTACATTCTTCAACTCTACTAATATCTTACTTTACACAAGTGGTGGAAAGAAGCGAATGATATGCCATTTGTTATTTTTTTCAATACAGAACATGAAGGATAGAAGGAATATTTAAGGTTAAAAGATTTACTATAATTAAACTGAGAGTTACTCAATGAAGGTTTTTAAGAAATTGAAATGGAAATAATTTTTAAGAATATAATTTACTGCTATCTAATGCTGTTACCAGGTGACAGATAAAATCACCTTGAGAACTGTTACCTATGCAACATTCAACATGTTTTTGGAAACAGAATTGTAGATACAAGGCTCAGAAGACCTGGGTCCTCTGCTTAATTCTGCCATTTATTACATGTATGATTTTGAGGAAAACCCCTTCCTTGCTGTATGCCATGTTATTTCCATATAGATAATCAACATTGAAAAGTACTCAGGACTCTGCAATCACAGAAATTTCTAAAGTTAAATTTAAGTCATGTACAGCCTTTAGAAGTTATCCATTCAAAGAAGTCCTTTAGGAAGAAATGTACAGACATTGGGGAAAATGAAGGATGGATATGGGGCCGAGGGTCACAATAAGTCCCTCTAGTGGGACTTATTCAGTTCCTTTTGTCTAGAATATAAGGGGAAAAAAAATAGAAAATGAAAGAAAGTGAAGTCTTGAGGAAGAAAAGCAGAGGGAAAGGGAAGGCCAAAAGGGCAGATGAGGCAACATGATGTCTGTGAAGTACAGTTTTAGAATCATCAAAGCTGTGTTTGAATCTTGGGTCTCTAATAATTGCAGAGTCTTATGCAAACTACCTCATCCTCAAAGTGTTCATTTTCTTGTTCTATCAGTTGAGATTCTAATTCATGTTATATAAGACTACTGTGAAGATTAAGTGAAATATAAAATAAACTGAGTTGGAGGAATCACACTTGGTCCCTGTGGAAACAGAAATTATGGATTTGGTCTTATTTAGTACTGTCAGCTCCAATAATTAGACTCTCTCACCTCATCTCTTGTCAGCAGCAGTAAATTTTGAAAGAATTATTGCTTTGGACTGGGGCTGTAGTTCAGTGGTATAGCACTTGCCTAGCCTGTGTGAGGCACTGGGTTCAATCCTTAACACCATATAAAAATTAATAAATAAAATAAAGGTACATTTACATCTACAGCTTAAAAAAAAATCAAAAAAAGAATTATTGCTTTTATTAATGTCATTTTCAGTAACAGAAGTGTAAAAATCATACAAAATAATAAATTTGGCCATAAAAATAAAGCCTAAAGTACAGTTAGTTGAATAGGGTAATTAAATATTAAAAGGAAAACAAATCAGGAGCTATTAAATTTTTACTATAAGTAAATACCAATCACAAAATGAGAATAAGGATATTGACCTTATACTTAATACTGTTATAAAATATCAAATTATATAATTTAGAGTGAGGCAATTCAACTTATATTATGTGTTGCATGTATTTTTAGAATGCTAATAACAATCAGGAGCCTGAAGCAGGAAGATCTCAAGTTCAAGGCCAGCCTAGGTAACTTATGAGACCCTGCCTCAAAAATGAAACAAAAAAGCTAGAGATATGACCCATTGGTAAAATATAACAGGGTTCAATTCCTAGTATGGTAAAAAAAATGTAATGATAATAACAACACTTTAATTGTAGAATAGAAAATTTGAAAGAGAACTGACATTCAAGATAGCTGATAGTTGTTGATAGAAGATGTTGTGCTTCTGTGTGATCATATTTGATATATGATATATTGCTTTAAGAAATTACAGGTAATCAGCTGAAAAATAACAATATTGCCCAACTCATCTGTTTCTTCTGATATTCAAATAAATTAATAAAATGTTTTTAAAAGTTTGAACATTCATATGAATTTCAACAAGAGTATAGAAATTCTCCATGAGTTCCAGAAATCAATGTATAAGCAGAAATTATAACATTGACCCTCTTTATGAAATTTGAGTGAAAATGATTGATAGAATATGTGCGAAGAGTTTAAATTACACTAAACTAGTAAGATTTCAATCAGTGTTACTTATTGGTATTCATAAACATAATTTATGAGCTGTTATCTATAATTTCTGAGAAATCATAATGAACTGATGAGATATTTTATTTCAGAATGTTGACTAACATTGTGATTTTTAAGTAAAAAAGGTAAAATTTTAAGTATATAATAATATATCTGATGCTGATGTATAGCCAAGTCCAAATTATAGAATGCTTAGACAAATAATGATTTATAGACTCTTTATATAACTAATGTTTTTTAAAATGTGTAATTATCAATTTTAAAGTATGTACGTGTCCACTGAGCTACAGAAGATACCACAACGTTTTTCTTTTGAATATAGAATGGTGATGTACATGTAGTTTTGGATATCAGACTCAATTCTAGTCCTTGCCCCACTGCTTTTCAAAAATATTATCCCTGATAGATCTTGTGGACTGCAGGAGCCACACAGGGCCCTGATCTGCCCTCAGGAACCTCCACGGGTGTCCAGCCAACAGGAGACCAAGGACTGCTACCTCTAGCCACTGGGGAGCCCAAACTCAGGGTAAGAGTCCCCACAGAGACCCTAGTGCGAGGCAGCCCCACCCAAGGGCAGGCTAGGCCTGCCCCAGTTCCACTCAAGAGTTCCTGTGGACAAGCAGGAGCCACAGAGGGCCCT
>CM053405.1:76568345-76579957 GCA_028644305.1 Xerus rutilus
CACATAAAATGCCATAATAACAGCACAGGAACTCATTTCAAATAAAAGTGAAATAAAAACACTCTTTCAAATTAAGGGGAAAAAATGTGAACAAAACTTAACTCCTTGCTTTGGGCAATTCTGTAACCAGAAACTATAGTCAAAAGCAATCAAAACTAATGGTAACATTATCATAACAGAAGAATACATATGGCTCTAGGGATTTCTTCAGTATATACATCCATAGCCTCAGCTCCTGTAACATCAGGAAAGCAGCAATCTAGGAGCTAATACCCCATTACTGTAGAATTCAAACAAAGCTATGCCATAATTTCATTTCTAAGCCACAGAGCATCTTTTCCTTGATTCAGGCATCCCAAAATGCAGGGAGGCAGAATGAACTTGAGTTATGTATTCAGAATAGCAACTCTATACATATTGATGTTAACTCAAAAATTTATCATTACAGTTGGTTACTATTAATGAAGTCTTGTTCTAAAGTCAGAGAATTAAAGGGATCAGGAAGACTCCAGATTTCATTTGTAATAGTTATCCCTAGAAAGTTGTTCAGCTGCAACTGAATGGCAAGCACTATGTAAGTGATTGCTAAATAAATAGTCTGATAAGTACAAAGACTCGTGTTGTCCTGTGAACTGCATTTTCTAACCAAATTCTGTTGTACAGTTTCCCCATATTAAAAGATAACCATGGTATTAGCAATGGATATACAAATCCCTGTTGAAGTTGCTATCAATAGATACATAAAACAATACTCACCTGAAAGGAAGGTGTCCTGCTGATATAGATGCTTCTGGACTTCAAAGTTCCCTGTGATATGAAATCAACAAAATTGGGCAATGGCCAGGAAATTAGTAACCGGAACTACGTGGGAATTGCTAGCTAAGTGGAGAAAGGCTTTTATGACTTGGTATTCTCTTTTTCATTGTTACCCATCCTGACGTTCAACTGCATTTCTTTGACATTTAGTGTTTGTTTTGTTTTGTTGGCCATTTTGCCCAACTCCCTCAAGTATAAGAAAAATAGTCTGTTATAATGGCAAGAGTAGTTTGTTGATAAAGACAAAATTATAAATACAAACTCATCTACAATGGGGTGTTTATTGTGGGAATATAACAAAATGTTCTATTATTGTTCACTCTGTCACTCTGTATGCTTTATATTATCACACCCATGTGCTCACTATTAAAATAAATTTAAGCTAATATTTAAGAACTCAAAATATCTTCTGAACACCATGATGACTCCATATAACGTAAAACTCCCTCTGGTAGAGAAACTCGTTTTTTTTTTTTTTTTTTAAGCCATAAGAGGAGAATACCACAAGCCAATATAAAGTTAAATTCCTTTATCATAATATGTTCATTGGAATATAACATATTTATAATGAAGTTTTTTGAATAATTTTATGCATTTTTTGTTATTTTCTCCTAATTAAATGTTGATTTGTAGCTCTAATGTGAAGATATTTAGGTATTAATAGATGATAATAGGGATAACACTGATTTTTCCTCAATAATAAATTATGATTATTTGGGATTTTTACCAACTGCTTTGTTTTTCACTATTTTCCTACACAGAGAGATAAGCATGAAAATCCAAGCTATTTACTGTTTTCTCTTTCTTAAAACCGTGCATTTCCAAGAGGTCAGTTTCTTTTCCTCTTGATACATATGTGAATCTAGTCCTAGTGTTTTGCACTGAGATGCTCCTTTTCGTGGAGTGAGCCAGGAAATTTACCCACAATTATGTCAAACATGAGCAGTGATCATTTTAGAAAGTTTGAAATTATGTGACTCTCAGTTACCATCCATAAACTAGAGTTAATACTATAATTTGTGAAAATTATATATGGTCTTGCTTATACAGAGAAAAGACAAAAATGTATTATTTTAAAATGCCTGCAGAGTACACAAAAATTGAGTGTGGATTAATTGCAGTGATATTTCAAAATACTAAAATGAATAGTATGCATAGATGTTATTGGAACATAATGAAATTATGTTAGATATTAACATATGTTATTGATTGGCCATGGTTTGTTCCTCAGGGGTTCACAGTAGATCCCAGTATGGCAAGGTTACAAGATGGCATATACTGGGAAGTTTTTACATCATTGGAGGTGTGACTTTAGAAGGGATTAAGGTAGTTATGTGGGACTTTGAGTAAGTTGTCAAGAGAAGATTTGTTGTATAAGAAGCAAACCTATCCCCTCACCTGTCTCTGACTTGCTGTCTGGTGATGTAATTTCTACACTTACATACACTATCACTGTTTTGATGTCATATACCGTGAAGTTCTCTCCAGAGCCAAGCTAATGCCAGTACCATGCTCTGGGGCCTCCAGAACTGTGCAAGCCTCCTTTCTTTATAAAGCATCTAGACTCAGGCATTTTATTATGGTAAAAACATGGATTCCTACACAAACCAAGGGAAATCTTTAAAAACATTTCATTTAATTGCCAGAGTTAAAAGACAAATCAAACTGTAATAAAAACCATTTACAAAATGATGAAAATAAAAAAAGTATTATATAAAAAATAAAATGGGAGAAATTTATAACTGTGTTGCAGAAAATTTGTAAACTTTTGTGAACAAGCCAAGTCAAAAATATTATGTAATCTGTTAGACAAAAAGCTAGAGAATAATAATAAAATACATTTAAAATGAAGAAAATAACTAGATAAATTTGATTATTTCTATAGCAGAAAATGATGAGAAAGAGGATTTACAAATGATGAGAGTCAACGAATTTATAGAATAACTCAACAAATACTATGGAGACACACAAAGGGCACAGCCTCAAATACTACCTTTGGGGTTACAACATCCTCTCTTAAGGCCCCACTTTAAATATAAGTTGGAGAAATCCTGAACTTAGCACAGTGTGGAAATGGGAAAGGACAACTTGAGTTAAGTACACTTTATTCACCACAGAGTAGACATCACAAAATAAGACTTTAAGGAATGGCTCATTCATGAGTGAATATTGCTCTGATCATCAGCTTCATATTCTTGGGTTAAGTAGCCTGATCCAAGAACATTCCTGAGGTCACCCCTGTGAAAGCAGAACAACAATTACTTCTGACATTATTGCCAAGAGAATGACAGCAAACCCTACCAGTGAACTATAGTTTATCCCACAAAATTCATAGCTTATGTATTGAAAAATGTAGTTTGAGTTTTGTGGCATACTCAAGTAAGAAGAGAAAGGAGATACAAATCCACAAGAGTAGGAAATTAGAAAAAATAACTCCCAAAGCACTGAGAAATGTTTTTTGTCCAGACTGTGTTTTAAAAAATTGCAGAAGGTCTATTGTATTGAAATCATAAATTCAAATAAGCCAGATAAATAGAAGAAAACCATGTTCCTTGACCCACCCCATCCACATGCCTACTGCAAATTTATTCCAATAAAACAATTATAAGAATATCAAAGAAGTCAATTAAAAGAGCCATAGTGCCATGTATAATAATAGGAACACACATATATGTATGTTGAATAAAAATAATGACACAACAGGATGCTCAATAGCATTGCTCAATAGCACTGTCTTTCATGGAGGGAAGAAACTCTTCTTGTTCTTCAAGCTGCCACAAAGATGTCCTGTTGCAGAAGATACCTTCTTTCAGATTCTTTCAAGAAGCTCATGACAGGGATCTGTGGGAAGTGGTTCATATTAATCAAATATTCTGGAGTTTTCGGGTATATTCCCCACATTTGTAGCCTCAAGTTGTGGTAAAGAAGTCAACATGCTTCTGAATATTTACCGAATGGAAAGTGAAGGTCTGTCTCTCAGAGTAACTCTCCCTGATGTTCTAGCCCTCAAGAACCCTGGCATTCAGGCAACCCAAAGTATATTCATGAACATACTAAATGTCCAGGTCTGGAGGTTTTTTTTTAATAAATTATGAAGAATTCATACAATGAAATACTTTTTACTTTTAAGTTTTAGATTAAGTAGTATTATACAAAGCAAGCAAGTTACCAAGAGATGTAATTGCTGTTATAACACATTTTTGAAAATCAAAGGGCAACAGGTCACCTCCTCCAAGTCTAAAGAAACAGCTTATTAGCTCTGATGTCAGTCACCTTGCAAAGAGTGACACTCAGTTATACTGAAAGTTTATTGAATCTCAGATTTTGTTACCTAGTCAGATTTTGCATTTGTGGTTATTTTTAACTGTATCATGTTACCTTTCACTTTATATCCAGAATGTATGATGATGACTAAATATTAACCTCTGTGGTTCAAATTACACACTATTTTTTCTTGTGTCAATGAAGTGTACAATTTTGTCAAAAGGAATTTTCAATATTTGATACTTCATGCTTCATATGTACATACTCTTACTCAGATGACCAGAGTTTTGAGAAACCAGTTTTGCAATTTCAATCAGATTCTATATTTCCTTTAGCCACAAGTGAATATTTTTCTAAATTTTGTGAAATTTTTGAATAAAAAAGTTTATATATGTGAATGAGTATATTTTGATATGGTTTTCAATACATTATTAACCTAGTTAATTAATGCAGAATTACATTAAGTACCAATTAATTTTAAAATACTTGTTTCATACTATGAACAATATAGTGTAATCTTTATCCTCAGGGAGTTTAGAGCCCACCAAAATTGGGGAGAGATATAAATATATTAACCAGACTATGTTAAGTATCTTGAGATTTTGCAAATTCCTGTTGAAGTATACTCATGCCCTTTGCCAATAAGTTCTAGTAGAGAGAATTAGGAAATACTTTAAGGAAAAAGGAGTATTAAAATATAAAAGTTTAGCATGTTTTGATGGAGTGAAAATACGGGGAAGTTAATTTATTTGTGGGCAACTGAAAAAAAACAAGAAAGTTGAAAGCATGACTCAGGAGCAGACATTATAAGTGATGAAAGAGTAGGGGGTTAGAAAGGGTTGAAAACGTAAGAGACAGGAAGAAAGGCAGTTCTTGCATTTAGTCTCGTTTTTTTCCCCAGAAAACACTTGGTATTCCATTCTTTTTTTAATTACTTGAAGTAAGCTGTATTTTGGAGAAATTTTCAGGAATAGGTTTCATTGACATCTTTAGGGCTTCACTGCCTTAATTCTGTTAAGTTACACATCCTAACCAAAGAATATTAAAACATGATTTTTGTCTACAAACTGAAGACCTAGCACAGCAGATGTTACTATTTGCCCTCTTTGCTCAGACTGGCCTCAATAAAAATTTTCTTTCCATGTATTTCAGAACTTGATATCACTCACTATTTTACTTACAAATTCCCTTTCAGGAAACATTTTCAAACAGAATACCAATCTAAGGGATGTAGTATCTCTGTTCCTAAAGGTGTTTCACAGGGGTAACACTGGCAGAACACAGAGCCACTTCTAGGCGTTAACAGTCACAGAGAGCAAAGCCTCCACCTTTGTAACTCTACTGATTCTTCTGGTCCAACTGAATGTTATTCTCTTTTTCCTTAAAAGTATTGGAAATGCTTCAGGTCTCATTATCTCATTAGCCATCCTCCTAACCCCATAAAATAATGAAAAGCAAAACAGCTTTTCATAGGCCTTCACTGTAATTGATTCTCCAGAGTATCTTTGCACTGCCCCATTAAAGTGGTGTTGTTGTTATGATGATATTTCTCAGCAGGAGTGTTCTAAATAACTGATTAATATGCAAAGCAGTAAAAATGTAACTTTTGCTGCTAAATTGGCCAATGTCTACCATCAGGCTGCTGAAACAAAACAAAAAATGTTCAAACATTTCTTTCTGACAAAAGTATCCCAAGTGCTAACACACTCATAATATTGCAGTAAAATCTATCAATACGTTTATCAACTTTAAAACCTCATGCCACTCATATGTGTATATTGTAACTGTGCTTGAGTGTGCATGTGGCACAATAATCTGCTTTAGAATTTTAGGCAAACACTTGAATGTTTGTTACTTCTTTAAAGTGAGGATTAAAACATTTCTACAATAATCTTATTTTATCTAAAGATTTTATTTATAGAATCCTTTTTTATCTTGCTAGGCATTTTAAGAAATAACTATAGTCTGTTTTTAAGTTTCCTCTTAAGGTCCTGTTTACACTTAAGAAAAATAATAGAGAAATAGAAGCCAGATGGTTTTGTTAGTGTCCTCTGCAAAATATAATCAAACAAAACTATAGAGACAAACAGAATTAAAGAAAAAGTACAAAATACCAGCCATTTCAACTTATGCACTTCACATACCCTAGTTTTGCCAGAGATTTTAAATAATATAGCAAAGCCTGAGAAAATGCTTTCAGGAGGGAAGCCAACAAGATTTCCTTCACTGACTGTAGCACATGCACACGAGCCCTTTCGTGAATTCTTCACATATACTTTCTGGTCTGCTCAGTGAACAAACACCAAATCACTAGGGATTTATGCCCACTGACTTCTCACCAGGCAGATTCACATTTGGCAATGATTCTAGGGTCTTCCTGGTGAGAAAGCTGCTTCTGGCAGGAGCTTCCTCACCAAAGGAGGGAGGTGCTTCCGCCCATGGCTCTGTTCTCTTTAAAACAGGCCTGAAATCACATCTGTTCCTGGGGCTCCAAGCCTGAGGGACCTCTAGAGCTAAGAATCACCACAGAGCACTCCATATTTTCTGGTTAACCGCCATCCTCTGCCCTATGTCAGAATGAATGCTCCTTATTGCCTAATGACCCTGACAATTTCTTATCTAGCATGAAATGTTACCTGAGATGTACAATATAAAGTGACACAGTGTGTAGAAGAAAGTGGTATAAATTAAGACTGTGGCTCTTCACCCGGTGCAAGTGTAACAAAAAGGTGTAGAGACACACTTTTCCCTGGAAAACTGGACTACAAAATCATCAGCTAGGTGAGGTGTTTAAAAAATAAAAGACAATATAGACAAAATCTATAGAATAGACAGTATAGATAAAGTCTTAAGAATGAGGGACTGAGGTTGCAGTTTAGTGGTAAAGCACTTGCCTGGCACGTGTGAGGTACTGGGTTTCACACTCAGCACCACATAAAAATAAATAAATAAAATAAAAGTTATGTGTTCATCTACACTTAAATTTTTTACAAAATAAAAAGAATGAATGAAAATGTTTGCTCTGCATGAAAAAAACTTTAAACTTTTTGTTTTTTATGAGTTTTTTAAATCATAAAAATACTATTGAGGAAACTATCGATACTTCAAATGTGTGATATTTTTTATGAGTGCTGCCAGTTCCTCTGAAACTGACCTGTGCCAAAGTACCCACTATACCTGTATGTGATGGACACCCAATAGAAATGTCCAGGATATTTGAATAAAATTATTCAGAAAGTGACATATTTTTATGTGTCTAAACAGCCTGTAATTTTTAGGAATGTTGCAAAAAGAAAAAATGAAAAAGAAGAGGACCATTTCCTTGCAAAAACTTAAGAATAAAAAGGTATCTACAGTAGCTGGTGTCGCATAGTACTACTAATGTCAATGTAAATATTTCCAATTCTCAATTTATAGTACTAGGAGAGATAAGTAAATATTCCTTCCATTTCACTCCATTAGAAACAGCCTGAGTTTCCACAATACCAGGTGCTAAAAGACTTTCCATCCAGACCTCTCCATGAATTAGTAACCACATGAAACAGATTCTTTTCAAAGAAAGAGAAAATAATTTATGTTGTCTCTTTGTATGCTTCATTTAAATAGTTTTGTATGTGTTTGAAAGAGAGAGAGAAATATTTCTGAGAGAAATGGCAGACAAAGAATCGGCTGCGTTGTGTGTGTGTGCCGCCTGTGGCTATTTTACAAGGAAATCTACCAGTTCTCAATAATGTGAAAGTCTCCTTGAGAGGCGCCGTGGCGCAGCAAGTCACTGAACCAGAGAAATTCAATTTGCCTACTGTAAAGTATGTTTTGTCTCTCTCAGAAAGCTCTAATTCAATCCAAAATTACTTTCTAGAAGCAGTCATTCTGGCCAAGGAAGGGTGTCCAGGGTCTGGGATAGGACAGCACATACTGGGCTAAAACTGTCAAAAAGCATTCAGCACTGCTCCTCGCTCCTGAGACTCCAGCCCAGACCAGCCGGGAGGTCATTGATCCCTCCGTGTTTTAAAACCGTGTATATTTGTGATTGAATAACCTTTAGGTAACTTTTATCTTTCATGTACATTTACTCTAATAATGCCAAGGGAGAAATGGAAAACAGAAAAGATGGTTAGATAAATAATACGGGTATGGCAAAGGAAATATATTTCTGTCTGAATTCTGTGAATCACAAATTATTTTCAGGTAGTTTTGAACATGACTAGAGAGTTTTGAAATAACATCCAAATACCCATCTTTGTGGTTAATAATTGGATATGTAAACTAATGGTTTACATAAACTAATCCAAAACTTCATCTTTTCTCTAAATTAAGTAGCTAAATATAAATCATCAAAACATGGCAGATTTCATCTAATATCATTTCTCACCTGTGCTTTGTCTAGAAATAATTACACTAACTTGCCTACAGCACTATTATAAATTTAATCACATTTTTCATGATAGGATGATGGGATCTTCATGATAATTTTTGAGTCATTATTATTAAATAAATATCTGTCACAATGCCTGAAAAAATAAACCTTAATATGATTGTTGGGCTCTATATTTGCAAGTGATAAGAATCTTAAAATTATCTAAGGAGTATATAACACTATAAAAGGGGCATGTCAATATCTTGAGCACTTTGGCAAGTTGATTTTAAAACTAAAAATGCTTTCACTTTTATCATCTCTAGACCAGTGAAAGAAATGGTCAAATAATTACTTTTGATTATTTACTATTCAAATGCAACAAGATTATCATTTTTAAAGTGAGTGACAAACTTCAATGTGCATGAGAATATCCTCAACATATAGTTTAAAGCAATCTAGCTATTTGGTACCACTAGACTGTAGTAGTCTAGTTCATTAGGTGGAAGCCAAATCTGACATCAACATAGTAAACAGCTATCTAGTGATAATGGTACAGTGACTGTTTTAGTACTTTAGTCACAGAGAAAAAAAAACTGCCATAAAAATCTTTTAAAAACTATCTGAAAAGTAATTTTTATGTCTATAATATGTGTGCTATGATAATATTTTAGTATTGATAATACTAACATTTTATGATTTGTTTTTGAGGAAATAAGAGTAGTTAGTTACCCAAGAAGGTATAGCTTTAGAAAGTCTCTCTACTTTTAAAACACAGGTTTTATTTTTTTTTTCCAACGGTGGTTAATCTCTTTGCCTTTTTAGTAGGAAAATTTTGGGTTGTAGTAGTATTGAAGGTGCTAGTTATATAGACACTGGACTGCATGATTCATTTCACTACAGTCAAATTTCAAAATAATCAATAATTTTGATCCATAGTTGCTATATAATATATTTCAGCAATTGGAGAGAAATTTATGATCATACTTACAAACTGAAGCAGAATGAAAGTGTCAAGTGTTCCAGATTTTATTTTAAAGGTAAACAAGCATCTTTTATTTTTGCTTATTTACCAACTGACAGATGAGTCTACATATCTAATGACAAAATAATTTGCAAACTTTCTACTTATTCTAAAAGTTAAAAGTAAGTATATGTGTGGGAAAAGTATTTGCTCTACTGTGTGTACTTAGGAAAATCTAACAAATCTAGTCCAGTAGCGCTCCTCCGATTTGTTTAAATTAATAACTACTTTAAGCGTTTTCCACTGTGGAAAACACATATTAACTAATAAAGCTGTTTAGGCTCTCTGTTAACCCTGAGAACAGTATAACAAAAATAAGTGTGAGGATGCTAATACCTTTCAAGATTTAAAGTAGCGTACTTCAGTTAAACGAAGATTTCAGAACTACGTAAAATGTGAAAATATGCTCAATATTCATACCTTTGTGCCAAAGGAAAATGTAATCAGGAAAACAGAAGTAGGATTACTGTGAAGCTCATGCAGAATAAAACTTGATGCCTCATCCTTTCATGATCCCTTCTATTTTATCACTCTAAATAAATATCCAGTTGTGTATGCAATTCTATAACCTTAATTTTGTCTCCTTTCCTAAAAAAAGCTTGCCAAATTATATAAATTTCAGGCTCACAAACTTGGATATACTATGTATGTATTTAGTTAGTTAGTTAGTTAATTAGTTAGTTGTTTCCTTGTTTGTTCTAATCAGTTGTTCAGGACAGCAGAATGATTTTTGATTCATTGTATACTAATAGAGTTCAATTATTCACATCTCTGGGTAGGGTCACACCATTCATGCAATCGTACATCTACCTAGTTTGATGACCATCTCCTTCCACCATCTTCCCTATCCCCTTGTCTTCTCCCCTTCCTTTCTCTCTCCTATGGCTAATCCTAAATTCCTCTATTCATACCATGCTGCACCCTTATGAATTAGCATCCATTTACCAGAGAGAACATTTGGCATTTGATGTTTTGGAATTGACTTTCTTTCCTTAGCATAGTGTTCTCTGACTCCATCTATTTACCCGCAAATACCATAATTTTATTCTCTTTTATTCCTGAGTAATATTCCTTTGTGTACATATACCATAGTTTCTTTATCCATTCGTCTGCTGAAGGGCATCTAGGTCGCTTCCGCAGTTTGGCTATTGTGAATTGTGCTGCTATAAGCATTGATGTGGCTGTGTCACTATAGTATGCTGTATTTAAGTCCTTTGGGTATAGACCAAGGAGTGGGATAGCTGGGCCAAATGTTGATTCCATTCTAAGTTTTCTAAGGAATCTCCATACTGCTTTCCAGATTGGCTGCACCAATTTGAGTCCCACAAGCAATGTGTGAGTGTGCCTATTCCCCCACATCCTAGCCAACACTTAGTAACATTGTATTCTTGATAACTGCCATTCTGACTGAAGTGAGATGAAACCTTAGTTTTGATTTGCATTTCTGTAATGGCTACAGATGTTTAACATTTTTTCATATGTTTGTTGATTGATTGTATATCTTCTTCTGAGAAGTGTCTGTTCAGCTCCTTAGTCCATTTGTTGATTGGATTGTTTGTTTCTCTGGTGGTGTTTTTGAGTTCTTTCTATATCCTGATGATTAGTGCTCTATCTGATGTGTGTGTGGCAAAAATTTTCTCCCAAAATATAGACTCTCTGTTCATCTCATTGATTGTGGCTTTTGCTGAGATTAAGCTTTTTAGTTTGAATCTCTCCCATTTAATAATCCTTGGTTTTATTTCTTGTGCTTTAGGGATCTTGTTAAGGAAGTCAGTGCCTAATCTGACATGATAAAGATCTGAGTCTACTTTTTCTTCTATTAAGCATAGGGTCTCTGGTCTAACTACTAGGCTCTTAATTCACTTTGAGTTGATTTTTGTGCATGGTGAGAGAGAAAGATTTAGTTTCATTTTTCTGCATATGGATTTCCAGTTTTCCCAGCACCATTTGTTGAAGAGGCTATCTTTTCTCCAATGTGTGTCTTTGGCACCTTTGTCTAGTACAAGGTAACTGTGTTTATGTGGGTTTGTCTCTGTGTCTTCTATTCTGTACCATAGGTCTACAAGTCTATTTTGGTGCCAATACAATGTTGTTTTTGTTACAATAGCTTTGTAGTATAGCTTAAAATCTGGTATTATGATGCCTCCTACTTCA
>CM053405.1:76580057-76598578 GCA_028644305.1 Xerus rutilus
TATGGATCAACATCCACTTATCAACGAGTACATTCGGCATTTGGTTTTCTGAGATTGGCTTATGTGACTTAGCATGATACTCTTCAACTCCATCCATTTACCTGCAAAAGCCATAATTTTATTCTCTCTTATTGCTCAGTAATATTCTATTGTGTATATATACCACAGTTTCTTTATCCATTCATCTGTTGAAGGGCATCTAGGTTGATTCCACAGTTTAGCTATTGTGAATTGAGCTGATATAAAACTGAAGTGGCTGCATCACTGCAGTATGCTGTTTTTAAGTCTTCTAGGCATAGACCCAGGTGTGGGATAGCTGAGTCAAATGGTGGTTCCATTTCAATTTTCTAAGGAATCTCCATATCTCCAGGATATATAAAGAACTCAAAAAAACTTAACACCAAAAAAACAAACAACCCAATGAATAAATGGACCAAGGAGGTGAAGAGAAACTTCACAGAAGAAGGTATACAATTGATCAACAGACATATGGAAAAATGTTCAACATCTCTAGCAATCAGAGAAATGCAAATCAAAACTACACTGAGATTTCATTTCATGCCAGTCAGAATGGCAATTATCCAGAATACAAACAACAATAAGTGTTGGCGTGGTTGTGGGGAAAAAGGCACGCTCATACATTGCTGGTGGAACTGCAAATTGGTACAACCAATCCGGAAAGCAGTATGGAGATTCCTTAGAAAATTGAAATGGAACCACCATCATAGCTCTAGCATTATATATGACTGCATGTATGTTGTGATTCTATATCACTTACAACCACAGAAATGAAATGTTATCTTCCATCTGTGTACAATGAATCAAATTGCACTCTGATATCATGTAAACCTAAATAGAACAAATAAATAAATTAAAATATGAAAAAAAAATTATTCCAAGTGCAATGTATGCTTGTTTATTTAAAAGGATTAATTCGGTGCAAAAAGAGAATTTGTAAAGATACTTTGAAAAAGCAGTTATTTGCCTAAAATACTGAGACACTTGGCTTAAGGAAAGTTCAATTTATTATCATTGATTTCATCATCCTTGGTGGTTTTTCTCCCTATCTCTATTCACTGATTTGAATAACAGAGAAGTCCTTTCTTCTTAGAAGACTTTTCTTCTTAGAGGACTAATAAGTGCTCTGATCTCATCAGGGAATTAATCATAAGTGTATTAACCCACTGATAGCTGAATGGACTACTGGAAAGTGTGAAATAGTTGGACAAAATTAATCACTGTGGTGTGCCCTGGAATTTTGTCTTTTTCTTGGTTTCTCTCTCACACCCTCTAATTCCTGGTTGCAATGAGCTAAACAACTCCTCCACCTTGCTCTTCACCATAGTGTTCTGCTTCACCCAAGCCCAGGAAAAGAGAGTCAGCTGACCCTGGACTGAGTGATACCGCTGAAATTGTGAGCCCCAGAGAAATCTTTCTTCCTCTGAATTATTCTCATCAGGTATGCTGGTCACAGACATGAAAAGCTGACTAACACAGGACATTTGTTCTTCACTAGTTTCTTCTGCTATATTTGGTTTCCTATTTTCTCATCCTAGAATACTTTAGAGAATATTGAAGTAATGGAGATTAATCCCATCTTTATATTTTTCTACTTTGTGAAAATTTTGTCTCACTTTATCTTCTAAAATTTAATGGTTTATCAGATCTAATGATATTATTTTTAATATCCATGAGCTTCTTAATTGCTTTCTTGTACTTCTTATTTTTTAAGTAACAAAACTTTATTCTTTTGTGGATATATGATCTTCTTAAAAATCTCTGTGAGTAAAGTTATGTCAGATTCATTTTACCATCTTTCCTATTCCTATCCCCTCCTTCTTCTTCATTTTCCTTATGAACATGTATGCATGCAACACCAGTGAAACTCCACATCATGTATCACCACAAGAATTCGATTCTAATTATAATAAGTTATACTCTGTGCAAGTTTAATATGTCAAAATATACTCTACTGCCATGTATATCTAAAAAGAATAAGAAAACTCTATGAAGATATTAATTATAGATTCAAATTATCTCTATTTCATCTGCTCTTCTTTCTTGATGTTTTATCTCAAAGTCTTTATTCAAATGGCTAGAAATTCTTAGATTTCAACTTATTTGTTAATAATTAATAATCTATACTCTGTATTAGTTCATAGCAAAAATGAACAGAAAGCAGTTTCCATATAACCCCATCCCAAAATACACACAACTTCTTCCACTGTTAACATCTTGACCCAGGGTAGTATATGTTACATTTGATATGCCTATTCACTTTTTTGACAAAGTATTTATTATTTTTATTATTTCATTATAGTTATACATAATATGGAGATTCACTTCGACATAACTATACAAGCATAGAATATAATTTGCTCCAATTTAGTCCTAATCATTTCCCCTTTTCTTCTCCTACTCCCTCCCCTTTCTTCTTCTCTACTGAGGAAAGTCATTTTTTTAAATTAGTGCATTATGAATGTACATAAAACTGTCTATTCCTTTTTTAAGAGTAAAATTCTAAAATATTAATTAAAAGCTCTGTGTGGGGAGTATATGTTAACTGACAAAATTGGTGTATAATAAATGGCTAACAAACTGCACCTGATAGCACATGCCTATAAATGTTGAAGCAGGAGGATTGCAAGTTTAAGGCTAGATTTGGCAACCTAGCAGGACCCTGTCTCAAAATAAAATTTAAAAAGGCTGGAGATATAGCTCAGAGGCAAATGCTCCAGAGTTCAGTCCCCAGTACTTCAAAGAAAATTGTTAACAGCTGCTAGGTTTTTAATTAGATGCATAAAAATGTTACATCTATATGTCTTTTTTATACAGTTGCTCAATTTTTCCCCAAAAGTATCTTAGGTGAATTCAAGTACAAGCAGTTGTATTGTGTGATTGTACTTAAAAAGAAGCCTGAGAATTCTTGTGATTTTTAACGTAGAAACATGGAACAGATCTGTACACAGTGAAGCTGAGGGTCAACCTAGTCTAAAGTAATCCATCAAGGATTAGTGGAAACAGTAGCTGTGATTTTTATTTTGGTATTTACAAGATTTTTCATTAATTAATATAACTGTAATGGTGAAAAGTAGAATATGGTCTCTCCAAAACATCAGGTCCTAATTCAGGAACTTGTAAACATCACCCTGTATGGAAAACTGCTTTGTGATTACAAAAAGGATCTTGAGATAGGAAATCTACCCTGGATTATTCAGGTGAATCCTAGATGCAATTACAATATCTTTATTAAGGAAAAAGCATAAGAACAAATATAACAAACAAACAAAAAACAGAGGTTATTTAACAAGGTGGCAAAGACTGGAACAACGTGACCACAAACCAGGGAGTGCCAGCAATCACCAGAAAATGAGGAAGCAAGGAATGGATTCTACTTCAAAATGTCTGGTATAAAACTGGTCTAGTCAGCACCGCAGTTTCAGCCCAATGATGCTGAGTGTGGACTTTTAACCTTCAGAAGTATACCAAAATAAATATTCTACTTTTTAAAACCATTAAGTTTTGGGTAATTTTTTATAGGTGCCATATTTAAATGAAATTACATTGAGTTGCCTTCATCATGTTGGCTTGAAACTTTCCTTTCTTCCCATTACCCTTATACTTGGTAATTGCTTGTGATATCTATGTTGGTAATGTCCTATGTTCTGAGTAAATTTTAGAATATTTGATTTTACCTTTTCAGAAATTAAGTCTTTTTTTGTTATATTTTTCAGGTCCTTGGTGTGGTTTGTAGCTAGAATTATAATGAAAATATTCTCATTACTTTTATTAAGTAAGATCTCTGAATTTAAATGTAGAATTTCCTTTATTATTGTAAACTAAAAGTCATTCTTTCACTTAATGTTTTCACCAGTACTTTATTTTGTCATATTCTCTCTCATAGTGCGTCTGGAACAGAAATCTTGAAATATTCTTTAGGAGATAAATCTCTCTGAGTCTCTGGCATTTCTACCCATATTTTGGGAAGAACTTGACAGCTTTAATTCAGATTATTCAAAAATGTAAAAAGAATTAAGTCTGAGAAGGTAGACAGTATATCCTTCTGATTCGGATAATTTGTTTCTCAATAACAAAAATAGAAATATGTGTTTCTCTGAGCATATCTGGTAGATTTGTTAGCAAGTCCCTCTTAAGATTGAGGAGACAGGAGTTTCTAAGTTTGGAAAATATACCTGTAGCTAAAAACCACTGTGCATGCAACATCCACCTGAACCCCTCTGAACTGTACCAATGTGTTTCAGGAAGAGGAAGAGAGGAACATTAGGCTCTTGCTATCTACTATGCCATGATAGAAATGTTCTTTGTCTCTGTATTACTCAGGATTGTCCATTGAAACAGAATGAATGACACGCACACAGAATGTAAATTTATTAAAAGAAACTGGCACAATCTGAAGACCTAGAACACCCAGTGGTATAATTCTACTTTTGAGGCTTATGTATGAGACTCCAAGGAATCAATTGTGAAAATCCCAGTCAAAGGGAAGAACAAGATAGATATCTCAACTCAAGCAGAGAGACAGAAAGAAAAAGGGGCAAAATTGTTTCTTTTTGTTCTATTCAAGTTCTTAATGGATTTGATCATGCCTATACACATCAGAAATGGAAATTTACTTTAGAATCCACTAATTGAATCCAAATCTCATCCAGAAACATCCTTACAGACATACTCAAAAATGACATTTAATCAGGAGTCTGGGGCATTCTCTGATCCAGTTGAGTTGACCCATAACATTAACTACCCATAGAATCTGGCTTAAAAGCATTTCTTTTGCCAGTATCTATGATGCCATATAAGCATAAAGTGTTAATTTTAAAGTATGATAAAATCTAAGGCTCTTCATAGTCCTTCTTTTTTTTGGTACCAGGGATTGAATTCAGAGGCACTTGACCACTGAACCACATCCCCAGCCCTATTTTGTATTTTATTTAAAGACAGGGTCTCACTGAATTGCTTAGTATCTCGTTTTTGCTGAGGCTAGCTTTGAACTCGCAATCCTCCTGCCTCAGCCTCCCCAGCCACTGGGATTATAGGCGTGCAACACTGTGTCTGGCAGCTCTTCATAATTCTTAATAGAAATAATTAGGAGGAATCAGTCTCAAAGTATCAGATATTTATAGTCAAACAGTAGTTGAAATATTGGGGAACACTGAATTAACTGGAGATTGGCTGGAGATATCTATCTTTATATTATCTTGCAGTTTCTTCAAGCAAATCTTAATAAAGGCTAGTTTGGGGCTTCTTCACAGCATAGGTGCATCAGAACAATCAAACTTCTTTTAGGACAGCTGAATGTGAATGAATGAAGAGTCCAGTGAGCAAGTAGAAGTTTTTGCTTTTTTTTTAACTTTGCCTATTTGCCTAGTATCTTGGCCAAGTTCCATACTGACCCATCAAATCACAAATTTATGTGGTTGTAAGAAAAATAGAAAAAAGTCTACTTCTTTATAGGGGGATGGGAACATTTACATAAAGCCTAAATGAATATCTTTGTAAAATACAATCTGTCACGGCAAGACAAGAAGGAGTAAAACCTGGATGTATCATGTGTAGAAGCTACATCATTTTTTTTGAAGAAGTTACATAAAGTTTTTAAGTTTTACTTTCATAAAAATCACAATCAGTCCATGAATTTATAAGAATTAGAAGTCAGATAATATTAAGTTTATTTTATTTCATATATTTAGAAATAAGATTACTTTCTAATAATATTATTGTTATGAAATTAACAAAGATATTTCAGAACAAAAATTCAGCTTAATTTTTCTACATTTTTTGGATATGAGATATTTTTAAAAGAAAAAATTAAGTTTGAACAAGAACCAAAAAAATACTTTCTTGTGAGGACTTATATTTTAAAAAGATAATGTCCTTCTAGATTTCTCCTACTCTTCAGAAGCTTATAAAGAATAGTAGAATGTTATTCTTATGGGTCAACTGATTATCCTTTAATACCCATTTATTTAATCAGTTGCCCAACTAGGTATTGCTGTGAAGGTATTTTCATAGATGTTAACAACTATGATCAGTGCACTTTAAGTAAGGAAGATCACACTTGATAATGTGAGCGTGACTCAATCAGTTGAATCCAACCAGTTTGGCCTAAGAGCAAATAATATGTTCTTCTAGAGAATAAGAAAATTATACTTAAAACTACAGAATAAAATTCTTCTTAATTTATCAGCTTTACAGTTTGTCATACTGATTTCAGACTTGCCAGCCTTCACAACTACATCAGCCACTTCTTCATAATAAATCTTGTTCTTTATCTCTCTCTCTCTCTCTGTCTCCATATAGACATAGATATTAATACAAACACACATATAGATATTTATATATACATTTTATGTGTATATACATATATAAACACATATTTATACATATATATTTAAATATAAAGATACACACACATATATACCATTTATTTTTACCTCTTCCAAAAATTATGATACATGTGGTCTGAAAAATAGTGACTCAAATCAAATAATGGAGACAGTTTTGACCCTTTTATAACAGCATCTACTATGTTTTGGGAATTTTCTCTAAGATGAATTTTTTTTTCCTAGTACCGGGGATTGAGCTCAGAGGTATTTGACCACTGAGTCATGTCCCCAGCCCAATTTTGTGTTTTATTTAGAGACAGAGTCTTAATGGAGTTGCTTAGTGCCTCGTCTTTGCTGAAGCAAGCTGGCTTTGAAATCGTGATTCTCTTGTCTCAGCCTCCCAAAGTCTTGGGATTACAGTTGTGAGCAACTGCACCCAGGTTGAATGTTTGCTATGTTAATAAAATCCACACCACAAGTAACTATTCCTATTATATAAATGATGAAATAGAGGTTGAGAAGAGTAATTCAGGAAATCAAGAACCAGGGTTATGATTGGTGTTATGTCACTCCACTCTAGTCCAGGGCACTCTGCTGTCGTCAGTCATGTGACAACTAGTCTTCCTATTTCTTTTCAAACTTCAGTAGACTACTTGCATCATATCTAGAGAATCTTCTCAATTTTTGGTAACTCGAATTTTGATATGATCTCAAATGAATGGTTGAAAACTACTTACTTTTTGTCCTAGATACTTTAAGTATTGCTTGCCTTGAAAGGCAAGTATCTATTTTTGTTGTTGTTGTTCTTTTGTTTTGTTTTTGGTACCAAGGATTAAACCCAGGGGCACTTAACCATTGAGCCACATCCTTAGCCTTTTTGTGTGTTTTATTTAGAGACAGGGTCTCACTGGTTGCTTAACACCTCACTTCTGCTGAGGCTGGCTTTGAACTTGGCAATCCTCCTGCCTCAGCCTCTGGAGCTGCTGAGATTACAGGCATGAGCCACTATGCTCAGTTCTATTGTGTTTTTGAAACACACATTTGTCAGAGTAACAACATCTTAATGAGATAGACCTGAGTGGATATTTATCATCAAATAAAATATAGTCTCAGAATATTTTCATTACAAATACTAATTTTATTGTAGGGATATAGTTAAAAATAATATTATAGAAATAGTATATGTAAATTAGTGAGATGCTGAAATTATGCAATTTAATGGAGTAAAAGAAAACTAATCATACATAGACCATACAGAGAGATAACTTTGTTCACTATTTTAGTATGAACAATTCAAGGCAACAACTACAAATTTTGCCACATTTAAATTTTACAATCTAACTTTCCCTTAGCACACAATTAATTTCATATTGTTAAATGTGATTTTGAATGGCTATAGAGCATTTCATCCATTTATTGGACTATCATTTATTTATGTAGATTTTAGATAATTAATAAAGAGTAGAAACATTCTATATAGCAACATCTGACATGTTCATGCATGTCTTTCTTATAATTCCTATTTCTTTAGGATAATATTCTGAAATTAAAATTTCTAGCTCAATAATTTTGAACATTTTAAGTTGATATAATATTTATTACCCTTTGGAGTAATTTTATTAAATTTACTCACCCTCTAGCATTGAGAGTTTTTAAGTACTTACCAATTTTTTTTATTTTTATTATTTTTGGGGGGATGGGGAGTTACGGGGATTGAACTCATGGGCACTTGGCCACTGAGCTACATCCCCGGACTTATTTTTGTATTTTATTTAGAGGAAGGATCTCACTGAGTTGCTTAGCATCTCACTTTGGTTAGGCTGGCTTTGAACTTGTGATCCTCCTGCCTCAGCCTCTTGAGCTGCTGGGATTACAGGTGTGTGCTAACATGCCTGGCTCTTATCAGATTTTAGAGAGCATTAATTTATATACTTTAATTACTATAATTCTGCTCAAGAACTTTCAATACTTATTTATGTTAATCTTGTGTAGAGGGAAATATATGTTCTACAAATTTTAGATAATGAGATAAAAATCAATTAATAATCCGAATTGTTATTTCATGCCCCACAAAATACAGATTTGATAAATAATATTTTGTTTTGTATTGTTTCATAATAACTGAAATAGAAACCCAATAATGCAGTAAGTGGGAATGTATCTTACGGAAAGTCACATAGGTATTTTATGTACTGTGTAAGAAGTACTTTTGCCTTCATAAATAAAATATAGACTGAAGTAGTCACTCTTCAGAAATAAGTGAAAATGCAGAAAAATATTTGAAAGTACTTCTCCAGATAGTATATTGAGTAATAACAATGATTCCTGGGAATGGAAAACAAAAAATACAACCGTTGAAATACATCTATTTTACCTTTTTGAGAGGTTCTACTAGTAGTGATGCCAAATGGGAAGCCAAGGAAGAAAGTACAATAGAGCTCCTGAAAAGAGACAAAATTTAGTGTCTATAGAGACCAAGGAAGCAAGATTTGAAGGACACAGAAAGAGAGAGAGAGAGTATAAAAAGCTGTTAAATATGCCCTTCAGTGAGTGAGCAGTAAAGTCCTGATCATTGCATGTGTATGAAGAAACTACCTAAGGATAGGGAAAGAAGTGCTGAAAAACTACAAGGGAATTATAGCTAATATAGTTTTCCAGCCAGAGAGAAATGCTCCCAATTGAAAGTGGGTTAGTCAGAAGGATCTTGCATCAGTCGAGAGAGTAAATGATTTTTTGATTTCATAACATAGACTTTAAAAGGAAGAATAGAGTATCAAACTGTTCCCAACCAACAATTGTTTCTCTAAAGAAAGATCAAGAATTTCTGTAGAGATATAAATATATCTAGGGCCCAACAAAGTAAAATTAAGAATGTCTCACAGTTGATAAAATATTACCAAGCATATGAAAAAGGCAATTATGACCCATTATGAGGAAAAAGATCAATTCATTTTAATGGATCCGGAACTAACACAAACATAGAAAAAGAAAACAAGAATATAAAAATAGTTATTGTATCACATATATTTAAACATGTATGTATGGATAAGGAAGATGTAAAAATATTAAATGGAACTTTTACGTGTAAAGGTACGATATCTGAGTTGAAAAATACAGTGAATATACTTAATGACAGATCAGATATATCAGGAGAACTTGAACATACAGCAGGTAAATTATCATAAAATGCAAGGGGAAAATATTTTAAAAATGAGGGAGTAATGGAATATATACAATCAAGTCTCCAAAGAGGAGGACAGGAGGGCAAGAGGAAATAAATATGACACAGAAAAATATTTGAAAAAATAAACTTCAAATGCAACTCAGACTTCAAAATAAACTCAAAATTAAAATTATATCATGAACAAGTACATAACGTTGAGAAAAGATGAGGTACATTTTGGGACCAATATCTAAGTAAATATTTCTCATCACTGACATCACAATCTGTACTAACATAAGGAAAGTTTAGTAATTTGGACCACATCATATTTTTTAAATTGTTATATGAAAGACTCTATGAAAGGGAAGTAATAAAAAGCTGAAGAATGGGAGGAAATATTTTCAAATTAGATATCTAGTAAAAGACTTATGTAATGATTATATAAGTAATTATAAAAACACAGCAAGACAAAAAGAAAAATAGCCAATAACCAAAAGCAAAACATTGTAGTTAGAAAATAGACAAAAGATGTGAACAGACCTTTCACTACAAGCACATGAAACAATATCACCATCTATCAAGGAAATACATATTAGAAACAAAATGAGCCATCATTATGTAACAGTGTGCCTAAAATAAATAACAGTGAGAATTCTAAGTTCTGGTGAGGAAGTACAGTGACTGGATCACTTACACATTGCTGGTAAGGAAAACACACAGGCCCCTGAAAAGAGCATGGCATTCTCACGAAACTAATGATGTGCTTCCCACACAAGCTAACAGTTGCACTTTGGCATTAATCCTGAAAGGCAAAAATCCTGTTCAAAAACAAAAACTTTTACATGAATGTATATAACAGTTTTTTCCATAATAGCCAAAAGTTGACAACAACTCAAATGTCCTTTAATGGTTAAGTAGCTAAACAAACTGTGTTACATCTATACTATGAAATATTTCTCACTCAAAAAAAAAGAATAATTGATAGATATAACAACTTGTAGGAACCTCAAGAGGATTATCCTAAGTGAAAACATCCACTCTGAAAAGGTTGTGTATTGTATATTTCTACTTTTCTACTTTTCTTTTCTACTTTTATCACATTTTTTAAATGATAAATTGTCACACGTTAATGGGTGGTAGTAAATGGAAGGGCAACACGAGAGATACTTGGAAAGAAGCTATTACATTTTTTTTTTTTTTTGCTGGGGGTGGTGTACCGGGGATTAAACTCAGAGGCACTTGATCACTGAGCTACAGCCCCACCCCATATAGAGACAGGGTCTCACTGAGTTGCTTAGCACCTTGCTTTTGCTGAGGCTCGCTACCCTTCTGACTCAGCCTCCCAAGCTGCTGTGATTACAGGCGTGAGCCACTGTGCCCGGCAAGAGCTGTCGCATATTTTGGCTATTGGTAATCCAGAAATGTGCAGTTGTTCCTAGAACTAAATGCACACAGAAAATGAATGTTAAACTAGAGATATTTGAATAAATTATTTGTATTGTGTTTATATTAATTCCCTGGATATGATATCGTACTGTGAAATATGTTACTACTAGAGAAACTTTGGTGCATGGTGAAGGATATGCTGGATTCATCAGTGTTATTCCTAATGATGTGTGTGAATCTACAAGTATTTAATTTTTTAATGAAGAAGGCAAAACAAATAAGTTTTTAGAACTGGAAAACCTGAAAACAGCATTGGGTCTAGGATAAAGCAAGCAAGGCACACAAGACACAAAATCTAAGGAGTATCCGCTATCTGGTGCTGGCTATGAACTTGCAGGTTCCAAAGATGGAATGTTGCCTGAATTTCAGATCTTGAATGTTTTTTTTGCCTCAGACTAGTTGAAGACTTGCCTGAAAACATTATTCACAAGCAGACCTGCACTATAGGTAAATGTAAGGGAAGCTACCTCAGGTAAAAGGAAAATAATACCAGATGATAACATGTGTAAAAACAAATCCATAAAGAATATCAAAATGGAAATGACATTGGTTTAAATATTTAAAAATTATTACTTGTACATGTAAAAGAAATTGATTAATAAAAATCAATCTTACTTTATGGTGAGAGTTTAAAACATACATCAGTACACCATATGAAAGCAATACTTGAAGGAAAGTGAAAAATTGAATTATAATATTTTATTCCATATAAATGAAGTAGTAAAATAAAATAATTGAAATAGAATAGTAGAAAGTGATGTTAAAGATGTACAATATATGCCATAAAGCAACAAACTACAATAACAAAACCAATAGCTTTAGTTAATAATCTATAATAAAGAAGAAGTCTTATGGAAAATATGCAATTAGAAGAAGATGGGGAAAATAAAACATAATACAAATGGACAAAGACAAAACAAATATCAAAGTGGTAGCATCATAGCTACACATATTGGTAATCACATGAAAGAAAGTTATCAAAACAATTAAAAAGCAGTGTTTAACACTGGATTAAAAGAGCAAGAATTAAGCACCCCCTTGTATCAGGCATGGTGGCACATGCATGTAATTCCAGCTACTAAGGAAAGTGAGGCAAAAGGATTTCAATTTCAAGGCCAAATTAGAAACCTTAGTAAGACCCTCTCTCAAAATAAAATGAGGAGTACTAGGGATGTAGCTTATTGGTAGAATACTTATCTAGCATACATAAGGATGTGTTTGGATTTAATTTTGGATTCAATTTTCAGTACTAAAAAAAAAAAACAAAAAAGAACTATATGCTGCTAACTATAGATCCACCCTAACCATATAAAGATAAGTAAATAAGTTAATGGAATATGCATGACTAGCCAAAAGAAAACAAGAAAGAATATATTAATATTATGCAAAATAGATTTTATATAATGAATGTCATATCCTCATGATAAAAGAAAAAACTTAACAAGAGCATAGACAATCCAAAATATATATTCATGTAATAACAGGGTTTCAGAATATATGGAATGAAAATTGATAGAGCTGCAAGAAATAGAAGGAAAATTTATAATTATATCTGAATAATTCAAAATGCCTTTTTCACCAATGGATAAAGCAAATAGAAAAAAAGTTAATAATATACAGAGGATTTGAGCAATATCATCAACTAGCAGGACCTGATTGACACTGAAAAAGTACTCTCCACAGTCACAGCAGAAAATACTTTCTCCTTTTAAAATCTAAACCAAAACCATGCCCATAAAACTATTCTCATGAAACTTAAAAGGATTGAAGTGCTACAAAACTATGTTCCCTGAAAAAAATAGCCTTAACTCAGAAATCAGTAACAGATCCCTAGAAAATCTCTTAACGTTTTAAATCTAGAAAGTATACATTTAAAAACCACATGGTCAAAGAATAAATTAAAAGGCATTAGAATACATTTTTAATTTAATGAAAATAAAAGCATAGTATATCAAGATTTTAGGATATTCTTAAAGTAGTACTTAGTGGGAATATTATATCAATAAATACTATTACTGGAAATGGAGTCAGCTTCTGTGTTTATCGAGAAAATCAAATAGGAATTAATTAAAGAAAAACAATAAATATCAGAGTCAATATAAATATACTAGAAATAGAGAAATGCTAATTAATTAACTAAAAGATGGCCCAGGGCTTGGGCAAATTATTGCCAAAGGAGAAAATTGGGTCCTTGGCAAGTTTTGTATGGACTGTGTGCTAAGAATGTGTGCACATAGACATAGTCAAAGCTTTCACTAATTCTTTGCCTCCCAGATTTTTGCCAACTTTGGCTCTAGTCAGATTCATAAAAAAAAATAAAATAAAAAAAAAACACAAAGGAGAGAGAAAAAAATAACAAAATAATAATAAATTTTTGTTAGTATCAGTATGGGAACATAAATATTAAAAGTTTAATAAGGGAATTTTATGAACAACTTCATGCTAATACCTTTAATTATTTAGATGAAATAGGAAAATTTCTTGAAGTAAATTATCAAAGCTCTCTCTGAGTTAAAGAGATTGAACTTGTAGTTGAAAACCATCCCACAAAGACAACTATAGATTGAAATGGATTAATGACTAAATTCTAACATATATATATAAAAAAATCAAACACCTATCCAGTCCAAACACCTTCTGGAAGTTGAAGGATTGTATGTAGCCATAATCATAACATAATAATCACACAAACATTATGGAAAAAATAACTGAAAATCTATAAACCAATATCTCTAATGATGGGGGGACAATTCCTAACAAACAAATAATAGCGGCACCACCAGTTATGAAAAATCATAACTTAATGGAGATTTTAAGATTGTTTTAACATTAGAAAAATAAATTAATGTAAATACACACACACACACACACACACACACACACACACATGGATTATCTCAATAGACCCAGAGAAACTAATTGATAAAATTCAGTAATTACAGATAAAAACTTTCAGTCAGCTAGAAATAGATAGAACTTTGTTAATTTGAAAAAGGCACCTATCAAACAAGCTATCCAAAATTTTGTACTTAATTATGGTTTACTGAATATTTTCCCCCTAACATCAGGAACAAAATATGGGTACTATTCTTACAATTATATTTAAGATCAGGAATTCTAGGTGCAAAAATAACGACAAAAATGAAAATAGGAAAATCAAGTAAAAGAAACATGAGGAGTGCACACTGTAACAAGTGAAAATGTCTGTATACAAAGATGATATAATGATTTATATAGAAAATCTAATGGACTCTACAAAAAATTTACTAGAATTAATAAATGAGTTTAGGATACAAAATCAACTTATTTTTATATTTCTATTTACTAGTGAAGAACAGACATAAAATTTTTCAATCAATACAATTTTGTAATAGTAATGAAAGCATAAAACATTAAGATTAGCTTTAGCCGTGCGCGGTGGCTCAAGCCTGTAATCCCAGCATTTAGGGAGGCTGAGACAGGAGAATTGCGAGTTCAAAGCCAGCCTCAGCAATGGCAAGGTGCTAAGCAACTCATTGAGACCCTGTCTCTACATAAAACACAAAATAGGGCTGGTGATGTGGCTCGGTGGTCGAGTGCCCTTGAGTTCAATCTCCAGTACCAAAAAAAAAAAAAGAATAACTTTAACCACAGATATGCAAGATTGATTCACAGAAAATATAAAATATTGGACTAAAGACAGTAGTTCTAAAATATTGTGATGATTAATAATTAATATTAATATCAATAATTAATTAATATTGTGATGGTCAACTTGACTGGATTAAGAGACGTATGAGTTTTTTTTTTCTTTTTTATATTTTCTCTGGCTTACTTTTTTTTAGTTGTAGATGGACACAATAGCTTTATTGTATTTTATTTTATTCTATTTTTTTTATGTGGTGCTGAGAATCGAACCCAGTACCTCACACATGCAAGGCAAGTGCTCTACCACTGAGCTACAACCCCAGCCCCCGAGATGTCTAAGTTTAAGAGATCTCTGGGTTTTTCGGTGAATGTGCTTCCAGAATTGATTGGCACATGGGGAAGTAAATGGAGTTTCCCTGAATGTGGTGGAGCACACAATAGGCTGGAGATGTGGGTAAAACAAAAGGTGGAAGAAGGAGGAATCCAAAAGGGATGCAAATTCAATTCTTTTTCGGTGGGTACTTGGATTGCTAATGCAATCACCTGAGAACATTGGATTTCAGTGCCTTTACTCTTCCAAAGTAGACTCTGACCAGCATTTCTGCAGTGAGCTTCCAGGCCTTCAGTCTCTGACCGGGTCTTCATCACTGATCACTCTTTAGAATTATGTTTTCTTAGAGAACCGTGACTAATACAGACTTTTGTACCAGGAGTGATTCTGGAGAAACAGAATGGTAAGAATGAATTTCTATAGTTCATTTTGTGGTTTTTGGAGTTGCCTCTCTAAATTGATTAGGCCTAAAGTTGCTAAAGTCTCTTTTTCATATAGTATTGAGAGCACTGCTAATCCATGGCATAAACTGTTTAAAGAGTTACACAAAGTAAATGTGCTTAATGCTTTTAATTTACCGTTTGTGAGAGGCAAGGAGTTTAGTGACTCTGCATGACACTCATGAATATTTCTGGAAAACCAAGGAATATAATAATGTTGGTTGGTCACTTCTGGATTCACTGGACAAAGTAATAAAGGAGAAAGAACATTTCCAGATGTGCATAAGCAACCTAAAAACTTCCCATTGTGCTCTGAAGGAGAATTTTTTTCTCTTATAGTCATAGGACTAGGATTGTTGAAAACCAAACACAAATCCTCATCCTGCAATTGGCTGAATTGCTATACAAGTTTAACTCTGAACCTTGAAGGATGTCTGCAGTTAAAATGAGGGCATTGATTAGAAAAGAATGGGATCCTCTAACTTGCGATTTTGGTGTATGGAAAGACCCTGAAAAGACTAGGAACATTGAACTTCTACATTCTGAAAAGGTTGGTTTTTTTTTGTTTTGTTTTTTGTTTTTTTTTTTTTGCCAGAGGAAGTGGCTTCCTCACCCTTAGTAGCAGTTTCAGAGACATCACCAAACATACCCTCTGGGGTATTGGCTGCTCCACTTCTTCTCGATGGAACTAATTCTGCATGTGGTATGGAAAAAGTAATGACCTTCAATGATGCACTTTCAGAGCAAGACTTAATGCTCATACTCCTCAGGACCCACCATCAACACCTACTTTTGCCTGTATACTTTTAACAAGATGCAAATTTAAGCAGGCTGTAGAGGTAAGATACACAGTGTTACCCACAAGAATGTGTACTACACTTTAAAGATCTTATTGAATTTTCTAATTCATACAGAGATCTGGGGAACATGCATGGGAATGGATAATTGGGTGGTAATTGTAGGCAGATGGGCATGGTTGAATGAGGTAAGTCACTTGGGTCATGCTCTTGGAGATTGTATTTTGTCCTTGGATCCTTGTGTGCACTCCCTGTCCTCTTTCTCTCTCTGCTTCAAAGCTGCCATAAGCTTAACAACTTTACTCTGTCATGCTCTTCTGCCATGATGCTCCAATGGAGTTGGTCAACATGATTGCAACTTTGATACCATGAGCCCAAATAAACTTCTCTTAATAAAAATTGTTCTTTTCAGATATTGAGTTACAGCAACAAAAAGCTGACAAGCAGATACTGTACCAAGAATAGGGGTGTTGCTGTGCTATACCTGACCAAGTGTCTCAGAAGCTTTTAGAACTGATTGGCAGAAGGATATTGAAAAAATATTTGAGATGCAAGCTGAAGAAACCTTACAATGTTGTAAGAAGAACTTAGTGGGTGATTTTCAAGGGAATTAAGAAGACCAGAATGCCAATGAGAATGTGAACAGTAATGACAGTGTTCATGAGGTTTCAGATAAAAATATACTCTTTTGAGAATTGAACCAGAGGCCACATGTGTTAGAAATTGAATTAGAGGTCCTGTTATACTTATCCAGGCCTATTTTAATTCTTGGTGTAAGGTTCTATGACTCACCAACTCCAGCATTCTGTATTCCTATAGAACCTGTATCATGTAAATCGTGACAAGGTTTGCTGCCAGCTTAAGCAAAAGGCAAGCTTCTTTGGTCTACTGCTGCAGCAGCCTCTGAATATTTGGGCAGCTAATTCTGGTAAAATTAATCCTGGAAAAACAACTTTCTAGGCACTCCTGTTAAAACAAGTTTGTTTGTTGAAGAATTTGTCTCCATTTTGCCCATGTCCTTAGACTTTGTGTGAAAATGAACTTGAAAGTGATGGACTAATTAATGTGTTGGAGAAAATTTCAAAGCAGCATGACATTCAGGAGATGGCATAGATTTTCCTGGTCGCTTTTAGCCAAAGTTACTATAATAATAAGGAGCAAAAAGCAGGGAGCAGAAAGATTTACAAAGTTTATAGTTTGACAACACAATTGCACGTAAATTAGGACCAAGGAAAAAGTGATTATTGAAAAGATTATAGCCCCTAAAGATAAACTAAGTACTTTGTATAAATAAGAGGAAAGATGACTTGAGGGCATCTCTGCCTGTGCCCCGGATACCAGGACTTGTTTCCTCAGCTGGGTTTTGGTCTTGCTTTAGTTCCATATTTTTTGCTATGCCCTTATTTCTGAATCTTGGAACTATTCACTCTGTACCATTGAATATTGGATACATGTAACTTGATTTTGATCTTTAATGGGGCTCAGAGCTAAGAGTTTGCTTTGAGTCTCAGATACAAATTTAGATTTGGACTTTGTTGAAACTCTTGATTATGGGAACTGTTGGAAATGGACTTCATGAACATTTCATGAATGAGATGGGTAAGAGATATTGGGGGCCAGGGGCAGAATGGTATGGTTTGGATATGTGGTAAAAATGTGTTCATTAATGCAGGAATGTTGAGAAGTGAATTGATTAGAAGGAGAGCTGTAAACTCATCAGGGAATTAATATGTTGATGGCTTAATAATTTGAATGGATTACTGGGTGGTAACTATAGGAAGGTGGGGCATGACTGGAGTTCATAGGTTACTGGTATATGCCATTGGTGATTATATTTTGTCTTGGGCTCTCTCTCTCTCTTCTCTGTCTTCCCCTTCCCCCTGTTTTCCTCCTTCCCTCCTGCCCTTTCTGCTTCCCAGCTGCCTTGAACTAAGAAGCTTCCCTCTACCATGCCTTTCTGTAATAATGTTCTGGCTCACCTCAGACCCAGAATAATGAACTCAGCCATCTGTGGATTGACCTCTGAATCCATGAGCCATAATAAGGTTTTTATTCTCTGAATCATTACTCTTATGTATTTTAGTCACAACAACAAAAATTTGACTAAGACAGATATCAGTTCTCTTCAAATTGGCTTATAGATTCTACATAATTTCAATCAGTATCTCAACATGTTTTTTTTTTAATTTAGTTATTTTATTTAAATGCATTTCAAGTCATAGTACATAACCAGATCTCTGTTTTTCCATTTCTCTGATTGCAAACCAAATAAAGTCACACCATTAGAGTCTTCATAGATGTGCCAGGGGTAGTAATGACCATCTCAAATAACCATCATTACTATGCCCATTTCCCTTTCCTTCCTCCCACCTC
>CM053405.1:76599078-76626504 GCA_028644305.1 Xerus rutilus
ATTTTAATTTAATAAGATACAATTTTTACAGAATTGTTCTCATTGATTACTAACTTTTAATTTAGGTTGTTTACAAGAATATGCTTCCTAAATGAAAGTGTTTCCTTCCTTTTGGATACAGAGTTCTTCATGTTGATGAAATTCATCTTTTCTCACCTCACTGCTCTTTTTCTCCTAATATATTTTATTTTTTATGGATAAAAGTGAGTTAAAATCTTCCAGAGTGATTATGATTTATTAGATTCTCATTTTAAATATCTATTTTTTTAATGATTTCTGAAGCTACATCATTAGGTATATATGAATTAAACAAATTCCCACACTCCTCCTATGTGTAATTATTTATATTATAATGACTTTTACCGCTAGGAAAGTATTTGTGCTTTATATCTATTTTGTCAAAAGTAGTAATATCTTCAAAATAGTTTTCATTTTGCTCATATTATCATGTCACCTCTTTTTGCCTATTTCTTTAATATGAACATTTCAGGTCGTAAGTATTTAGGTGTGTTTCTAAAATACAGAAAATAGTTAGATTTAACAATGCCTATATCAAAATATTTGTCTTTTTAATGAGCTATTTTGTTTTATTTAAGATAACTGTTAATGCTCACATATTTGTAGTTCCAATTTTATTTGGTCTTGTTATTCATTTTTTGTTTCTATTGTATGTACTATTTATTCCTAACCATATTTTGAGTTACCAGAGTACTTTTTCTCATTTCATAGTTTTCCATCAATTTGCTACTCATATATTCAGCTTCTTTTTTCATAGTAAGTGAAATTTTAACATCTGATAAATAAAAAATTACCTAATATACTTACTCTGAACCAGAGATTCTTGAAAAAAATGGCTGATTCTAGGTTTGGTCGAGAAAAGGTACAAGAAGATATCCTGGGATCTCTTTACATGCTAGAATATAAGAAATTTTAAAACGTACTACATTATGTGAAAATGGAAAAAAGATAACTCACTCTTCTTTTGAGTAAATTTCAGAGGATTTGATCATCAATGGGAATAGCAACTGCAATTAATATAAAAGCATCATCTGTGTTTTAATACATGAGTTTATAATACCATCATCCTAAGGAGGATGGTAAATTGATGTGTTATTTTTTTTCTGTCTTTCCAAAAAAAAAAAGAGCACCTTAGGATAACCAAATAGTAAAACTAATTGATTTTCTTCATGAATGTGAAATTTGACATAAGCAAAAGAATTAGAATATCATAATTTTGCAATCATAGTTAAATAATGAATCAAAACAATTTTCAGCATTTGCTAACATCATAAAAATGAGACAGCCAATTGAAATCACAACAGCACTTTAAGCTAAACTTGTCAAATTAGCAAGGGTTTACAAAAATTAAAGAAGACAGAGATACCTGTTAAGTATGTTAAATGTGGCAGGGGATTCAATTAACAATATCTAACTGGGGAATTATGTGAGACATACAGAACTAATTCAATAAGCAAATTCCTGCACAAAGAGAATAAGGTGGGGTGGGAGAAAATGTAATTTAAACGCATAATTTAAAAGAAGTGTAGATATATCAACCTATTAAAGTATATGAAACTTTCTTGGACCTTCATTGAAACAACTACACTATTAAAATTATGAATTAATTAAAGAAACAAAGACATTAATTGCTACTTACTGTGCTATTTTTTTTTAAATATTTATTTATTTTTTTAGTTGTAGGTGGACAGAATATCTTTGTTTTTATGTGGTGCTGAGGATCGAACCCAGTGCCTCACACATGCTAGGCAAGCATGCTACCACTGCGCCACAATCCCAGCCCCTTACTGTGCTATTTTAAATAATATAATGGTGGTTTATTTTTGAAGAATTATCATTTCTTAAATATTTATGGATTCAGTGACATGAATTCTAGGACTCATTTCAAATTTCAAAATAAGAGTTAACCTATGAGGAAGGTAAAAGTTCATAGGAGATTAAATACCTATTGAAACTAAAAGATGCATAAGAATTGGTTTCAAATTTTCTGTATAAAATATGTATAATGTTGTCCATAACACAAAGATTTTTAAAATGTCCAAATTAATGCTCTTACTTAATTTTTTACTATTTGTTCACATACTGGAAATTTTTTTAGTAAGGGTTTCTTGATGATAGTAAATTCACTCAGATTCAGCTAAAAAAATTTTTGTCTCAATTCAGAGATAACTTTGCTCTCTTTGATAATAGTACATGGAAAGGAAAAAGGAGAGAGATTTATCTTCCCAACTACCCATCCTATTTCCACTGAAAAAAATTTATTCCTCAGAGGGTTAATTCCCTCAGTTGATCCAGGTTGCATCATCTAGCAGCCATGTAGGAAACAATAATATGCCCACACCAGGGTATTGTAGTTTGGTCGAACCAGAAGCAGAGAAGTTTATCCACTGAAGTTTATTCACTAACAGAAAGAAGAAGTAGAGATCATCAAGTTGACCTAGAAATTATAGAGTATAGAGGTAGAGATCATCAAGGTGATCTAGAAATTATAAAGTAGTATATTTATAATTGAATGTAGCAACATAGAAAAGGACAAACAGAACAAGTTAAAGTTATTTATGTGTGTGAGAGAAGGATTGTAATTTTTTAAAACAATAAAAATGTTTAGAGATTAAGTTAAGGACTTCAAAAAATATGAAACACACTGGGTGTGATGGCATATGCCTGTAATCTCAGAGTCTCACAAGGCTGAGGCAGGATGATTTTAAGTTCAAGTTCAAGCCCAGCCTGGGCAACTTAGTGAGCTGGTTAAAAGCTGACCATCTTTTATTAGTAATTGATTCAATTCTCTGTACCAATATACATATAGACATATATATTAGTCTATCTATCTAGATCTATCTATCTATCTACCTATCTATCTACCTATCTATCTATCTATCTATCCATCCACCCATCTATATATGTCCTCTATGTACTTAACAGGACAAAGAAAGAGTAACAAACCATATCAAGATGTCTTTTAAGAGCCCTAGGATAAAAATAAAATAATCTAAATCTGTGTGTATATAATACAAATGTATATATTCATATGTATATAGATAGAGATGATATATATCTGTATCTATAAAGTCTGATATGCTATAATATTCTCAATTACAAAGGAACCATAGAGGAGTCATTTTCCCTCCTCCAGCACACATTGTATCAATTCCAAAAATGTACCTCAAATCCAAATCACTTCCCTTTGTTTTTACTGTCATGTTTACAGTGCATGATGCCATTATTTTTCATCTGGATTAATATAATATCCTTCTAACTACTCTCTTTGTGTCCATTCCAGGTACTAATTATCAATTCTACTTGACTTTACAACAACAAAATGAGCCAACAGGACTTTTTCTCTGTAGAAGAATGAAATCTAAACTTTGTGGCTTTGTTGTGGTTTAGACCCTTCCCGTCTCTATGAAGAAGTCTTTATCACTGACACTGTTCTTCCATCCAAATATATTTCTATTTTTAGAAAATGACCTATGTGTGCCTGAGAACACTAAACCTTACCTTTATTTAGCTGCCTCAGCTCTTCTAGTCATGGGTGAGTTTATTTCTAATGTTAGCTCTTCAAAGAGTTCACCCTTCAGAGAGAGCACAGTACCAGTTTTATTTCCCCTGTCCAGCCTGGTATGGTACAATTACTTCAGAGTATCTTTTTTCTTCATAGCATTTATCTTTATAAAGTTATAGGGCTTTTTTTTTTCTCTTTTCTTTAAAATTTTCTTTAAAATTTTCTTTTTTTACTGTTTGACTTCTCCATTAGAATGTAAATTATATAAGGAGAGGAAATTTTTCACTTTTTCCAAAAATTCGTCCTTAACAGTAACAGTCACATAATGGACTTACATAAAGTTGAACACCAGAATGAATGAGTGAATGGTCTAATGTGAGAAAATTCATCTCGTTGCCAATTATCTTTTTTAATCTCTTTAGTGACAACAGTATCTTTCTATATTATTTTTATTTTAATTAATATATGCAGAAAAAAGACCAAAGCCAACTTCCAGTTAAACACTATTACTGTATGATAAACAATGTATTAACACTACCATTCAAAATTATGCAGTTCTTGAGTTATTTTTAAGAAAAATCAGAAATGGTACAGTTAGTTTTAAAACTCCAAAATTAGAGCAAAGTAATCTATGCCAGACATACTGCATGAAATATCATTGAAAATTCATGGCTGATTTAATAACTGAAGAATGCCAGTTTCTCCAGCATCACTATGACTCGTGGACCATGGAAAAATAACAAAAACAGCTTTGGAGAGGAACACAAAGGAATTCTATCTTTATATAAGTTTGATAGGGATATTTATGTCCCAGCCATGTGGTAATGTTTAGGAGAAAAAGCTCATTTAATATTTTATGATTTCCATAAATAGAAATGCTTGAAATATTTTTAGAGAAAATCAATTTCCTTCAGTCTATCAGATTTTTAAACTCTGGTAACTGAAATCGGTGTCTTTTACATTACTTGAAATATATTTCCCAAAAATTATTAGTATTTTGATAATTCTTTTTAGTGCCATTAAAAAAGGGATCAGGGCAAAAATTATAACTAACTCTTATCAAGAAAACTGAAACAGAAATAAATGCAAGAAGAGATATTTGTAAAATTATTATTTTAAGGCTTGAAATCACATATTTCTTCAGCCAGAACTACATAATTATTCAACTTTAATAATTTTCAAACTAATAACTGAAAAAGTGATGGATGTACCATCAATTGTAAACAAGCTAAAAGCCCCATCAGCCAGGCTGCAGTCAATTAAACCGTTGTACATAAATGCAGTAAGAAAGACTATTTCCAATGCTTCATTCTCAGACTATTCATGAGCGTAATAGACCATGCTATTTCAATGCAAAATGCAGTCAGCTCTTTATTATCCTCACTAATGGTGCAGATAATCCAAAGTGTTAGATAATCCCCAAACCATTTACTGTGGCATAGAAATAGACCTTTTAAGGTTAAAAAAAATCCTTCTTAAAATTGGTTGATTTGTCCACTGAGTGGAGAGACAACTGAGACCTTTCTGTCCTTGCAAGCAGCAGACAGGAATGAAAGTTCTCCTAGTCTTTCATTCCATCTCAGCATTTAGTCTATATTTTTATTTAGTAAGTCATTATTGTGAAACACTTTCATAGATTGATTGATTGATTGATTTTTCTTTAAACAAGTTTCCAAAAAAAAGCCACATATATTTTTTATTTAAGGTAACATTCAAATTTTTTGTAAGATCTACTATTCTACACCCACTAAACACTCAAACTTTCGAACTGTAGTTTGAGAAGACATGTTGCATTCATTTTTTTCACTGCTTCTTTTCCAAAATACTCTTCCCAACATCTTATTATACCTACTTTTTAAAATGACACCCCATAAATGCGCTTTTAGACATTGCTTAGGAGAATATGACTTCATGGTAAGGATTACTAAATTACAGAATCATAAATTTGATAAAATTCTTTCATCATAAAAATCTACTGAGAAAATGATGGCTCTAAGAGATAAAATAGGTTGCTGAAGGTCAAAAGTGGAGCAGAAACAATAGGAAAAATATTGTTTTTTATCTAAATAATCTCTTATTCTTAATGAATGAATAAGAGAATGTTCTGCACAGTGCTAAATATGCATATAGAATTTTCTCCTGGAGTTTGAATATTTTTGTAAATTTTACTTTAGTATTCTTCTACTGAAAGAATAATAAATATGGGTGGAAATATTTATTTTTTGACATTTTATAAAATATGTTTTGTTTTTTAAACTGAAAGTTATGGACTGTGGGACGTACAAGTTCAAAAGTATACTTTGCAGTTGCCATTGATGAGCTGGGGACCTCAAATTTATTATCAGTACTTGAAATAAAAAGTCAATTATTCACTGGAGAATATTAAATTCCCATTTTTTTCCTTCACTGAAACAATAGAAAGATATGTTTTGAAAATTTAATTTTTCATTAAATTATACCAAAAAGAGTTATGCTCAGTTTAGTGCTTATTTGTATACCCAGTACAAATAATTAGAAATTTGTGTCTAGAGATGCCCAATGTCATAATTAATTTGTGAAATTAACATGATTGATATTCAAGAAAGGTTACATTAATATTCAGGAAAATTTTTAATATCAACTAATAATATTTAAATTATGAAGGATATACAAAAGAAATAAAATTTCTTATAAAATAAAATTTTTAATGCTTTATATCATATAACAACTGAATGCAAATACAACTATGAACATAAACTTTCAGCTATAAAATATTTGAAATACTCACTGAATAATCTTTTCGAAATTGGCAGGGCACTTATCACACTAACAGATACCTTTTCCTCCTGTCTTCCCTTTTACAAAAGAAGTTCTCTTGTTTTCTCAGTATGGGGGGGAAATGAAAAACACTTCAAAATACAACGTTTACCTTGCATTTAAGCACTAGCTATCAATCATTTTTAGTTAATATTAAGTTAAATAATGTGAAATTGTTATTTATTTTTACCCAAAGAAGCTTGAAAGACTAATTTAGATTCTTTTAGCATTGTAAGATTAGAAAGCAAGATTATGACTTTAAGAGTTAATATCAGGGGCTGGGGTTATGGCGCAGTGGTAGCGTGCTCGCCTAGCACGAGGGAGGCACTGGGTTCGGTCCTCAGCACCACATAAAAATAAAATAAAAATATTCTGTCCACCTATAACTAAAAAATAAATATTAAAAAAAGAGTTAATATCATCATTAATAGATAGCATTTATTGAGTTCATATAACAGGAAGTTTTGTTTGTTTTGTTTTATATTAGTTACTTTTCATATTCCCCATTATTCTAAATTACTATTATTTATATTTTATTTATAAAATAGTTGATTTTTCAGAGATTTGAGACAACTTAACTTAGATTACAGAGCCATGAGATGTCTCAGACTCCATGCACTTTTTTTCATTGTGATATGAAAAAATTCAATATATCTCTTGTAAATATAAGCCATGCTTCCTAGTGCTGAAACTATTTGTAAATTCATATCTTAATGGAGAACTATAACATCTACCTAAGACATGAAAATCTCCAAGCATTTTCAACTTATTACTCAAAGAGATAGAACTTAATATTTTCATGGAAAATCACTCATTTATAGGTAAGTACATTTTCTTTTCCATTTAGGTGAAGGGATAAAAAAAAAACTAACTGAAATGGGAAGATACCAAGACTAAGGTATTTGTAAAATGGAAGACAGAATTGATAGGCACTTTGTTATTCCGTAGAAAGAACTAGGACATCTTTTGAAAGGACACATTGCTGAGACCATCAGAACTGAGGAGAAAATGATTGCTTAAAGGTGAGGTCCCTAAAAAGGATGGAGAAGTAACACTTCAGATACACTGATGTTCATGGGTCATCTTCCACCATGTTAAGTATTAAAGACGCCCTTAAAGACCTAGGTATTAAAAAAATTGCCTCTGTATTGTGGAATAGATCTCTAGAGCACAAAGCCAGTAAAATAATTTTAAATGAAGCAATACTTAAACTTCATCTGAATCTTTTGCCATTCTAATTCAGAAAAAGTGGTTGAACTTGTATACAAAACATTAATGGGATCAACCTTATTTGCTTGTAATTAACAGGCAGATGACTGCATCTTTATTTCAGACTATTTGGAAGAAAAGGTCACCTACTACTAATAATGTTTAGTTGGAGAAGGTAAGGAGGATGTAGAAGTTCTTGGAGTCCCCCCACCACCTCCAACAAAATAGGTAGAGGGAAAAATAATTGAATAGAAGAGTTTACAATAGGCTTCTTACACCTCTAGTGACTCTATTTACACCAACTTTCTCTTACTAAATCTCTTAACATCCAAATACTCAGGTAGTATAAACTAATTTAAATGATTTTCTACCTGCTCCCTCCATTCACTAAAGAACACTTCAAAATTTGGCTTCTATAGTTATGCTAAACCCAAATATGTTCTTGTGATGTAATAATTTTGTTATTACCAGATGTAATGGACATCTTTTGTCTTTTACTTTCCTTGAATTCTCAACAGCATCTGACCATTAAAAGATGTCTATCTTCACATGAATGCCTTCACATGAATGGCCACCTGAAACTAAACTTGTCTAAAAGAGAACTCAGTAGGTTCATTGACAAATCTTTTCTACCTGCTGTACTTCCTTAGCAGACTGATGTTAAATATGCATCCCATCCACATGAACTCAAAGTACTGGCAACTATCGGTGAAATACATCTTTCTTCTCTCTCTTTCAGTTATCACTTTCTATAATTTCTTTATCTAAGTAGATCTCCGGTTTGCAACAACCGTAATAGTTCTGAAAACTCATTCCTCACATGAATCACTACAACAATCTTCTTTCATTGTAATCTTTCACCTAACTGTTCAGTTTCTGTACTATGTAAAGCATGACACCTTCCCAAGTGTACTTTTGATTGAATTGCTCTCTGTTTAAATAGCCTTTCACTGACTTTTCATCATAGCTGTTAATATCAAAATATGGCACAATGTGTTTTTCAATCTTTTCATCTTCATCCATCACTGTTATGCCATTTTGCGTATTTGGCATCTGTCAGTTATTAAAATATGCCAATATTTAACCCTGATTTAGGGTACATTCTATTTTTTCTCTACATAGAAATTGAATCTCTTTTCTGTGCATTCATTCATATACTGCTTGTTAAATAAGTCTCTATTTAGGTACCATTATCTTTATAAAATGAATTTGTTCGCTCAAATGTTAATGTAGTTTAAACCAAGACTAGTCAAAATTCAAGAATTCTCTAATATTATTTCATATCCTTTTGTCCATCACAATAAGTTTTACTTGCATCATTACACTTTTTTATCCTGCTAGATCTTAGGAAAATATCTATACAGCATGAGACTTTCTATATTTATTATTGTTTTAGAAAAGTGCTAAAACATGGTAGGTGTTGAATAAATATTTTTAGAATGAGTCATTGAAAGATACTAGTATTTTCTAAAGATTTAGAAATTGTAAAAAAGCAGCCTAAAGTAATTTACCTTCTAAGAAAAAAAGAATTATTCAACCCATGTTAAAGAATATTAAGTACATTCATTTTCTTTTTGAGTAAAATAAACTGCCATGTTGCTAAAGGGGCAAGGTAAGTGGAAATTATGTCAGGCCCCTTCTGAAGTGTCCATGTTATCAGGCCCATCTGTAGTATAGATTGAGTCAAGTAAACATTGTAAAATTTTTTAAGAAATTAATGAATGAATCATGCAAACTTTTTTTTAAAATAAGGAATTGTTTCACTTTTCTTTAGATGTCAAAAAAGTATTGATTAATATATTGTGAAGTTGACAATCTGCTTTACTAAATTATTTTTAGGGAACTGAGTGCAGAAAGCACCAGTTATTACAAGAGAAACCTCAGGGTAGAACTTCAAAGTGCAACGCTATGAAAATACATTTGTAAAATTTATGGTTAAGAAAATATTTTATATTGATATCTTTGAGTACTTATTAAGTCAATAAAAACTCTTAGAGGAAAAAAATAGCTAGTCTATAACAATGAATTTTCTGTTGGATGTATAGGCACAAATACAGATGAATTTTCAAAAAAAGACAACGATAAATTTTAAGTTGGATCAGTACCAGTTAAAAGTACTTGAAGACTTGTGTATGTATTCATCACATAGACAGTCTTCAAATATACATGCAACTGGTAGTAAGGTTATAATTCAAACCAGCTAAAGCCAGAAAATTTACATGCAAAGATAAACCCTAATTTACACCATTGAGTTTCACTTCCTTTCCCTAGCTCCATTTGAAATTCCTCCAAGAATCTTAAGTCAAAGTAGTGTCTGGAAGAAGTAATCATGAGGAAACCTAAGACCCTGTCACCACTTAGGCAATGGAGATTCCACAAAACCACAAAAGTGTAGAATAATTATTCCCAGCAACAATGTGCAGTTCTGTGCATTCAGTGAGAAAAAAAAAATTCAATTGTGCTATACAACTACAATATATCTACCCAAAGTGGAAGATATTTTGGCATGGATTACTCACTATAGATATTATTTCCTCACGTGTGTGTGTGTGTGTGTGTGTGTGTGTGTGTGTGTATGAGACAGAGGACAGAGTGTGAGAGAAATACAATTTCATCATTAGAATTAAGTAAAACTCTCTGTGCAACCAACACAATGCAATGATTGGGAAAAAATGCTCACCTATTCTTTAAGATAGAAATCTCTATGTATTTCTTTAATGGAAAAGTCATTATTCCAGTAAGATGAGGGTTTGAGAAATTATAGATATCTTTTCCCCTTACTTAATTATATTAGCCATCTAAGTAAAACATTCTAAATGCTTTCTAAAGTTATTGATTTCTCTCGTAGAAATCTATCTGAACTGTATCATAGAGTCATTAACAGGTAATGTAATGCCTTACAAATTATGTACTGACAAAATTTACTGGTAAGGTAAGAGAATCCGGGTGCATTGACCATTTGCTCAACTAATTGTTGCTGCTGTGTGCATCATAGTGCATGCAGCCTCTGCAAAATAGTTTTTAATGAGATCATTAGTCTTTTTCTTATATTATTCCCCTAATTCCCTTCTATATTCTTTAAAACCCTAATCAGCAAAATCATTCACAAAATCACTTTATAAAGTGAAAAAGTTAGCATCAGTGTTGTATCAATGGACTTAACTATTATACCTTTAATATGTATATACTGAACATCTCAAAGGGAGCCAACTGCATTTATTTCTTTGATAAATAATAACAATGATCTTCATAGATACTATGCATATTTGATGAGATTTTAATGTAAAGCATATTTCCTAATATAAAAAATATACCAAAAGCAATCTTTCAATTCTAGTAATTATCTTCCCTAGAATCCGTTAAGGGCAATAGCTTCCAAGTGAATGCTAATTAATTATACATCAAATTCTTTTGGAAAATCCCACACATCCAAAAAAATTAAAATTGAATATGAAATGTACTTGCAAATTATCTGTAGTACAGGCATTAAAAGTGTATAAATGCTGGCAGCAAAGGTTAAGCATCCCAATGAAAGGGAATAACTGGAATTCAATAGATTTAAATTCTAGGCCCAAGGGTAATGAAGATATATATCCAAATAGGATGATACTAACTCAAAATTTTAGAAGAATCATAGCTCTTATGGCATGACCCTACACAAATAATGTTTCTATGTTTTAGTGCTACTATCAAAAATAAAAATAAAAGCCTAGAGATGATGTAAAACTCTCATAAACACTTTATATTTTTAATAACATAAAATACTTATTATCTTATGTATTCTGCTTTAATTTTAACAGTATTAAAACTTTAATTTGGTTTAAAATATTCTAGTGAGAAAATTCCCTATTAGTTTATAGGTGTTCATTGGATGTATTCACTTTAATTTCCAACTTCAAATACTGAAATTTTAAATGTTTCAGCTGATTATCCATAAATCCCAAACACTGGGTGCATATGAACTGTGTTTAGGTAGATAAATGCATCCAAATAAAAGCTAAAGTATCACAATCGCTCAGTAACTACTGCTTTGAAAATTAATAAAACATGCTGCTCTCTAAATCCGTATCTGGAGTCCAGATCTTTTTTCTGAAATTTAGTATTTCATGCTCATTGGATACACCACACATTTTAACACAGCATGTAAATGCCCTCCCCCCTTAGCTGGACTTCATTTTCTTATTATACCCTTTCCCCTGCTCCAAATACTGTTCTTCACACATTTCCTTTTTTTTTTTCATATAATTCTTATATCATAATTTATGTCTAATTATGCTACACTTGGAGGGAGGGAGGGAGAGAGAGAGGGAAGGATGGAGAGGGAAGGAAAGAAAGAAGGAAGGAAGGAAAAAAAGGGAGGAAGGAAAAAAGGGAGGGAGGGAGGAAAAAAGGGAGGGAGGGAGGAAAAAAGAAAGGGAAGGAGGGACATGAATTGATAATTCCGAAGAGACAAGAAGCAGAACTTTAGAACTTTAGTAATTTCCAGGGATTGGAATTCAAAGTAACTGCTAAAGGATATGTATGCTTCTTATTTTGTGGGGTGAAGAGGATTAAAATCTTCTGAAATTGGATAGTGGTGATGGTTGCCCAGACTTGTCACACCACTAAAAACTACTGAGAAGGGAAATAGGCTAACTATCTTTGTTTGGATATCAACTATGGGAAAATCAGAGAATGTGAAGAAGTTCTGAAAGTATGGGAATATTTTGAAAAAAAATAATTGAATTACTTTAATTGATTGTTCACTTCTGATTCTGGACAAGTCTATTCTCCAACATCTGTGCCCCACTAGATTAGAGCTGATAGCACAGGCCTCTTTTTAACTAGGTGTTCATTGAGGTCAGGTGAGTATTTTGAAATCAGCTGTGGTGGGAATGTCTATAGACACAGAAATTTGGGTCACATATGAACCTTTTTGTTCTGTAAATCATTTTATCTCTGTGCCATTATGCAGAGGCAGAGACAGGAAGGACAGTTAAACTCCTTTATGAACATTGAATGACTATCTTAGCCTCAACCAAGATAGGTCTTTTGAATCAGAAAGAGTTTGTAGAAAATATCTTAAAAATTAAACAAAACATAATTAAGGTTTTGGGATAAGGAATTAACCAGAAATTATTTTACTGAGAATCTTAGTTTCATTTTTTTTTTTATTTCTTCAGCTTATGAGGAAAATTAGAGCGAATTTTTCAGATTAGCTATATTTTCAACTGACCATATGACCACATTTTGGGTGATGTTTTTCAGGAATGTGACAAATAAAAATGCTATATTCAAGATATCTTGTTAAAGTATGGTAAACAGCAAGATTACTGGTATGAGGAAATACAAAATGTTTCCTACTTTCTGAAATAATAAAATGATGTAAAACTTCTAAAGTGAAGAGTAGTGATGTAGCCACGAAAAAATGATGATGGCCTTGATAATGCATATATGTGTGAAAGAAAGATTTTGTGTCATTTAATTAAAAGTACAACCCACAAATATTTGTTCCATATGAAATAAATCTATTGTTTTGTTATAAATTAAAATTAATTATATAATTTTTGTATCCTCTTACATAAATCTCACTCTACTGTCAAATATTTAAACCATTTTTCTGTAAACTTTTTAAAATATATACACACAAGTGTATATACACATATATACATATTACACACATATATTCATATATATATACAGATATATATACAAATACATATATATGTATGCATATAATAGCAAAATAAAATATCTGTCTTCCACAAATGGAACATGGCAGTTTCTGTGTAGACACACAAAATTATCCAATGGATTGGGATTTATTTGAAGGTTTAAATGCCTAGTTTTAATACTAGGTGATAAACTAAATATTAAAATCTGAGATACACAGTACAGAACCATTTTAGACTAATGAACTGAAAGGAAAGATAACAGTAAATTAGTCATGTATAAGTCAAATTCCCTAGATATTGCATTTTTAAGAAATCATGTTACTTAATATTGTAAAACATTTGTGATTGACTTAAATTCTACTTTTGTAAACAAATTTCCTTTTATTCTTCAAAATAACTACTTATAATGGACCTTCAGTGTACTCATTCAATACTACCACCAAAAACAACAACAAAATTTTAAATAATATACAATGGCACTTTACTGCTGAGATTCATCCCCAATTCTTTTTTATTTTTTACTTTAAGATATGTTCTCACTAAGTTGTTTATGGCCTTGCTAAGTGGTTGGGCAGTCTTTGAACTTGAAATTCTTCTGCCTCAACAACCTGAGCCACTAGGATTACAGGCATTCATCAGGACCAGCCTCTCTTTAGTTTTTAACATATATTTATGTTCATGTTCAGTGCTTTTGTCTTTTAAAAAACAGATATTGAAACTTGTTTTTTTTGTGCATTTTGACAGTGTCTGTTTTTTAATTGGAGTTTATTCCACTTAGATTTAATGCATTTTTTTCTATTGCTGAATAAAAGTAATTATATATGTGTGTGTATATATATATATATATATTTTTCTTTTCTGTTTACATTCTCTGGTGTTCATTACTTTTTTCTATTTCCCAAACCAATGTTAAAGAAAATATCTTAGAACAACTGAAGAGACTATGGAGCTCACTTTACCTCTTTTTCTTTGGGATGAGTCACCTGTTGTTGCTTAAATAGTAAAACTACATATTATTTGAATTATATACTTATTTATGGAAGAGATCTAGTACATAAATTTATGGCAGCATGGCTGATAGCATTAATCTGATCATTAGCAATTTCCCTAGTTTACTGATATTTTCAAATAAGCCTATTTTTTTTAGTTATTATTTTTATCTTATTATTTTCCCTAGATTTAAATGGTGTTCGTATAAATCAGATCTCTTATATTATTTTAGTTTGTAATGTTTTCACTTTGGCTCATTAAATTGCATATGTGATCTCTATAGTCCTGCTAATATAATCCCTTAAAATTTTCAGACTACTCTGAGAAGAGTTTTAGCTATATTGCAGAATTTTAACATAAACTTTTCCCTTGTGGGTCATTTATAGGTAAATTAAATTGTTGGTTTCTATTTATTTCAACAAGTTAAAAATTTATACTATTACATAAAAATGTACATGTTAATGGGGTAACAGGTAACGTTTGATAAATATATACATAATGTAACATAGAAATCAGGTTAAGCATATTTATTTCCTCAAACATTTATCATACAGTATAATAATGCTATTTATAGTTGCCATTCTGTGCAGTAGTACCACAGAGTGTGTTGATTGCTTCCATCTAACCACTTATCAACATTTCTTCATACCTCCCTCACTTCTGTTCCAGATCACTGGTAACCACATTTATATTGCCAACTCCTATAAGATCATTTTTTAAGATTCCACACATAAACAAGATCATGGGGTACTTACTTTTCTGTGTCTGACTTATTTTACTTACCAGGATACTCTCCAGTTTCATTTCTACTGCTGTAAATGACAGTAATTCATTCTTTTTATGACTGAATATCCTTTCATTGTGTATATGCACCAAATTTTACCTATTAATTTATTGGTTGATGGACTGTTAGGTTGTTTCCATTTCTTGACCACTGCGATAGCACTGCGATAGCACTGCAATGTCTCTTTAACATACTGATTTCATTTCCTGTGGCTATACAGCCAGTAGTAATATTGCTGGATAATACTGTAGTATTGTTTTTAATTATATTGGAGAACCTCCACAAAGTTTTCCATAATGGCCGTTATAGTTTACATTTCCAACCACAGTTTAAAAATATTTCCTTTACTCCTTATCCTTACCACCACTTATTATTTTCAGTCTTTTGTGTATTGGCCCTTCTTACTGGCATAAGGTCATATCTCATTTTGGTTTTGTATTTCCTTGATGATTTGTGATGTTGTACATTTTTTCATGACCTTTGGCCATTTAAATGTCTTCTTTGGACAAATATCTATTTTTCCCCCATTTTTAAATTGGGTTATTCATTTGTTTTTACTATTTTGCTGTTGAGTTTTGGGAATTCTTATATATTCTGTATATCAATACCTTGTTGAATGTATACATTGCAATATTCTTTCATAATTTCATGTTGTCTCTTCACTCTGTTGATTATTTCCTTTGCTATATAGAAGCTTTAGTTTGATGTAATCCCACTTGTGTACTTTTGCTTTTGTTTTCTGTAATCTTAAGATCTTGTCCAAGAAATCCTTGCCCATTCAAATTCCCTAAAGAATTTCTCCTATGTATTTTTTTCCTAATAGTTTCATAGTCTGAGGGCTTAAAATAAGCCTTTAATTCATTTTGAGTTGGTCTTTATAAATGGTGAGAGATAGGGTCTAGTTTTATTCTTCTTGATGTAGATATCCAATTTTTCCAATACCACTGCTTGAAGAGTGCCTTTTCTCCAGTACATGTTCTTAGCTCCTTTGTCAGTTGGTTATAGATACATGAGTTAACTTCTAATTTCCTTATCTATTCCACTGGTCTCTGTTGTCTGCTTTTATGCTAATACCATGCCATTTTGGTCACTACAACTTTACAGTATATTTTTAAGTCATGTAGTGATGTGGTGTAGTGCTTCCTCCTTTTTTTTTTCTTAAAATGTCTATTGATAGGATATTTTCATGGTATCATATACATTTTAGAGTTGCTCTTTCTATTTCTGTGAAGAGTGCCATTAGTATTTTGGTAGGGATAGAATTGAATCTGTAGATTGCTTTGGGTAGTGGGGAAACTTTAACAATATTGATTCCAGAATCTGTTAACACAGAATGTCTTTCAAATTTTTTGTGTCCTTCTAAATTTATTTTATTAATGCTGTTTACTTTTCATTATTGAGTTTTTGGTCCCTATGATAAATTAATGACTTGGTGTAGGAGCACTCTCCATACCTTCCAGCCCCTCCCTTCCATCCTTCCCCATTCTATGCTAATAGACTGTGCTCTTGCCAAAGAGCACCCCTTTGTTTGTGACCTTTGGATCTGATTGGTCCAAGAGTACATATAAGTTTCTGTAGTTTCTGGAATAAATGGTGTTTTCTGCATCTCACTCTGGTGTTTCTGCATCTCACTGGGGCAGAGCAGATTCTTTACCTACACCCCAGAGCCTGGGGAATTTGGCTCCACAGACCGCCACCATCCAGAAAGACCCCATATCATCTTCCTCCCTGAAGACCCCTCCCTCTTCTTTTCTGGACCCCAATTCGACAAGCAGGACCCATGTGGCACCCCCCAAACCCTGCTCTTACCAATAGATGGCGACCCAGATGGGACAGGCCTCTCGACTCCTCGGTCAGTAAGAATTCATGGCGGTTCTCTGGTTTGTCTTGCTGATGAAGGTAACACTAGCTCGTTTTGTCATTGTCTTCTATGTTTGTCTTTGTGTGATTAAGTTAGCTCAGGGAATATCTACTTCCTAGTTTCTCTGACAGTTGCAAAGGGTCTGATCAGCCCAACGACTCCAACCCTACTTTTAAACATTTTTCTATTCTTATCTCTCCTAACATTTTCTCCTACTTTCGGGAGACTTTCCCTTTTTCTTTGACTGTCTATCTACCTATGGCAGGCTGGTCCTGCCTTCTCCCCAGCCTTCCTCTCCTCGCTCCTCAGAGAGGCCCCGGCTACTGCCTCTGGGATTGGCACTGCCCTGCTGCCCTGCTGCCCTGTTGCCCTGCGGTGCCTTTGCTTGCCAAGCTTGCCTTCTCCCAAAGCACAAGCCCCACCCCAGGAGCATGCAGCCCCTCCCTGGCAGCCAGCTGCAACACTCCCAAGATCCTGCAAACAAAGCACTACTCTGAGGGACCCAGTTCCCCTGCAAATTGCTAGGCAAAAGAATAAAACAAATCACTTTTGCTGTGGTTCCACCAGCCAGCCGCAGAGCCCAGGTTCCAAATGGCATTAGCCCCGCCCACCCTTTAGTGGCTCCGTGGGGCAAGCGCTGGCACACTCCTTGCCTCCCCCCCCCCCCCCGCCAGCACCCGTGTACCCCCCCCCCCCGCCAGCACCCGTGTACCCACCAGTGGCTGGGGCCCCACACGTGCATGACCGCTGCCCGCTGGGGCCTAGAGCATCCACGCAAGCCTCATTGCCGCCAGCCTTCTAGCGGCCCACAGGAGCCGCTGGTCCAACACCACAGCTCCCTGCACCGCTGGCGGCTCCACCCACAACCGCCATAATCATGAGCACCAGAGGCAATTCTGAGCCCCGCAGCCCGCTTGGTCAGAGGCACCAGCCCTACTCTGGCAAGGCACAAAGGCACGCCAACTAGCAAAAGCTGTCCCAAAGCCTTAAAGAGACCATGCCCTTGCCACAGTGCTGCTCGCAGAGATAAAATTCCCAAGCATAGCTGCACAGCACCTCAGCACCCCCGTAGCAAGCTATGTAAGCTGCAGGCAGACCAAAGTTGCTGCCTGTGCCACCTGCGGCTCTCCCTCCAAATGTAAAGAGTGCAACCAATAAGACTTTTACATACAATGTATATTTTAAATCTGGCTCATATTCTCCTTTTTCTTTTCGTAATTGGCAGACTTCTTCCACCCCTGGATCCTCCTGGCCTCTCTGAAATTCCTCTTCTCTGCACCACCGCCTTCTCTTCCTTCCAGAAGGGAAGCACTTCAGCGGCAGGCACAGAAAGCAGGCAGGCAGGGTCAGCAAAGGATTGCCCTCAGGCCAGCAACCGGCAGCTGACTGGCAGGTGACTTTTCACTGCCACAAAGCATGGCTGCAGCCGGCTCCCAGACAGCTGGAAAGGCCTAAGGCAGTAAAGGTGGCTCAGAGGCACCTAGCTCCTCTACAGTTCCCTCAGCAGCATCGCTGCTCCTGCGGGGGCAAACCAAGGCTTCCAGGCCGCTCCTCCCATGGCACAATTGGGTCAAATGGTGGTTCCATTTCAAGTTTTCTAAGGAGCCAAATCTGACATCAACTTAGTAAGCAGCTATCTAGTGATAAGGGTAAAGTGATTATTTTAGTACTTTTGTCATAGGGAAAAAAAACTACTATAAAAATCATTGAAAAAATATCTGAAGAGTAATTTTTATGTCTACAATATGTTTGCTATAATAATATTTTTGCATTGTCAATACTAACATTCTATTATTTGTTTTTGGAGGAAATAATGGTAGTTAGTTACCCAAAAAGGCTATAGCTTTAAAAAGTTTCTCTATTTTAAAACACAGGTTTATTTTTTTTTCCAATGGTGGTTAATCTCTTTGCCTTTTTAGTAGGAAAATTTTGGGTTGTAGTAGTATTGGCGGTGCTTGTTATATAGAGACTGGACTGCATGATTCATTTCACTACAGTCAAAATTTCAAAATAATCAATAATTTTGATCCATAGTTGCTATATAATATATTTCAGCAATTGGAGAGAAATTTATGATCATACTTACAAACTGAAGCAGAATGAAAGTGTCAAGTGTTCCAGATTTTATTTTAAAGATAAACAAGCATCTTTTATTTTTGCTTATTTACCAACTGACAGATGAGTCTACATATCTAATGACAAAATAATTTGCAAACTTTCTACTTATTCTAAAAGTTAAAAGTAAGTATATGTGTGGGAAAAGTATTTGCTCTACTGTGTGTACTTAGGAAAATCTAACAAATCTAGTCCAGTAGCGCTCCTCCGATTTGTTTAAATTAATAACTACTTTAAGCATTTTCCACTGTGGAAAACACATATTAGCTAATAAAGCTGTTTAGGCTCTCTGTTAACCCTGAGAACAGTATAACAAAAATAAGTGTGGGGATGCTAATACCTTTCAAGATTTAAAGTAGGGTACTTCAGTTAAACGAAGATTTCAGAACTACGTAAAATGTGAAAATATGCTCAATATTCATACCTTTGTGACAAAGGAAAATGTAATCAGGAAAACAGAAGCAGGATTACTGTGAAGCTCATGCAGAATAAAACTTGATGCCTCATCCTTTCATGATCCCTTCTATTTTATCACTCTAAATAAATATCCAGTTGTGTATGCAATTCTATAACCTTAATTTTGTCTCCTTTCCAAAAAAAGGCTTGCCAAATTATATAAATTTCAGGCTCACAAACATGGATATACTATGTATGTATTTAGTTAGTTAGTTGTATCCTTGTTTGTTCTAATCAGTTGTTCATGACAGTAGTATGATTTTTGATTCGTTGTGTACAAATAGAATTCAATCATTCACATCTCTGGGTAGGGTCACACCATTCATGCAATCATACATCTACCTAGTTTGAGGACCATCTCCTTCCACCATCTTTCCTGTCCCCATGTCTTCTCCCTTTCCTTTCTCTCTCCTTTGGATAATCCTAAATTTTTCTATTTATACCATGCTGCCCCCTTATGAATTAGCATCCATTTACCAGAGAGAACATTCGACATTTGATGTTTTGGAATTGACTTTCTTTCCTTAGCATGGTGTTCTCTGACTCCATCTATTTACCCACAAATACCATAATTTTATTCTCTTTTATTCCTGAGTAATATTCCTTTGTGTACATATACCATAGTTTCTTTATCCATTCATCTGCTGAAGGGCATCTAGGTTGCTTCCACAGTTTGGCTATTGTAAACTGTGCTACTATAAACATTGATGTGGCTGTGTGACTATAGTATGCTGTATTTACATCCTTTGGGTATAGACCAAGGAGTGGGATAGATGGGTCAAATGTTGATACCATTCTAAGTTTTCTAAGGAATCTCCATACTGCTTTCCAGATTGGCTGCACCAATTTGAGTCCCACAAGCAATGTGTGAGTTTGCCTCTTCCCCCACATCCTAGCCAACACTTAGAGACATTGTATTCTTGATAACTGCCATTCTGACTGAAGTGAGATGAAACCTTAGTTTTGATTTGCATTTCTGTAATGGCTACAGATGTTTAACATTTTTTCATATGTTTGTTGATTGATTGTATATCTTCTTCTGAGAAGTGTCTGTTCAGCTCCTTAGTCCATTTGTTGATTGGATTGTTTGTTTCTCTGGTGGTGTTTTTGGAGTTCTTTCTATAACCTGATGATTAATGCTCTATCTGATGTGTGTGTGGCAAAAAGTTTCTCCGAAAATATAGGCTCTCTGTTCATCTCATTGATTGTTGCTTTTGCTGAGATGAAGCTTTTTAGTTTGAATCTCTCATTTAATAATTCTTGATTTTATTTCTTGTGCTTTAGGACTCTTGTTAAGGAAGTCAGTGCCTAATCTGACATGATAAAGATCTGAGTCTACTTTTTCTTCTATTAGGCATAGGGTCTCTGGTCTAACTACTAGGCTCTTAATTCACTTTGAGTTGATTTTTGTGCGTGGTGAGAGAGAAAGATTTAGTTTCATTTTTCTGCATATGGATTTCCAGTTTTCCCAGCACCATTTGTTGAAGAGGCTATCTTTTCTCCAATGTGTGTCTTTGGCACCTTTGCCTAGTACAAGATAACTGTGTTTATGTGGGTTTGTCTCTGTGTCTTCTATTCTGTACCATAGGTCTACAAGTCTATTTTGGTGCCAATACAATGCTGTTTTTGTTATAATAGCTTTATAGTATAGTTAAAATCCAGTATTGTGATGCCTCCTGCTTACTCTTCTTGCTAAGGATTTCTTTGGCTACTCTGGATCTCTCATTTTTCCAACTGTATTTCATGATTGCCTTTTCTATTTCTATAAGAAACAATGTTGGGTTTTTTTTCCTCACAACACTATGTCTTTTTTTAAAAAATTTATTTGTTCTATTTAGGCTTACATGATGGCAGAGTGCAGTTTGATTCATTGTACACAGATGGAGGATAACATTTCATTTCTCTGGTTGTAAGTGAAATAGAATCACACCATACATGCAGTCATACATAAAGCTAGGGCTATGATGACCATCATATTCTGCCACCTTTACTGTCCCCATGCCCCATCCACCCTTACCTCCCTGTGAACAGAGATCCACCATTGTTCACATGTCCTTCCCCACATTATGGATCAGCATTCACTTATGAATGAGTACATTCGGCATTTGGTTTTCTGAGATTGGCTTACTTCACTTAGTATGATATTCTCCAACTCCATCCATTTACCTGCAAATGCCATAATTTTACTCTCTCTTATTGCTAAGTAATATTCCATTGTGTATATATACCACAGTTTCTTTATCCATTCATCTGTTGAAGGGCATCTAGGTTGGTTCCACAGTTTAGCTATTGTGAATTGAGCTGCTATAAACATTGAAGTGGCTGTGTCACTGTAGTATGCTGTTTTAAGTCTTCTGGGCATACACAAAGGACTTAAATAGCTGGGTCAAATGATGGTTCTATTCCAAGTTTTCTAAGGAATCTCCATACTGCTTTCCAGATTGGTTGTACCAATTTGCAGTTCAACCAGCAATGTATGAGTGTGCCTTTTTCCCCACAACCTTGCCAAAACTTATTGTTGTTTGCACTCTTGATAATGCCATTCTGACTGGCATGAAATGAAATCTTAGGGTAGTTTTCATTTGCGTTCTCTGATTGCTAGAGATGTGGAACATTTTTATATATGTCTGCTGATCAATTGTATAACTTGTTCTTGTATTTGAGAAGGATTTGTTTGATATACATAGAAGCCCCATTATTTGAGGCAAAGATATTTATGATTGTTATGTCTTGTTGATGTATGATTCCCTTAAGAAGTATGAAATGACCTTTTTTATCTCTTTTCACCATCTTTGGTTTGAAGTCCACTTTATTTGATATGAGGATGGAAACTCTTGCTTGTTTGTGGGGTCCATGTGAGTGATATGTTTTTTCCCACCATTTCACTTCCAGTGTGTGGATATCTTTTCCTGTGAGATGAGTCTCTTGAAGACTCATATTGTTGGTTCTTTTTTTTAATCCAGTCTGTCAGTCTATGTTTTTAATTGGTGCATTTAGGCCATTTAAATTCAGGGTTACTATTGAAATATGATTTGTAATCCCAGTAATTTTTGTTTATTTTTAGCTTTTACCTTGACTTGTTTTCTCTTTTGAATGGTATTTCCTTTTTTTGTAGTTCCTCTCTTTGTATATTTTCATTGTTGGTTATCATTTCCTCCTCGTGGAATATTTTCCAAGAATGCTGTGTAGTGTAAGTTTTCTTGCTGTAAATTATTTAAATTTCATGGAATGTTTTTATTTCATCATCAAATCTGAAGCTCAGTTTTGCTGGATATAGAATTCTTGGTTGGCATCCATTTTCTTTCATAGCTTGGAATATGTTATTCCATGATCTCCTGGCTTTTAGTGTCTGGGTTGAAAAATCTGCTGAGATACGAATTGGTCTCCCCTTATATGTAATCTGGTTCCTCTCTCTTGTGGCCTTTAAAATTCTATCCTTGGGGCTGGGGCTGTAGCTCAGTGGTAGAGCACTTGCCTAGCATGCGTGAGGTCCTGGGTTCGATCCTCAGCACCACATATAAATAATAAACGAATAAAATAAAGATCCATCAACAACCAAAAAAAAACTTAAAAAAAAAAATTCTATCCTAATTCTGCATGTTGAGCATTTTCATTATAATGTGCCTTGGTGTAGATCTGTTGAAATTTTGTACATTTGGTGTCCTGTAAGCCTCTTGTATTTGATTTTCCACTTCATTTTTCATATTTGGGAAATTTTCTGATATTGTTTCCTTGAAGAGATTGTGCATTTCTTTGGTTTAAAATTATGCACCTTCTTGTATCCCATTAAATCTTAGATTTGATCTCTTGATGCTGTATCATATTTCTTGTATCTTCTGTTCATGATTTTTTACCATCTTCACTGTATGGTCAAATTTATTTTCAAGATTGTATATCTTGTTGTCATTATCTGAGGTTCTGTCTTCCAGGTGATCTAGTCTGCTGGTGATGCTTTCTATTGAGTTTTTTATTTGGTTTATTGTTTCCTTCATTTCCAGAATTTCTGATTGGTTTTTTTTCACAATCTCTAGGTCTTTCTTAAAGTAATCTTTTGCTACTTGTAATTGCTGTCTTATGTCTTTGTTAGAATGATCAATGATTGCTTTTATTTGCTCTTTCATTTCTTTGTTGAATTGTTCAATTTTTGTCTGTAATTGCTCACTTATGTCATTCTTTAATTTGGTGATCATTTGAATTATGTACATTCTGAATTATTTTTCTGACATTTCATCAACTGTGTTCTCAATGGATTCTCTTACAGTGGTACTGAGGTTTATTTGGGGCACTTTCTTCCCTTGTTTTTTTCATGTAGATTGTGTATCATCCTTTCTTGAAACACCGATAAGAGGTATTGCTATAATACACATAATCTTGTATTGACACTCCAGATTACCTGTGTCTTCACTTTGGAGCTACTTCTTTTCCCCCAGTGTCCCTTGATGGGCACTACTAACACTAAAGTTGGTGGCAGATGTAGTGGATGTACCTCTAGAGGGCAGTAGGGGTGGCCTTGGCTGGGCTCCTGAGGCAGCCCCTGAGGGCTGTTTTTCCCCTCTCTTGCACTTCTGCTGGTGAACAGGAACTATGGAGCAGAACTCGAGGTGGGCCCAGGTCTCACTAGGTAGGGTCACAAGCTGGAGAGTCTGTGTGCAACCCTTACCATGAGTGTGAGCTCCCCTGGGCCAGGAGACTAGTAGGCCCTGGTCTGTCTTCAGCTGGGCACCCCTGGAATCCCCTGAGGGTGGTTTTGTGTCTTCTGTATTGCCTTTCCACAGGAACTCTATATCAGAACTGAGGTGGGCCCAGAGTGCACCTGGGTGGGGCCTTTTCACACTGGTATCTCTGCAGGAGACTCTTACCCTGAGTGTGTACTCTCTTGTGGCTAGCGGCTAGCAATCCCTGTTCTCCCTTTGGCTGGACACCCATGGAATTTCCTGAGGGCAGATTTGTTCCCTCTGTGGTTCCTGCCAGTCCACAGGAACTCTGGAGTGGAACTGAGGTGGGCCCAGGCTGCCCTTGGGCAGGGCTGCCTCACACTGGTGTTTCTGGAGCAACTCTTGCCCTGAATTTGGGCTCCCCAGTGGCTAGAGGTAACAGTACCTGGTCTCCCTTTGGCTGTACACCCATGGAGTTTGCTGAGGGTGTATTTGGGCCCTTTGTGGCTCCTGCTGTTCTGCAGGAACTCTGGAGTGGAACTGAGGTGGGCCCAGGTTCCCTTGGGTGGGGCTGCGTCATGCTGGGGTCTCTTAAGTGTTTCTTATCCTGAGTTTGGGCTTCCCAGTGGCTAGAGGTAGCAGTCCCTGGTCTCCCTTTGGCTGGACCACTGAGAGGCTTTTAATTACTGATTCAGTCTTAATGGACTGTTCAGGTTTTCTGTTTCTTTTTGATTAATTTTTGGTGAGGTCCTTGAAATTTGTTCATTTTTTTCAGATGATCAAATTTGTTGGCATGAATTTCTTAAAAAAATTTCCTAAAACAGTTCACTTTAACTTGTTTCATGGTAAAGATATTTATTTTTGAACTTCTAATGCTTAGAAAATAAATAAAATAAACAAGGTACTTTGAAGTTACCACAAGATGCTTTTTATATTTTCTTTACAGCTATTTTTTTAAACATCATCTTTGGCATACAAATGAGAATTAGTAATTAGTAAACAATATAATTGCAGAAAAACAAAATCAAAAGACTAAATTTAATCTTTCAAGATTCATGACTTCCAACGTTTAATATACAATCTTCTGGTTATTATGGATAGACTATATGGATAGATTAAGTACACACACACATATATGCATATATACATGCATATATACATGCATGTATATATGAGTATGCATATACACATTCATACTCATATAACTAGATATGCATATAAATATTGATCTTCTTTTTTTACATTTAGATAATATGACCATCCTGGATATTTCTCTAGGATAACATCTATAAATCTCATTATTTCCCCTTTTTATATGAAAAAGAAAAATTTCCCCCAAATTTAATTAATAGCCATAAAATCACTGTTGATATTAATTCACTTTTCTCTGTTGGAATCTGTTTAAGGAGGACATGATGGCATGCACCTTTTTTCCTAGCTACTCAAAAGGCAGAAGCAACACTTGAGTCTAGACACCTGGGCAACATAGAAAAACACTATCTCTAAAAAACAACAATATAACATAAATAAAGGGAAAAGAAAACATGGATATTAAATTTTAGTGGTGGTTAATACAAAGCCAAAATAAAGAAACCAATGATAAATGTTTCATAGTTTTTCAATTAAAAATTATTTGCTAACCATTCATATATTGCATTGTAAGATTAAATGAGAGTTTTTTTTTAAGAAATATCATATTAGTAAACATTGATTGCTTCTAATTTGCTATTATAATACCTTTATAGCAATAATTACCATTGTGCTTAAGTTTTCCTATAATGCTTAGTTTTTTCATAGGATAAATTTTTAAAGATAACATTGTTGGTCAAATAATGTGTGCTTTTTGAACATCTCTGTCATAAATATATTTATGTACTTAGACATACACAAACATGCATACATACATGTAGATATACAAATTTATGTGTATAGGCATATTCAGACCCATATATGTGTATTGACCAATATAGTACTACTTTTTGTTTTTGAATTCACACAAAACACACATACATACACTTCAGTAGAATACTGTTACATTTTTATTCATATACTCATTTAACATTCCTTGTTCTAAAGTAACCACTGTTTACATTTTTCTAATACATGATATAAATATAATTTTAAATTTTTATAAAGAATTTTAATGTTTTTACAGCATGAATTTTGTGTGTGTGTGTGTGTGTGTGTGGTGCTGGGGACTCAAATCAGGGCACACGCATGCTAGGCAAGTGCTCTATCACGGAGCCACATCCTCAACCCTATGGCATAAATTTTTATATAGATCTTTTAGGTGGAACTTGAATGTATATAAAATAGAGAACAGACTAGTGGTTAGCAGTTAGCTTTTTCTTGCTGTGATCAAATACCTGAGAAAAACAACTATAAGGAGTAATGATTTATTTTGGCTCATAATTTCAGAGCTTTCTGCTCATAGTTGCTTGGACCCAACATTTTGGGCTTGTGGTGAGGCAGAACATCATGGTGAAAGGGTGTGGCAGATCAAATCTGATCACTTCCTGGAAACCATAAAGAAGAGAGAAAGAGAGAGGGATAAAAGGAGAAAGGGTAAAAATATACCCTTTAAAGATATAACCCCCAGTGACCTACTTTCTCCATCTAGACCTCCACTTCAAAAAGTTTCCAATGCCTCCCAGTGACATCACTAGCTGGGGACCAAGCCTTAAACATTTGATCCTTTGAAGAATATTACAGATTCAAAGTCTAACATGATTATATGTTGCAGTCTTGAAAATCGCAAAGAGAATAGATGTGAAATGTTTACACCTCAAAAATAAACGTGTAAGTTATTGCATATTTTGCAGGGGAGGTACCAGAGATTGAACTCAGAGGCACTTGACCACTGAGCCCCATCTTCAGACTTATTTTGTGTTTTGTAGAGACAAGGTCTCATTAAGTTGCTTAGTGCCTCACTGTTGCTGACTCTGGCTTTGAACTCATGATCCTCCTGCTTTAGCCCCCCAAGCCACTGAGATTACAGGTATGTGATTGGCCCAGCTATCTCAATCCTTGGTTTATACCCAAAGGACTTAAAATCAGCATGTTACAGTGACACAGCCACATCAATGTTTATAGCAGCTCAATTCACAATAGCTAAACTATGGAACCAAACTAGATGCCCTTCAACAGATGAATGGATAAAGAAAAGGTGGTACATATATGCAATGTAATATTACTCAGTCTTAAAGAAACATGAAATTATGGCATATGCAGGTAAATGGATGGAGTTGGAGAATATTGTGCTAAGTGAAATAAACCAAACCCCAAAAAACAAAAGCCAGATGTTTTCTCTGATAAGCAGATGCTTACTCATTATGGGGAGGGAGGAAATGAAGGGACTTTGGATTGTGTAGAAGGGAGTGAGG
>CM053405.1:76627004-76642098 GCA_028644305.1 Xerus rutilus
TATATTTAAGAATTCATGGAGTTGGAGTCAACAAACTGAAAAAGAATTGTTTAATACAAACTTTTATGAACTCTTTCAGAACTTTTTATTTTGTCAATAATTTGAAAATCTAATCCAACATATAAAATTATTATTTTAATATGTAACCAATATAAAGTTATTAATGAGTTAGTGTGTATTTTTTATATTAAGTCTTCAAACCAGTTTCATCCCATCACATTTCAATTCACATTATCATTACCAATGAATCTTAAAAAAGTACTGATGCCTGGGTATCAACCGCTGAGCTTCAGAATTTTCAGGTTAGTCTATTGTACAGAAAAGTTTGAAACTACTAGTGTAGTAATGAAGGAAGGTCAGGAAACGTATCTTAGAGAAATGATATTAAACAATAACTTGAATATTGGTATTCATTAGATATACAAGGCATTCTAAGAATTGGGAACTATGAAAGCGAAAGCCAAAGTGTAAATGGGTTTGTAAGTAGAAAAATTTAGCCTATATGAAGCATAGAATCCATGCTTTCACACCACATCCATGGTGTGAAAGGCAAAGTATAGATCATATAGGCTGCTGAATGGCATGCAAAGACTTTATCTTGTAGGAAATGAGACACCATTAAATAACTTTATGAAGGGGATAACACATGATCATGTTTGTGCTGAAGAAAAGCCACTCACTGAACATATTGGCAGGATATGAGATTAGCAACAGAAATCTGTTGGCAGTCTCTTAGCAGGTTGTAAAAATAGCCCAACAGAAGTACAGTGGGCTATTTTTAATAAGGCTCCAACTAGAAACCTGTTTGGAGAGGAATAAAGTTTGCAAGAGAAAAATACAAAGAGATTTGTTTTGAGGATTTCCATTATTTTGCAATTTAAATCTAATTCAGTCCACTCACAAAAAATGCAAACACTTATCCCTTATTAAAATATGATAAATTAATTTTTTCAAAAATATTTTTAGGTATTTAGACAATGAATCAATTTCCAAAATGATTATTCTCAGGTTCTGGATTTTATATCTATTTTAAGAAATCTTAGAATTTTTTTATTTACTAAGTAAAATAGTAATTTCCTTGTAATGATATTTTTAATTGGTTCTTTTTAGTTATATATGACAGTAGAATCCATTTTGATATAATTATACATACATGAAATATAAATTATAGTAATTAGGACTCCATTCTTTTGGATGTACCCAATGGGGAGATTCACTGTGGTGTGTCTGTATATGTACATATAAAATTATGTGAGATTCATTCTATTGTGTTTCCTTTTCCTATGTTTTCTCCCTTCTCTTAATTCTCCTCTGTCTAATCTACTGAATTTCTATCCACTCTTCTCTCCATTATTGTGGGTTAGCTTCCACATATCAGAGAAAATATTCTACCTTTGGTTTTGGGGGGATAGGTTTATTTCCCTTAGTATGATAGTGTTCAGATCCATCCATTTCTGGTAAATGTCATAGAGTCATTCTTAATGGCTGAGTAATACATCATTGTGTTTATATACCACATTTTCTTTATCCATTCATATGTTACAGGGCATCTAGATTGGCTCTATAGCTTAGCTATTATGACTTGAGTTGCTGAAAACATTGATGCGGCTGTATAGTATACTAATTTTAAATCCTTTCTATATATATACAGAGAAATGGGATAGCTGGGACAATTGGTAGTTCCTTTTCTAGTTGTTTGAGGAATCTCCATACTGCTTTCCAGAGTGGTTACACCAATCTTCAGTCCCTCAAACAATGTATGAGTGTATCTTTTTCCCCACATTCTTACCAATATTCATTTTTACTTGTATTCTTGGTAACTGCCATTATGACTAGAGTGAGATGGAATCTCAGTGCAGTTTTGATTTGCATTTCTCTAATTGCTAGAGATGTTGAACATTTTTTCATATATTGTTGATCATTCATATTTCTTCTTTTGAGAAGTGTCTGTTCAATTCCATTGCCCATTAATTGGTTGGCTTATTTGAGTTTCATGGTGTTAAATTTTTTTGAGTTTTTTGCATGTCCTGGAAATTAATGTCCTATCTGAGGTGTAGGTTGTAAATATGTTCTTCCATTCTGTAGTCTCCCTCTTCATGTTCCTTTGCTCTGAAGAAGCTTTTTAGTTTGGCAACATGCATTTATTGATTTTGATTTTACTTGTGCTTTAGGAGTTTTGTTGAAGAATTTGATTCCTAAGCCAACATGTTGGAGTGTTCGGCCTACATTTTCTTCTAATAGGTGCACTTTCTGTTCTAATAATTAGCTCTTTGATCCACTTTAATTTGAGTTTTATGTAGGGTGAGAGGTAAGGGTTCAATTTCATTCTACTGCATATGGATTTCCAGTTTGCCCAGCATTTGTTGAAGAGGCTATATTTTTTCCCATGTATGTTTTTGGTGCATTTTTCTGGTATGAGATTTCTGTACTTATATGGGTTTGTCTCTGATTGATTCTGTTTCATCGGTCTTCATCTCTCTTTTGGTGCCAAAAACATATTGTTTTTGTTACTATAGCTCTATAGTATAATAGTATAAGGTCTGGTATTATAATGCTTCCTGTTTTGTTTTCCTCACTAAGGATTATGTTGGCTATTCTGAGATTTAATTTTGTTTAAAGAAAATAATATATTACACTTTTATACCACAGCTGATATTTACTGGCAAATTTATTTTTCCAAAAGAATTTCATGACTACTTTTTCTATTTCTATGAAGAACATCATTGGAATTTTGATGGAAATTACATTGAATCTGTACAGCACTTTTGGAAGTATGACCATTTTAACAATATTAATTCTGCCTATCTAATAACATGGGAAGTAGCTGGGTTTGGTGGTGCACACTTGTAATCCCAGCAGCTTTGGAGGCTGAGGCAGGAGGATTGCAAGTTTGAGGCCTGTCTCAGAAATTTAGATAACCATGCAATTCTTATCTCTAAGTCCAATAAGTAGCTATGTGCTAGAATATCACAGAAGAAGATAATTCAAGTATTCAAAAAGAAACACATCTTGAATGTTTAAAAATAAAACCACAGAATGTCAGTTGCACTAGAAAAGTGTAATAAGTTATTTTCTTTAAATGAAATTAAATCTCATTCCAAGGGACCATTCTAGTGAGTTGGCACAATCCTGCATTAAAATCCTCCAGGAAGTCATTCAAGAATCTGGAGGAAAAGGGAGGTTATATGATTATCAAAAATTAGTAAAAAGGTTTCAATTCTCCAGAATGCTCATGCTGATAAAATTGTGGTCAAAATCCACATAGCCTTGAAAGTAGCACTTCTAATGCTCTGAAAGATGTGGGCCTAGGTAATTTTTGTGGTTTTGTTTTTATGTACCAATGTACCAATGTGTGAGTGTGCTCTCTGAGTGTTTGGGTAACGCTGAAGCTGATAAGAGGCTTCTGATTCCAAGAACAGAGGAATGCTCCCACTCACCAGACCATCAGTGTGTTTGGTTGAATCCTGGGGTAAAAGGTAACTTTTTCTAAGGCAAGTGCTGTAGGTGTGGCCACAGTCAGCATAACCTACATCATTCCACCTCACCGACCATTCCCTCAGAGGTCCCTTCCCCTCCATACACACAAAAAAGAGTTTATAACATAATCATTTTACTTCAATATTCCTACCTTAATGTAAGACTTTTGGGGGCCTACCTCTGCAGAGTCACGATGGATCATGCTATAAGTTTCTGCTCCCTGGAGGGCCTACAGATGTCTACTTCCATCGCTGTTTTGTGGAACCACATTTTCACTTTCTTCCAGAACCTTCTATAATATGTCTCCCTATCATTGTATTCTTAGACTTGAATTTGTTTAAATAAAAAGAAGTCAGTAAGAGGTTTGTTATTATGATTTTCCACATGAACCTCACCAGTGGCAACTTAAATACTCCTGTAAATATTCTTACACTAAGTAAGTACAAATTTTCCTCATGACAGCTAGTACAAATTTTCCTCATGACATAAGATCTATGTAATTTGAAGGTGCTTGGTAAGGTATAAAGAAGACTGGGGATAAAGAAGCTAATATTTATTGAATGACTATTTGTTACAACTGCTTAATATCCTGTTGTCTTCTATAACTTTATCATTATAATGATACAAAATCATCAATAGGCGGTATCTAGAATTCAGTGAAACAAAATAACCAAATCATTGCAACTGACACAGCTTGCATCAGCACTTTGATTTGCCCTACTCAAAACTCCATTTTTTCCCCTTGTTTTAGTAAGGTTTTTGTTGCTATGAAAAAAATACTTTACTAGAGTGACTGAGAGGAGGAAAAGTATATTTTTGCTCACAGTTTCAAAGGTTTAGTCCATGGTGAACCAATTCCGTTGTTCTGGATCAAAGATGAGGCAGAACATCATGGTGGAAGGGTGTGGAGGAGTGCTGTTTATTCATGGCAACCAAGAAGCAGAAAGAGGAAGACCCACATGCCACGATTAGCATTCAGTCAGTCCATTCAAATCAGGATGGACTAATTAGGTACGAGTTCCTAATTAGGTCCCAACACAGGCACTCCTGTAATCCCAGTGGTGCAGGTGGCTGAAGCAGGAAGATTGCGAGTTCAAAGCCAGCCTCAGCAAAAACCAGGTTCTAAGCAGCTCACTGAGACCCTGTCTCTAAATAAAATACAGAACAGGATTGAGGATGTGGCTCAGTGGTTCAGTGCCCCTGAGTTCAATACTGGTACCCCCCCCTTCCCGCCACACACACAAAAAGGAGTTTATAATATGATCATTTTACTTCAATATTCCTATCTTAATATAAGACTTTTGGGGGCCTACCTCATGTTCAAATGAAAATATCAATCTTCCAATGTTCCCAAAATACAGTCATTTGTTATGTATCGTACTAATATTTTGCCATAAATTTGTCTAAAACCTGCTAGACATAGGTCACAGCAGCATCTTCTGGAATGCATTTGCACTCCATGGACAGAAATCTGACCCCTAACTTCTAGTCAAGCAGTTCAGTGGAAAAACTTCCCAGTTGACTCCTGGGTTCCAGAACTTCTCTGCAGCTTAAGGAATTTTAAACAACTCTAGAAGAAAACATATTCATAAAGATGAGAATGAAGTCAAGTCTTAGCTTCTCTAGATAATCTTTATCGCCGCCGGCTTTTCAGTGAGAGACATGCCTCATACCATGTTGGAGTTAGAATATTGTGGTGTTTTATTTTTGTTTGTTTTTAGATTAAGGGTTCAGATAGAAAGATACAATTAGGAATTTTAAAAAGTGGGGACAAAAAGGACTAGTGGAGAGGCAGAAGTATAGAGCTAGGCATATGATTTAGAGCTCACAGCAAGGTGGCAGGAAAAATTAAAAGCAGAAAAGAACAATGTGGGTCTTGCAGAGAGCACCAGATGCCTTAAAAGAGATGGGTGTGGAGTTGTCTAAGGGACAATCTGCTAAGAACAGATGTGGGTCAGGAAGTGTTAAAAACTTGAATGGGGACCTGGCGCGGTGGTTCACGCAGGTAATCCCAGAGGCTCCGGAGGCTGAGGCAGGAGGTTGCAAGTTCAAAGCCAGCCTCAGCAAAAGTGAGGTGATAAGCAACTCAGTGAGGCCCTGTCTCTAAATATAATACAAAATAGTTCTCGGGTTGTGGCTCAGTGGTTGACTGCCCCTGAGTTCAATTATCCCTGGAACCTCGCCTCCCCAAAGTGAATAGAGAAGCAAACTGCATCTTAGGAGAATATAAGCCACTGAAGGAAATTATGAGGGACTGAAGAATGGGAAGCAGATGTCAGAGTTCAAGGTGCAAAAGTGGAGGAAAACAGAACTGAGGACACAGGGGGAAGAAGTAGCTAGAGACTAATGGTGAGAACAGAGTAAGACAATAACTCATTCCCAGAGAAGGCATGAAAATCAGGCTGCATTTTGAAAAATCCTACAATAAACCATTTTGGTTTTTATAGGGTTAATGGAAAATAATAATAAAAAAACTGAGTTCACCCTGCACCGTGGTGCACACCTGTAATCCCAGTGGCTCAGGAGGCTGATGCAGGAGGATCACAAGGTCAGAGCCAGCCTCAGCAATTTAGCAAGGCCTTAAGCAATGTAGGGAAATCCTGTCTCAAAGCAAACAAAGAGGGCTATAGATGTGGCTAGGTCGCTCAGTGGTTAAACACATCTGGGTTCAATACCTGTTAACAAAAGAAACATATTCAAGTTCTACTATTTCTCTTTGCCAAGATATTGTGATAAACCCTGTGTTTAGCCTCTGTTAGGGACAACACCATCAAATGATTTACCTACACCATAGATTTTTTGATATTATTTTTAAAATATTTCAATAAAATTAAATAGAAAGGCAACATTACAAAGCAATGTCTAAGGTTTTCATAAATTTTCATAAATTTAAAAACTTTCCTGTATCAACTTAAGAATATATTTTTTCTTTGTATGTTAGTATACTGCTATGTATTTTATCTCATATTTTGAAGTTTTAATACAAGATTAGAAACATTATGAAAAGTCTGCTTACACATTATATGAGAATATAGTTGGCCTTATTTCAATTCAGCATGTAACTGATTTATTTCAACAAAAAAAATATTGAAGGGAGGGAAAAATGAAGAAAGGAAGAACGAATGATATGGAAAAGTAGTAAATTAGGTATGAAATGGAAGTACCAGGAACTATTGCTTTAATTATCTATAAGAATCCAAGAAAAAAGTTAGATTCTTGACTAATTGAACTTAAAATTTTAAAGGACCATCAGGTGATTTGTTTTACTCACTGGCATCAATTGAATTGAATAAAAATACATTGTTTATTTGTTAATCTCAATTTTAGCTTTATAAATATACCATTCACTTTGGTATAAAAAACAAATACTCTGTCAAAAATATCATTTGGTACTCAAGATCTGTTTTACACTGTTAGGTATCACGGTTAGAAGAATTTACCATATACTGTTTGACATACTTTCTTAACTGTTAATACTTTCATTGCTTTTACCAAGTCCATCAACATGTAGAAACAGTTCATTAAAACCACTTAAGAAAATCTAATATATGTCACATAATACAGGTGCAACTCTATATTGGTTTCTGAAATATTAATACATTTGAGTATAATTCATTGATTAAGGGGAAAAAATGAAAAGTATATATATAATCTTAGGAAAGAAAAGTAACTATGTAAGCCATTTCCCTAAACCTTTACTCTAATTAAACATGCACTATTTTAGGGGAAATTGTCCACTGTAATACTTGATAGCCTTTACACTAGACTCTATCTGTATCTATTCAAATGTCTTTCTGTAGCAGAGGCACATGTTTTATTTATCTTTTTATCTGTTGTTTAAGAAAGTATAAAAAGGTAGAAACACAGATTGTATGATTATTTGTGCAATGGGGAGAATAAGGACAATCAGATGTTAGCACAGTCCCTGAGTACATCTGGATATTGCTTTACAATAAATACTTTTGAATATAACAATAAATTCATCAACTAAGTCAGGATAAATGAACAAATAAAAGATTTCACCATTACTTGCCTTTAACAATTTAGAAAACCACCATGATTAAGCTCCCAAACTGCTTCATGACTGCTCCGTCATTATACTGTTTTTTTCTGTCTTGAGAGTCCCAAACATATGATCTCAGTTCTCTGGAGTTTATAATCAATTGTGGCTACAAAATACATGGTTTAATTTTCTTTTGAATTTTAATGTTTTCCTTGGGTCTCTTCCTCCTGCCTTCTCAAGCTGATTTTATCACTGTAATATAAGGCAATGGAATTAAATATGTAAATCTTGGCAGCATAAAGTTTTTTTTTTTTTTTTCCTGAGCTGAATTAAAACAGCATTGAGTTTAAAGCTTTCAAAAACAGCTAGGTTTAGTTCAAATATCCAAGAACTGAATTCTCACAGAGTATATTTTATTTAAAATGTCTCACTTAAAAATTTTAGAACATGATACATTTTAATGCTTACATTAATGGAAAATATAGTAACTTAATACATCTAGTTAGGAAATCAGAAAGAACATTGATGCCCATTTACATGAAGAAAGAAAAGGAATGAAATTTAGGTGGACATTTTTCCTTGAATTTGGAATGTTCCCCAATAATTTGTGTTGACAACATGGTCCCCGATGTAGCAAGATTAAGAGAGTGGGGCTTTAGAATATGAATCAATTATGAGAACTACACTCTAATTGGTGGATTAATCCATTTGATGGATTGAAGATTGGAATAGACTACCGGGATAGTAACTGTAGACAATGACAGACAGGAGAATTAGGTCACTCTAGAATGTCCTTTGGGATTATATCTTGTAAATGGTTCCTCACTCTCTCTGCTTCTAGGTTTGCATGAGCTAGCTGAGAAGCTTTCTTCCACCATGCCCCTATGTCATGATGTTTCTGCAATAGAGTTGGTGCAGTATGGACTGAGATCTCTGAAACCATGAGCCAAAATAAACTTTTCCTTTAAGTTGTTCTTTTCAGGTATTTTGGTCATAGTGATGAAAAACTAACACAATAGATTTTGAAGGGATGTTGGGTGGTACTTTTTGCTTTAAAATAATTACTATAATGTAAAAGACATTATTTTATGAATTCACTGTTTCACTGATATGTTATTTTAATACTTATCAATATGCATAACAAACAATGCAGAAACAACAACTAAACTGAACACTATACACTGGTAAAATACTTGTAAGTTCTTAAGACTAAGATGTTTTCAAAATATTTCTTTACAGGGCAAATTCATGAACTATGTACAATTGGGTTTTAGGTATTTACCAGGTTTCATTGAATAAGCATGTCGCTTAAAGGATGGGGATGTAGCTCAGTTGTAGAGAATTTGTTTAATATGTATGAGGCTTTGGGTTCTATGGACTAAGACCTCTGAAACCTTGAGCACCTAAATCATCCTTTCCTCCTTTAAAATTGTTCTCATCAGATCCTTTAGTCAGATCAATGAAATAACTGTCTAAAACAGTGTGTGTATATATTTTATGCATGAAAAAAAATCTGATCTTACTACACATTATACATGAAAGTAATTCAAATGCAATATTATAGGTGTAATTGTTACATTTAAAACTTTTAAATCTTCTATAAGAATACAAAAGGAGAAATTTTATGCATCTTGGATCAAGACACTGTTCTTAGATTAAGAAAAGAAGTGTGAAGTATAACAAAAATATAAATGAAAAATTAGATTTTTAAACATGGTTTTGTACTTTATAGTCCACTGAAAAATTAATATTTAAGACAGAAAATATTTGTAGAACATGAATCTGAAAAATACAACTAAACATGTTTCTAGAATACGCAAGAAATGCAACTCAATAATAACATGATGATCAACCTGATTAAGAAATTAGGCAAAATATTTGAGCAGATAATTTTTGAAAAAAGATTTATGCATAAGAAACAAGCTGATTTTCAATATTATTCATTAAAATCACAATAAGGTATTACTGCATACCAAAAGAAAACTTCAAATGATTGACAATACTACATGGTGTGAATGAGATTTTAGTGCTATTGGAAACTTTATTCATTAACAGGAATAATAAATTATATATCTTCTCTGAAAAATATTTTGGCATTTTCACGTACAAATATAAATTTTCTCTCAACCTAGCAATCTCAAATTGTTGTATTTACCTAAAAGAAAATACATGTAAATGAAACCATCTTGTATTCAGATATTTGTAGCAACATCATTAATAAAACCTTTGGAAGAAACAAAATAGAAAATAGAAATACAATACAAATGTCCATAAAAGAAGAATTTTAAAAAATATATCTGGATAAACGTTGTATGAACTAAGAAACAGATAACATGTTGGTCTGGGTTTTTTTAATAAGACATTGTTTTGAGTCATAGACATTCTATTATATTAACATGGTTTAAATAGCTATAACTTTTTATACTTAAAATGATGCACATAAAATTTCACTGATGTCTTTAAAACTTTATGGAGTAAAAACTTGAAATAAAAAAACTAATGAAATTAAAGATTGAGAAAAAAATCAACCAAAAATCCATGAAGAGGCGATATATTTTAGAGAATTGATTGATTGTTTAAAATAAAAGAAAGAAAATCAGTCAAAATATTTTAATTTTTTTGGAAAATTTATTTAAAAATAAATAGTAAACTAATGGATACAATAAAATGTGAGTTTAAGAAATACTGCCTGTTATTCTAAGTTGAAATAACCAGAATTAAAGCATGAATTTTAGCACTGTATAATGTCCTAAAGTGTTCCAATTTTGTTATTAAGAAAATCTGATCCAAGATCAAGAAATAATGACTTTCCTGCAACCTTCTTAAGTTTCTCCATTGCTCAGTGCTGTATATCATTGGTTGTAAAATACTGTATCACATACTTGAATATACATTTGACTAAGTGTCATTTGATTCTAATGTTACAGTTTCTAAAGAAGTTGTAAGCATTTTTGAAAAAGCTGCCTTTCTTAAGATTAAACATGTTGGGCAATGCTGTCATGAGAATCGTAATGTTGCCTGCAATAGATATTTCCATCATTAATCTAAGCAAAAGTTTAGAACATGGTAATAAGGTTTCCTTATTTTCATAGCTTGAATAAACCTAAAATTACTAACCAGAAAAGTCCCTCTTGTATTGAACTTTTTCATTCTCTCCTAATATTTATTGGACTACTTTCTGAGGAAAGGCTTCATTAGCATTTATATTGCTATGATTTTTATCAACATTTAAAATGACTAGACCTTTTAGTAAGAGAACTATGCAAGACATGCAGGGTGGATAACATATATGCCATTCAAGAAAAAAAAAATGGTGCTACGGTATAAGAGTGAGGGTATGGCTAGAATTTCAAGGTGCAATTCCATTACTTTTGAAAAAGTAGGATTTGGTTAAAAACTGTAATTTTCACTTTTGCTGGTTTTTAAAGTTTTCTCTTTAATATTCAAAAAAAAGGAAAATGTGAACCCCCATATAAATTCTCAAAAATTTGGTGAGAGTTCAATTAATATTAAATAAACAGGGGGTATGAAAAAGTTAATAAAATGTGGTAAATAACTAGGAAAAGCTTTCAATTTTTAATGTGAAAAAATAGGCAAACAAAAACTATCCCACAAAATATCAGAATGTGCTAAAAAATATAAGAGAAAACTAAGAGTACCACAGGAACACAGGAAGAGAGTCATGCTTCTGAATAAGAATTGGAGAAGGAATGGGTACAAAGAATTAAACAAAACAGGATGAATGCAATCCATTTGAAAATGGCCTTAAAGAATGTGCTATACACCTGGAGTAAAACGGAGCACACCTGGAATCCTCACTGCTCCAGAGTGGGGTGTGAACTAAAGGGACAAGAACTCTGGCTGTAGATTTGCCCTTTCAGTTTCTTTCTTTCAGAAAAGACTTGAAACTTGTTAACTAGATTCAAGTGTTCATTACTATACTATCTGCAGTCCATTTTAATTGTTTATAGTCATTAGAAAAATATTATAATTATTAGTTCAGGCAAATTTGAAATTCACACAAAAGGATAAAGAAAAAAATGAAACCGCCATATTAATTCCACTGACAGTTACGGTTACATTCAACGTATTTCTTTATGACACTTTTCTATGCATTTGTTTATACAGGTGTAGTTTTTATGCTTGACTCTTTCTTTGATAGCATATGAAATATATTTTCCTGTGAAGAACTTCAAATAGCAGGAAATATTTGGTCAAAGTGAAAATGACAATCTTTTTTATTTCTTCTTATTTTTGGAATTCAAAAACAAAAGCTTATTTTTGTGGATTAAAAGAAAAATATAACTATGCAACAGAAATCTTTGGGACTTGAATTTATCAGTTTTGTGCTTTTAATGTACAGCTATATTTTGACTGCATGTGGATGGAGCTATTTTGACATGAACATGTATTTCAAAGAATTATTGTACTTTATCCACAAAAGTGCAATTTCATCCCTAAGCAGTTTCCCTTCAAGAGAGCAATGTAGGATAGCAGTAAGCAACTGTTTCACAAATCGTTATATTAGCAGAGGCATCCTCATGATAATTATGGTGCATTTTAAAAGCTGCACAATTGTTTTTTTGAAAGCTATATACTACAACACCATAAAAAGCAAAGCAGAATGTTGAAATCCCAGAAATAAGAAACTCAAAGCCAGCTTATAACATCTCCAGAAGCCATTTCCTTGGTATCAAGTTGTGGTTCCATAGGCATAAATGGGAATTCACTGATCATTAATATTAAATATAGATTTTCCATTTTAATAGATAAAGAATCTGGGTAATAGAATAAAATTTATACGAAGCTGATTTCCTTCATCTCTATGCAACAAGGTTTTTTCTTCTGGATAGAGCAGCATAATCTCAAATACATCATGTGGAGGCCATTGTTCCCTGAAGCAGAGTGCAAAAGCCGATGAAGCTGGGAAACATGTATGCATAGTAGCTCATAGTTGAGTGATTTTTAGATCAAACAAAAATAATTCCTTGCCCAATTCTTAAACCCAGAAATCTCCATTTTTATAACAGAGATGTCAAATAGTTTTTATTTCATCACAAGTATTGACAATTAGTATCAGCTGCTTGGAATATCACATCAAGGAGACTTCGGAAAGACTGCCTTGAATGCATATCTAGATTTGATTTAAGCAGAGGAAGGGGTAATATAAATATATTCTGTATCTGACTTACATGGTCTTTTAAGAGGATCAAATTAACTGTCTTTAATATGAGCACATACAATAAATCCACAGGATAATCTTTTGATGACTAATATCTTAGTCATCAAGGAAAGTGTCATATTGTAGTTATTTGGGCCACAATATATGCCTACTGAACCACTTAATGCCCAGGCAAATGTTTCTGGGAAATGTCATAAATCAGCTTCAATGTACTTCATGAGGACATCAAAAAAAGTCTTAGTATTAAACACTCAGAGGCACTAGCATGATGAATTAATTTAAACAATTTTTCTGTAGGAAAGCACTATGAGGACAAAATGAGCTCAAGGCTGAGTATAGATGCTATAGACTTAAGAAAGGAGAACAGAAACACAGTGGTGGTGGATACAGATACCACCATTTGCCAGTTGAAGTTTCTGTCCAACTTGAGCTCCTCTTGCTGCAGTCTCCCATGTGGCTTGGATAACAGTTGTGTATCACCACTCCTGGACTTTGTCATTTGGTTCTTTTAAAGACCTTACACATATTTAGGATTTTTTTTAATATATTCACCTTAACTTATATTCAGTTCACAAAAATAAAGAATAGGAAGGACAGCATAGGCATTTGTCAGGATCTTACAAGTCTCAGAAAACAGACATCAATTTTTTACCTTTTGCTCCTTGGTTAGGTAGTCATCCAGCATAATGTAAATATCATAGGAGGTGCTGAGTTTTTGTTCATAAGTAGCATGCTTAGTTTGTAGAGGTTTAAACTGTGTAACTAACTGCATCTTAAGGATAGGTGATAAATCTACATCATATGTAAAAAGATGAAAAAAAACCAACGGTAAATTCAGCTACAACTTGTACAAGATGTTTTCTCTTTCTAATAATGTATTTATCTTAAATCAGTCACATTACTTATTATAATTCCCTTCAGCTTATATCTTTCTTGATTTGTTTGTCTTTTTTTCATAGCAAAAATAGAAATATTTTCTCTTAAATTACAGTAATTAAAACTCATCACAAAACATAATTTTCAAGGAAAGAAATATTTTATTTCACTTCATCACTTTAGTAGCTAAAACAGATTGTTTGAATAAGCTCTCCTTAACCCCAAGACTTATTTCTAAACATTATGTAGTTATTCTGATGTCTTTTCAAGCTAATAATATAAAAGTATAGTTACTTTCAAAGAATAGAATGAAAACTAAATCTTTCTACAATTGCCAGTTTCTTTAATGCATTCTATTTGATACTGATTCTAACAAGCTACTGTGACATCACTTCTTGAGGATACTATTTCATAATAATTGTTACTATTGCAGCATTCTTAAAGATGTCCCTAATCCATACCATATTTCCCAAGATTGTTCAAATTTTTCCTATGAGAATGTAAAAACTAGTATAATATTGATATTTTTTGTTTTATTTCTTCAATGAAATGAAAACTCTGTACCTTGCAGCTGGCTCAGCCCAGGAAATAAATGGCTCTTTCTGGCCTGCCAATTTGTACATAATCATTACACTTAGAAAGTGGAGCCATTGTAGTCTACATAAAAAAGGAAAGGTAAGTGAAGAAGAAAGAAGAGAAAGTATGCCATGAACGGGATATAAAAAATGCTCTCTTTGGGGGCTGGGGTTGTGGCTCAGTGGTAGAGCTCTTGCCTCCCATGCGTGAAGCACTGGGTTCAATCCTCAGCACCACATACAAAATACATAAATAAGTAAAATAACGGTTTAAAAAAAATCTTAAAAAAAAAAAATGCTCTCTTTGGCAGGTCAGGGTAAATGGAACTCAGCTGCTCCAACAAAAGCCATCATTCAGAGTCAAGTTACTGAATCTTAACCCAGGGCAAACTTTGATGAGGTCTTTTGCTTCCTAAATTAAGAAAAGGGAGGGCAAGTGTTAAGTCCTATTGCCAGGGCTAACCAGTGACATGCATTAGAATAGACTTTTCTGTGAGGAAGTGTTTCTTCAAGAAAATAATAAACAGGAGATTGGGGAGGTAACACCAATTCCATAATCAGAATCTTTTCTTTGTTTATTTTATTAATAAAACTTGCTTCTGATAATCAGAGAGGAGAGAAAAACCCATAAAAACTGAAGTTAAGCCAGGCGCGGTGGTGCAAGCCTGTAATCCCAGTACTTAGGGAGGCTGAGACAGGAGAATTGAGAGTTCAAAGCCAGCCTCAGCAATGGCAAGGCACTAAGCAACTCAGTGAGATGCTGTGTCTGCATAAAACACAAAATAGGGCTGGGGATGTGGCTCAGTGGTCGAGTGCCCGTAAGTTCAATCTCCAGTACCAAAACAACAACAACAACAACAACAACAAAAGCTGAAGTTAATGTTTATTTTATTTTATGGTACAGGTTTCTTTTTTTACAAATATGTGGAAGAACACGAATATGAATGAACCAGGGCTCACAGCAGCCCTTGCCAATTTTAA
>CM053405.1:76642598-76676064 GCA_028644305.1 Xerus rutilus
GGAAAGAGAGAAGCATTTATACCATATCAGTTGTTTTGATTTTCAATTAATAGAAAGAGACAAAGTAGAAAAGTAAAAGGAATACATTTTGTGATAAATAGAAGATATCTTAGAATGTATAAAATGTATACATTTGAAATTGAAATGATCTGTAAGATACAGAGGAGTAAGAAAGATAATCACATCCCTGTATTTCTGATTAATCATTTTAAACACTCAAAGTGAAGACATGAAAACCTTCCAATGATTGCAATCATATAAGGAAAATGATGATTTGTGTATGACTAATCCAAATACTCTATGATACAAAGGTATTTATTTTTATTTTTACTTCCCACAAATTATATCTGGGATTCACTTGAATACATAAGAAAGAAAAAGGAATGACAAGCATAGGAATATGATGTTGAAAAGCTCCAAATATAGCTATACAGAGCCAAGACATTATAACCATTCCATGGCAAGAAGATTTGGAAGCCCTGGTAAAAAGATCATGCAGAGTGTTACCTTTACCACAAAGCTTTCAGCCTGATTTGTTTGAAAATGTTTGAATTGCCTGTATCATTCATAGACACTCTAACAGTTGAGGAGTCAAACATATTTGGAATTAAATAAAAAGCTAGGAGAAGAAATATGTAAATTTGGTCCAGTAACATGAATAGAGGAAGAAAAAAAAATCAGGGAAAGAAAGAAATGAAGGAAAAAAATCAAACAGGAAAAATAAATAAGGAATGAGATCAGGTAGAAGGAAGGAAAGATGAGAATTGGGAAAAAGGTAGATGGGCAGGTCACATAGTTTTTTAAAACCACAGTCATATCATGGACTAAGAGGATGACTGTGAGGCTGAGAACCTCCTACCATATTAAATGCACAGTCAGCAACAGATTTCAGACGCATGAGGTTTTATTCTCACAGAATTCCATTCTCTTTTCATGTACCTATTGTCTCATGTCCTACTCTGGTTCTACACTTTAAAAAGTTTAAAGAATATTTCCCAGATATTTAAAGGGGAAGTAAATTTTTTAGAAACTACATTAGTTGACAAGTTTGGAAGTTATACTACTTCTCATGAAAGCTTGAAGGACTTTCAAACAAGGTGTTGAGTTTTGAGACACTATGTTGATTTGGCTTCACTTTTGCCACTGTATCTGCAAAGCAAGAAGAGAAAAATGAAGAAGTTTGTCTTATGTCCTGATGAATGTGGTAAGGTAGTAAGGAGAGAAAGGGTGGGTATCAAAACCTAATGCTTTTAATAATACATTTAAGGACTCTCAGTACTTACATTAACTCTTGAGTAGTATGCAGAATATTATTTTGCAAGCAATTAAGTAGTATATAATTTATGAAGATTACTTATTTGTATAAAGAATAAGGAAGAAATAAAATGAGACATGTTTGGCATTTAATCGATATTTGCCAAGAGCTCTCTGTAATGAATAATAACTATCAATACAATAAAAGCTTTTTTAACTTTGGGGCCCATACGTATTCCAGACAAAAGCTATTGAAAAAGAGTCTGATTTTAGAGAACACATAACAGTTTTTTCTTGCTCTTTTGTTCTTTCCTTTAATAACATTCTATTTCAAGATGACAAGGAAAACAAAATCTGAGATTTCTTTCAGCAGACTTTTTTGCATACTCAGATTTGTTTAAATATGTTACAGAAGCACAAGAAGGTTTCATGAAAAGCATCACAGATGTGGTTTCACCATAAGAAAAAAGGTATTTAAATAATAAAATATGGTATATGTTAGAAAGAAAATATTAAACCAATGAAAAGGTAATCATCTCTATTTATGATAATTTGAGCAAAATTCTCAATATCACAAGAGAATATAGAAGAAAATATCTTACCTTACATGTTACTTAGCACTGTCTAAATCTATTGCTCCAAATCAAAACTAAACAGAAAGAAAAATCCTATTTTTCCTTTGTTGACCAAATTAGTGTCATAATTGTCACATCAGCAGAGAAGAATGTGAGTTCTCAAATAAACATTTAATATATGTTCCTCCAAGATTGCTTGCCTTTAGTTATGCAAATAACACAAAAGAACAATTTTTTTAAAACAAGTTTTATCAATTGGTAAACAAAAATCAACTCTCTTCATTGTCATTTATTTCCTTCCTGAATGTCCTAGCTCTAACATTGGTTGGAGTAGGGAAAAAAAGGAAGTCTGACATTGGTATTATACAAATAGCTTTCTCTGTTTCAACTATGTCGGTGGGAACTTTTTACAGTTTTTCTTGTTTGTTTATTTGTTTTTATTTTTATATTTTGCTATGGCAACAACTGTACTTGCCCAACTTTGAACATCTGTGTGACCAGATAAAAAGACAAGATCTGAAAGTTTACAGTAACTGTAACAGCACTGCTTACTACTCTTGGATAATTCAGTACATATGGGGTAAAATTATATCATCGTGAATTTACACAGTAGATCAGTTTCCTGTGTTATATGTTATGCCAAAGCAAAGTTCATCATTCTGGCCTTCCATGTGAAGAGGAATCATCTTATCTCCCCTACAGCAAATATAATCTGACAAGGCATCTTTGAAGTAAACCAAACTAAGCAGATATGAAGCCTGGTATTTCTTTTGGATTTCAAGTCTCACTTCATTTGTTTTGAGTTCAGGGAATCTGAGGAAGGCCTTATTTTCACGAATGGCTAGAGATCCTGTATTTATTTTCTGTTCTTTTTTATATGAACCACCTTTGAAGCAATGTTGACTTAAACATCAGGTTGTTCTGGTTTTTTGTTTGTTTGTTTTTTCTCATCAATCACTTAAATATTATCTATCCTATGTTCTTTTGCTATTTCTTAGTTCATACTTTTGACTTTTGGGGCTGAGGCATAGCCAGTGGTAGAGAAATTGCCTAGCATGTACGAGGCCCTAGGTTCCATAAATAGCTCTGCACAATACATAAATAAACATAGTGTTGGTTTTTGCTGAAACTGCTCTTTATATCATCTGGAATAATAAACATGAATAAATCATTGGGCCATTCTTTGAGAGAAGAAATTATACTGTTTGTAAAATGTTTAGGATTTAGTTGCAGACAAAGGACAGACATAGCAATGAAAAGCACCATAAAGTAGACAATTTTATGAGGAAAACAAATCGTTAGGGCAGAAAATATTCTACAAAGCCTGAGAAAATTATCCCTAATGCCTGGGGCATTCAGAAGGCTTCCTCTAGAGCAAGTGTTTAAAGTAGTCCTTGAAATTGGATCAGGATAGTTGAGAAAAATTGTTTAAGCTGAAGATCTGTGTGATGTGTTAATGAAAGTGAGAAGACTACCAAAAATAGGGGTCTCTGCAGGACAAAAGGGAGAGTTGAGTGTTAAATGAGCAGAACTTCAAAAGAATGTTAGAAGACTCTGGGTAAAAGAAATGCAAACATATTAACATGAGTATTTCAGAATATTTTCTTTGCCCTCCTTGAATAAGTATCAAATGAAATATTTCATTGAAAAAACAGGAGGGTACTTATGTCTTAGATGTTATACAGTATGCTGATTGAATAATTTCAGTGTTTATAATGGTACAATTTGAGTGGTAATTTAATATTGTATATATTATTTTTTTAATAAAATGATATTTTAGTGAAAACATCCATTTAGTCATTTTATTATAAACCTATTAAGTGACTTTGTCATTGAATCTGAGTTTAAAATAAATATTTTGTTTTGTTTTTGCTTCAGTTTTATGTTTAAGACAGAAAATATTAATATACTTTGATTTCATTTTGTAAAAATTTGCAGAGCTAAGTATTATTTCACTTTGATTATGATCATGAAAATACTTTGTTATTAAATGTTTGAAAGTAAACACATAGTATAATTAGAAATTAGAAATATATCAGGCTTAAAATTAATAAGCATCATGTGAATATATCCAGTCATAATATATATTTTCTTTAAAATAATATTGTTATTAAGTAATTTTCTCTAATACCCACTCATTAAAAATATTGCCAGGTGCAGTGGCGCTCACTTTTAATACCAGCTATTTAGGAGGCTGAGGCAGGAGGATTACGAGTTCAAAGCCAGTCTCAAGAAATTAGCAAGACCCTGTCTCTAAATAAAATATAAAAAATGGATGGGGATGTTGTTCAGTGGTTAAGAACCTCTGGGTTCAATCCCTAGTACCAAACACAAACAAATAAAATATATATATATGTATGTGTGTATGTGTGTATATATATATACACACATACACACATACATATATTAAATAATTATAATTATTAAACTCATAAAACAGTTAAAATGAATGGTAATTACATGAGTACTTTAAACTTTTAATATTTAGCAGCTATTTAGGTGGAGATTTGGAAAGTGGAAGTTTCAAAAAGAGAACAGAACAATAATTGATAAACAGTAGGTACAAGAAACTTTGAAACTAGGCCTAAAATGTTTGAAGGAAAAAAAATACCTAAAAAGAAATTCTAAAGTAGTTATGAGTTAAATGATTCTGTCAGTTATTCTGTCTTACTAAATAGACAAACCAAAACACTTATGACTTTAGGTTCTGTATTAAAATTTAATTTAGTAATGATGAAAATTCTTATAATAACGATAATGTTTGGGATAGTAAGGATTTTTCACCAAGAAACATTTCTCATTCTTATGTGATTTTTGGAAACTTTATCTTACTGATTTGTGTAAGAATAGATTGTAAAACTTTAATCTAGACACAAAAGGAAAGAGATTAGATACATAGGTGAGAGGAGAGAATAGCAATAACTGGATACCATGTATGCACTATGGTCAGTATATTTATTATATATTTAATTGACTCAGCAACAGTGTAAAACCACTGAAAACTTCACGTGAAGTGATTAGCCAAAGGTCACACATTTGGGTAAGAGACAAAGTAAGAAAATCAACTCAGCTATCTGACTTCAATACCCATAGGTAGTCTATGACACTGCCTTGAGGAAGAAACCACCCTCAATCAGATGTGGCTCTGGCTTCTGGACACAGCATGCCCCAGATGATTTTAATACAGTAATACTGATACAATAAAACAATAGTACTGTTGATAAATACAGTATTATTGATGATACCATTATTATGTGAAGCTGTTGTACAGATCAAGGCAAAGGCTACAATTTCCTTAACAATATCTACATTTTCCTTCTCGCAGAAATAACACTAATTTTATTGCAGAGAGAGTGAGAGTCTGCATTTTCAGTTTGCATTTTCAACTTTCCTTGCAGAGTGGAATGCTTATGCAAAATAGTTCCAGCCAGTGGGGTGTAAATGAATGTTGTTGAGTATGTCTTTGATCAAAGTTACTTAAAATATTTAGAGCATAGCGGGCAGTAAATCCATGGGATATGATATTTTGGCCTTGTCCTTCTTGCTGTAAGGAAAGCTGATACAACACCCTGAAGTGAGGAAGCCATCTTAGAACTAGGAGTAATGTTTCATAAGTTATGAACAAGTTTTTTGAGTTCTTTATGAATCCTGGAGATTAATGCTCTATCTGAAGTGCGAGTGGTAAAGATTTTCTCCCATTCTGTAGGCTCTCTCTTCACATTCTCGATTGTTTCCTTGTAAAGAATCTTTTTAGCTTGAGTCCATCCCACTTGTTGATTCTTGATTTATTTCTTTCACTTTAGGAGTCTTGTAAAGGAAGTCGAATCCTAAGCCAACATGATGTAGATTTGGGCCTACTTTTTTTCTATTAGGAGCAGAGTATCTGGTCTAATGTCTAAATCTTTGATCCACTTTGAGTTGAGTTTTGTGCAGGACAAGAGATTGGGGTTTAATTTCAATTTGCTGCTTATGGATTTCCAGTTTTCCCAGCACCATCTGTTGAAGAGGCTATCTTTTCTCCAATGTATATTTATGGTGCCTTTGTCTAGAATGAGATAAATGTGTTTATGCGAGTTTGTCTCTGTGTCTTCTATACTGTACCATTGGTCAGTTTAGTGCCAATACCTTGCCATTTTTGTTACTATGGCTCAATATCACAAATATATATTGTGTTTGATATAACACAATATCAAAAGGAGCTAGATCCCTTACAGCATTGTAGAGTCATTCCACAAGTCCTAGAATGCCTTTTTTTTCCTTCAAATTTTTCTTTCTAAGGATAAAAGAACACAAAAACACATTAATTGTTCAACCTAAAATTTTTCAAATTTTTCAATTTATGGCCTAAATCAAAATTCTAAATTATGTTTCAGCCTTCATGGAAAGCTTTCAATCATTGCATTTATGTGGTATAAAATATCCAGACCAATGTAAAAACAAAACCAAAAAAACCTCTCAATATTATTTCCCTCAATAACTAGAATTTTAATGTCATAAAGAAACATATTGTTGGGCACAGTGGTGCATGCCTGTAATCCCAGCACTTTGGGAGGCTGAGACAGGAGAATTGAGAGTTCAAACCCAGCCTCAGCAATGGTGATGCACTAAGCAACTCAGTGAGACCCTGTCTCTAAATTTTAAAAAAACACGAAATAGGACTGGGGATATGGCTTAGTGGTTGAGTACCCCTGAGTTCAATATCCTCATCACCAAAAAAAAAACAAAAAAGAAAGAAACATATAATATAGGTTCTCTATCCATTAATTAATGCTTGCTTCAAATTTAAATTAACCATGCTTATGGGAAAAAAGCATTTTCTAGGTAGTTTTCTTACATTAGTTATAATGATCAAACTTTTACAAGGATAAGAAATGATATTTGGGGCCTGAATAGTATAATTTCCTCTATCATTCTAAAATGTCTAGGAATCAGACACAATCGATCATAGGCACTGTGAAAATAAAATGTCATGGTATCTCAACCTTTTGAAATGAATTTTTATGGGGATTAAGAGGAACCATCCTATAAAATTCCCTGCCAATAATGTATTTCTGTATAAATGAAAATATAAATATTGATAGTAAAACATATATAAATATCATTAGTGTAGCTTAATGTTTTTATATTGCCGACAGAATTTCTCATTATATCTTCAATTTGCAGTTACTAATTTTACAGATATAAAGGTATTTCTACCAATTCTTTTTATAAATATATTATCTGTATTTCTATAGTTTTGAAGTGGTTTTATAAATAAATTACTTGTATAAGTATTCATGTGATATGATTTAAATGGTTATAATTATTAAACTCAAAAAAGTTAAAATGAATGTTAATTACATGATTACTTGAAATTTGAAAATGAGAAGTAATATTACAATGATCATTTCCATTCAATTTTAACTGAAACATGTAACAACATTGTAGTGTAAGACATTTTCATAGTTTTGTTTTCAATATTTCATTATCAATATTTTGTTTTCATATTTTTAAAATAAAATTTCAATTTTAAATAATGTTTTCATTTAAAATAATCTGCATTAGTTTTCTGGGGGAATATAACCCACAGAATCTGCAAAAACATGGTCAGAAAAGAGTACATTTTGGGATTTATTTCCATTCAAGAGATGGTAATGTATTTATTATCTGCCACTCACCTTAAAAAGAAGTTATCAGATGTGTAATTTTTCATCTTTTTTAAGAAAAGTTGTATACAATTTTTAAGTTAAAAAACTGTAAATTATTAATATAATTACATTTACTTATATAATTTTTGACTTCATAAACTATGAACATAACAGTTTAGTTTATATGTAGATTTTTATTTAATTAAGTCTCAAATTTTCAAAATATCTAATTATTGAAAAGATATGTATGGATAAGTTATTTGACAAAATTCAACATATTTATTTATAATTTTTATCTTCTTAAATTAACTTTTAATCCACTCTGGAACCTTATTAATTATATTAGGGATTATAAAACATAATAATATTCAACACACTTGAATATAAGAGCAATTGAACAGATCCTTTTAATATCAAAACCAATCTATGATTCTTTCCTAAGAGTTATATCTAAATATTCAAGGAATACTTTGGGAAAGAAAGAAAATGGTTTGCCACTGATGGAAGAAAGAATGAACCTCTAATTTTCTTAAATTAATATTTACCAGCAGGTCTTTGTATTCATCTTTGTCTAAATGCAGACAAATAGAAAACTGTTCAGTTAAACCTCTTGTCAGTATCTGCAGATGCTGAAGTGGCTGAATATGTTTTCCCTCAAGTTGCATGCTGATTTCCTAGTGAGGAATAAGCTGAATGTCACAGATTATTTATTTTAAATACTTCATATCTTCTCTTATACTGCTACTTTTACACCCTGGTGATTTAAATTAACAGTATACTTAAACAAAATATAACATTTTAAATAAGATTAAATGTTTTCTTTAACTCCTATATAATATAAACATAGTATTTAAAATGCTACCTTTTAAGTTTATTTATGTCATTCTTGACTGCATAAAGTATAAAAAATAACAGTTTTATTTACATGTAGTTTCATTTTTAAACCAATGCTCAAAATTTCAAAATATCATAATATTGAAAAAAATATGTATGGTTAAACTATTTGATACATCCAACATTTTAATTTATAGTGTTTTATTTCCTAAATTAATCTTTAATCCACTCTGGAAACTTAATGAATTATATTGGTGGTTATAAACAGTAATATTCAACACACCTGAGTAAAATTTGGCATCTTTTCTCATAAAATAAATGTATTCTAACAATATGAAAATTGAGTTAATTTGCTAAAACATAGAAAATGGTTCACAGACTATTTACTAACATTCAACTTGAAGGAAAAGACTAACCCAAAATCATTTAAACTTGTAATTAAAAAAATCACTGTAATGACTTTTCAGATTTCATTTTTTTTCTCAACTGATAAGAGAGAGATTGAAAAGGAATCAAAGCACACTACAAATGCTTCAGCAAGTGGAATTATATCATTTACAAAAATATCTTAAATTCTTCTAGAAAAGTAGGAAAACCTCTTTTTAAATTTACATGTGCAATCCATCTGCTGTTATTTTTAGCCAACCATTTGATTCAGATTGAGAATTTCAGTATTCTGGGAGGAATACTGGTTTTCTTTCAGCACTGATGTTTATTATGTTCTTTCTGGACAACAACTCCATAAGTTTGATGTATCATATTAATTTGTTTTGTAAGAGTTGATCAATTAACTTGAGAAAACTCTATGCAGTGTTGATTCAATCACATAACAAGCATAATTTAATATAAATGGTGCATAAGACATTGATTTTGCCCAACTGCTCTGTAGAATTAGTGTCACTAAGGAAGGCAGCCAAGCTGAACTAACAATATTAAGCATTTGTGCAATTTATCTCTTACTATAATGAACAGTAAATGATATAATGACCAACAAGATTAATGATAAAACAAACATGCTAGTTAGATTCATGCTATAGAAGACCAATTCACAGTATTACTTGGTAATCAATAATTTGAAGATGAATTTAACCAATAGGAGCATAAAATCAAGCAGCAATCTTTCCTGAAACATACTCATTATTATAGGCATATAAAAATATATCCAAGATTGGATATGCAATGATTTACCCATTAAACTTTTGATAAATTTATTTTCCAGAATCTTAGCCTAAAATTATATATTGCCATGAGCAATTTATTTCTTTATATTTCCCAAAATTGATGAAACCCCGAATGGTTAGCGATGCCTCCTTCCTGATTTTACTACAAGTGTAGAGGGTATTTATTAATAGTATTCATTCATAACGAATGTACTTTCCTTCCAGTGGCTTTGCTGAATGTATTTAACTAAAGGAAGAAATGTGTTTCTAAGGATACAAAGTAAGAAGGCGGATGGAAGAAATCTCTTAAGGGAAAATATCAAAGGTAACAAAAAACTATTCTGATTTATTGTCCTTTCTCATCAGTCTCTCCAATTCACTAACTCTGATGGTCATGAATTCTTTTCAGCTAACTTATGGACTTTATATTCAACAGTAAATTGTACACTTTTAGCTTTTGAGTTCTTTTTCTCTAGAAGGAAGTAATCCAGAGTAGTTCAAAGCCTCACAGTTAGTGGAAGTATTTTTTTTTCTTTTGACTTTGTGACTTACATGGAATACAGTGGCTAAAACTTATACTCTATAGTTCCTTTACTCAGTGTTCCTGTATCAAACTTGAACGATATCCAGTAGTTACTTGCTAGCCAAAAGAGAGTTGAAGTATCATTCCCATGCTCAACTCCACTATAAAATAATTATCCTAGCTCTGTTTGCATTCAAATAAGTCATATAAACGAATTTTACATTAAATTCGTATAGCATCAAACATACTCTAGTAGTGTCTATTCTAATCTTCTACAGAGCATCATTTTCTGACACAAAGATATTAGAACAATGTTTTTGGTCAAATGTGCAGATAACAAGTATTTAAAATTATGTGATTATAGCATAAAAATAATGCTTAATAAAACTTACATAGGACTTTCTATGTCTCAGGTTATACTTTCAAATGCTTCAGATATAATAGTATTTATATCTGATAATATCAATTAACAATATCTGATCATATCAATTATCTGGAACAGATTGTAAATATTACCCTCCAGGTTATAGATATGGAAGGAGAAGTTAAGTAATTTGCCAAAGATCCTACAGCTATTAAGAAGAAGATGTGTAGTTTTCATCAAAACTTGTAGTTATTACATAATTTCTTCCTAGGTAACAGGAAAGAGGATTTCCCCATTCCACTTCATTTTTCAAAGGACAGCTAAAGATTTTTGTTGTTCATTTCTTTTTTCTTTTTTTGAGTTACTATTGTAAAATATATGTAGTTTATTAACAAATTTTACATAAATTTCTTCTCAGTAATTAATGACAAAAACTAAGTTAATGATATTTTTGGCATTAACATTTCAGTTAAAGCTGGGTATGGTGGCTCACACCTATAATCCAGTGGCTTGGGAGGCTAAGGAAGGAGGATCAGGAGTTCAAAGCCAGCTTCAGTAATTTAGTGAGGCCCTAAGCAACTCAGACCCTGTCTCTAAATAAAATATAAAAAAGGGCTGGGGATGTGGCTCAGTGGTAAGTGCTCCCGGGTTCAATCCCCAGTACCAGAACCAATTTCTTTTCAGTTAAGGGTGGTTGCAGATATATATATATATATATCTGTATGTATATATATATCTGTATGTATATATACATGTATATATATATATGTATGTATATATAGTTGTTGATGGATCTTTATTTTATTCATTTATTTATATGTGGTGCTGAGAATCAAACCCAGTGCCTCACATATGCTAGGAAACGCTCTACCACTGAACCAAACCCAACCTGAGGTTGCAGATTTTGATAAACAGCAAGTTGTGTGTATGAGTTATCTATTGATTCATAATAGACCACCAAAACTTAGTGAAGTGAAACAGCAACCATTTTACTGGTCACAATTCCTTAGATCATCAGTCTGCTCTGTCCTCAGTGGGGGCATTTCTCTTGGTCTCACTTGAATCATGCCTGGGCCTACAGTCAGATGGCCCATTGTCTGGATTCTGGTTGGCCCAGGTTGACCTCACTCACACTTTGGCAGGTAGCTGGAGCTGTTGAACAGGACATCTCAGTTGTTTTCCACATTGCCTGTCCAGCAGGGTATCTCGAACATCTTCCACTGGTGGCTAAGTTCCAAGAGGGCAAAAGTGGAAATTGTAAAGCCTTTTGAGTTCCTGGCCTAGGAAACTCCACAATGTGACTTCCACTGCTTTCTTTCTTTTTATTTATTTATTTATTTATTTATTTATTTATTTTTATTTTTCTCAAAAGTTGCATTTTAATACATGTTATGAAACATAACAGAAAAAAAGCAAATTTTCAGAAGCTGTACACACTGTTCACTGAAAACATTTGTTGAGGCAAATAGAAAAAAAATTGTTACAATCATAATTTTTCTAACTTTGCACAAAATTATAAGCAGATTACATTCTTCATATTAAACACCTTTATGTGCACTTTCAATGAACAGTATATATATATATATATTTATATATATATTTTTATCAACCATCTTTACTATACCCGTTCCCCTTTCCTGCCCCCCGCCTCCCCCATGTTCTTTTACTTTATCTTGTTTTTCAAATAGTCCATATATTGACACTTCTAGTACCAAATTAGGTACTTATAGTCAGAAATAACAGAAATTCATAGTTACTTTAAAGAGAAGCCAAACTACTTGGCTATAAGAAGGGTAGACACATGAGTACACCAGAGCTTTAGGCTTTTGCTCTAATTTTTACCACCACTATATAGTCATGACCTTGGACTCTACTGATTCTTGTGTTATAGGTCCTTCCCTGAGGACATGGGCTTGCTTAGTTGATAGCTTCAGCTCACTGAGAGCTTGACTGTTCGTAACTACAACTTTCATTCTCTTAAAATTTCCGGTTTCTGTGACTACTTGTAACATCTTTCAGCTTGAATTCCCATTCCAAACTGCTTCACTATATCCTTAATTTATATTTCTGGGAGAGGCCACCTGATTGGCTTAGTTTTTGGCAGATCAGATCCTATGGGGACACCTGGTGTACAGATTAGCTCTTCCTGAATTAGATACCCACCTCTGGCCAGTGGCATTGTTAGAATGAAGTGGTTATCTTTCATCAAGGCCAGTGAAGAGTCAGATGAAGGTCATTTTTAAAAGACTGTAGGCTGGCTAACTCCACGTTGAGGTCTCTAGCCAAAGATTCATTGATTATTGGCATCACTACTCATGGTCATTCATAATTTCCATGTGCCACATGTCAAAACCTAACAATGACTCCAAACAAAAACTTACACAGAGTTATTTTCAACACATTTTTAGTCATTCAGTGATTGACATTATAAAATGGGAAGATTTTCTATGGTAGAACAGGATATTTCAAAGAAAATGTTTTACTAAAACATAGATGTATAATTTGAAAGTTTACTATATTTTCCACTTATAATTGTTCCAGAAAATGTGTTTTATATATTTGCTATCACACTGGTGTTTTAGGATATTGATATTAAATAATTATAAATATGTATGTATAGAAATATAAGATATATATGTATATATATACATGCATATATATATATATCCAAACTACCTATTTAAAATCTAATTTGATATTTTATTGACCCTCAACTAAGTTTACAAATTTTTCAAAGAGAAGGAGTAATTATTTATAGGGGCTCTATCTGTGGGACTTGAAGCTGAGAGGATTAATTGTATTTACAATAATCCTCTCTCATATCACCTTTATTAGTTACAACTTCTTTTAGGTCCTAGGGTAATTTAAGGTAACCAGAGATGCATTAAAACTTGTTGATTTCCTAATGTCTGCTGACACTTTGCCTGACAGTCTTGCATCTCAGTCCAATTTTAGCAGTTAATGCAAAAAAACAAAAAAGTTTAGGTTTCTCTACATCACCTATATTTTAGAGGCTTCTCAGAATTTATTTTCCCTTGATCCACAGCTCTGATCAGTAGAAATCAAAGTTGACTCTGCATTAAGAGTTTTGTTCATAAACCAGAATCAGGCAGTTGTTTCTGCTGAAGTGCTTATACACAGGAATTTCATTAAATGGTATGATTCACTCATACTAGGTAATTATCAACTAGTATTTGAAAATCCCCATATTAGTCAAAGTAATTATTTTTGTTTGGTGTGAAGAACTATCTAAGTATCACAGGTGTACATAAGGTCTAGCATTAGTAGACTAGACTGGCAGAGCACATTAGGGGATGGGAACAAGTTCAGCTGTAATCACTATAGACTAATAACAAAATAATATTAAGTTTTAAAATATGCTATGAGGGTGATAACAGAAACATATTCAAAGAAAGAGAAGTAGAACTCATATTCTGTATCTTTAAGTTAGGTACACAGTTCCATCTCATGCAACAGGAAATCCTGTGCTAATTTCTCTAAGTAAGTCATATCTAGGCAAATCTTCGAAAGAGCCCGTTATGGTTTATGTAACTCCCAATGTCCTTTCAGATCTGCTTATTGTACACTGTTTGTAGTAACCTATGTAACTTCTCTGTACCTAATTTCTTGTTTTCAACTGCTGACATGATATACACATTATACTTAACCAATTTTTCTCTCTTAGTAGACACACAAATACACATTATACATGATATTAGATATATTGAATATTATGAAGTTTTACACATTCTTCTAAATCAATACACTACCTGTTTATTAAAATGAATCAAACAAAAAGTTAATAAATATAGAAATTAATACTAATTGATGAGAGAAAGATATCATTTGGCCTTATTTTGGGGAAACAAACAACTGAAATTCTGCTTTATTAGTTCCACAAATTAAAATATAAATAGGAAGTTTACAGATACACTTTCTATATTGATTACATAGCCTAAAATAGTCATTTTCCCAAATAATATTTCTTGATATTTAGATATCAGGTTAAGAATAAATTGTAGCAGACTAAACTTTATTCCAAGAAATAGTAATTTTTTATTCCTTTTATTCTTTTTAAAGAGGGTCACTCCAGATCATGATGACATTTTAAAAAATAAGCAAGTATCTAATCAGAAAGCAGCATATTCATGTGAAGCAATGAATAAGGAAAGCTATAAAATATAATCCAATAAAACTATCTAAACTTTTGGGTTATCTTTCATATTTAAAACTGCTCAATTATTTCCCAGGATTGATGTCAGGTAAAAGGTTCTGATTTGGAATTCAAATGAAGCTGATATTTATTTAAACTTGATGATTCTACTTAAATTTTGTAAATAATCCAAAATATTCTTAGAAATACATTCATAACAGCCAGACATGGTGGCACACACTTGTAATCCCTGCTGTTTAGGAGGCTGAGGCAAGAGAATCACAAGTTCACAAAATCAGCCTCAGCAACTTAGCAAAGCCTCAGCAACTTAAGGAGATCCTGTCTCAAAATAAAACATAAAATGGGCTGGGGATGTGGCTCAGTGGGTAAATGCCTTTGGGTTAAATCCCTGGTACCAGAAAAAAGAAAAAAATACGTATATATATATTCATAACAATAAATATATGTGTGTGTATATATATTCATAACAAAAGCTAAAAGATTTAAATTCTAAATTACTACCTATTCAAGAGTAAATTTTTATTATTATTTTAAAAATAATTGTTTAGAGTACTGTCCAGCATTATTAGTACATTAAAAGTACTGTCCAGCATTATTTAATAAAAGCATTTTATAATTTTTTTATATATCTAATTATCACTTTAATATTTTGAAACATAAAATCTACAATACCATCCTAATGTTCATTTTATAAAAGTAGAACCAGTTAACTTCAATTATTTTCTTTGTGATATTTAGTATCACTAAAATTGTTAAACATTTGATGAAATACATAGTACATAATATATTTTAAATGAAAGCTAGTGTTTCCCATAGTAAATATCATCTTTTAACAAAATACAAGTACATTCATAACATCTAATTCACACTTTATTATTTTCCTCAAAAATATCAAGACCAGTCTTACACATTATTTTTTCTATTATTCTGTAGCACTTATGAATGTCTTATTTGAATGGGTTCCATTCATTTGATCTGTATATTTAGGTGTTTGCTAGTTTTTATTGGTTTGACAATAAACACCACAATTTCAATGGCAAGGCAAAATAAAATTGAGCCAGAATTTGAAAGTGGAGAGGGCTAACTTTTAAATTTTTGTTTTTAATTGACATATAAAGGAACTTTTGATTTATTAAACTGTAAATTTTTTTTAACTTGAAATAGTTAATTTCTAATTCTTAAAGCAGTTCAGTGTAACAGTCGTATTTGGTAAGCAGGGGTTTTTTGTATGGTAAGTCAGAGACCAGACCTTTTCCATTTTATAGATTTTCAGTTGCATGACCTCACTTGGATGTGCCAAGAACACAGGTTAAGAGAGAAGAGTTGAAAAATGTATTTCCCTGGACAACTACTTCACCAATAATATGAAAGTGTTTAATTTTTTAATTTTCTTTTTCTTTTTTAAAAATCATTTATTTATTTTTGCCAATTTGTTGTCTCTATCACAAAAATTGAAGTATTGAACCTACATTTTGGTCACTTGTTACTGACAGTTGGGACAAGCACTCTTGAAGCACTACAAGAGTGTAAAGAAGTCTGCACAATGAAAGCAAATTTTGGGAAAGGGAAATAAGACCAAAAGCCCAAGTAAAACATATTTTGTAGGCCATTTTCTATTACTAGCCTTCATTTACTTGTCTTCATTTTTATTAATTAAGACAGCACTTTTCTTCTCAGTCCAAATAAAATAATTTGGAATAAACACGATCTCGTACTGATGAGGCAGGGAGTGGTACAGACTTTGCCAACTGATGAACCACTTGAGTTTTAGAAAAAATGAAAAAGAAAAAAAAAGATAAGAAGGTCTAAAACAAGCTCTTTAAATATTCATATGTGGTAAAGAAATCTCCACTTATGCATAGATTTTTCATCATAAAATAATTATGGAATATTTTATTAATGACCTGGTACTTATATCCCTGGGGGTTATTATGATCATTTCCATTTTTTTTTTTAAGAATACTAAAGCACGGAGTGGTTCACTGGTTTACTCAACATCACATAGTCAATGAAGGAAGATACTATCTTCTGGTTCAATTGTCCTTCTTCTTCATTCTCTATTTTGTCTTTTGTAGGTCATTATATCCACAGAGTGAGGGCAGGAAATATTATGGATTCATCAGTGTAAGTCAAAGTGCTGAGTTCACCACACCATGTTTTATTTTTTGGTGTGTGTGTGTGTATGCTGAAGGAAGAAGCAATTTTTTAAAAAAAATCTTTTAGTTGTCAATAGACCTTTGTTTTATTTATTTTTATGTGGTGCTGAGAATCGAACCCAGTGCCTCACACATGCTAGGCAAATGCTCAACCACAGAGCTACAACCCTAGCCTGGCAGTTTGCTTTTGTTAGGCCAAAAATAGATGGAATACTTTCACCTGCAACTTCTTGGAAGAAAGAGAGCCAAGTCGGGTAGATTGATGCTTTTTCTCTGTATGACTGGGTCAGACGGAGTTAATTAAGCACACTCTGGGCCCCCAAGCTAGAAAGTGCTTTTGGATGAAGTTCAGAGGAAAATCCCTGAAGCTAGCATGGAGCTGGCCCTAACTTCCTTGTGTTGGCCAATACAAATATTATTATGGGCTCTATTAATCAGTTACAGTTTTTGACTCTGTGACCTTCTGAAGGCAGTATATTTCTGCAATGCTGTGTGAAGTATTTCCTATTTGCTTAAATGTATTTGATATTAATTTCTTCCAAGGCTTTCATACATACTTTGTAAGAACAGTAAAGAAACAATACACATCTATTTTTGTTACATGTTTTAAAACTCTCAATTCATTCAATTTCCATTTGATTTTTATTTTAGGACAGAGAGCACACTCTAATGTGTTTCTATACATTTTTTCTTGTAAGTACTGATCTTTTCAGGATAGTTTTACCCTGATGAAATATCCTCTCATTGAAATACCAAATTAAAAGCAACATATTGATCTTGTTTGTTTTTGCACTATGTTCATGTTTTCTTTTCTATATACTGAGGAGCATCTAACAGCCATGGCACATTATATAAAGTCACTCAAGCATCTTTTATTTTAATAGCTCTTTAAATACCAGGATTTTACTTTGGAGAAAAAAAACCACTAAATTATTTTTGCCAATGCATCTATAGTTAATTGGAATTTTTATATTATAATGCTTCCCCAAGGTACTGATTTTATCTAAGATTTTTCAAACTCATAAATAAGTTGTTTTTAACTAGTAGAAACCATTTAATAGCATCAGCTAAATTTACTCATTGCCTACATTCTCTTTTATGTCATTAATTTATATAAACATCTGAGTAAAACTTGAAGAAATTTCTCATGTTTCTCATGGATAATATTTCCAGACATTGAGAGACAGGAGAAAAAAAGAAAGAAAAAAAGAAGAGAAAAAAAGCAACTGCAGATTTCTACCACACAAGTGACTAAGTCTATACAGTAACTGGCCCGGATACATGATCACTTGGCACTGCTTGAAATAGTGATCATAAAAAGCAAGTAAATCACTAATTTGCACATGCTTCAGCTCACATATTTCAAAATGAATGGGTCTTTTAAAAGTATTTTTATAAATAAGGCACATACTTTCTTGTGCTTTATAATCTAAACACACTTCAACCAAATTTATGAATAGAAATGTATTATCAACAAGGCCCGAAGTGTGCATTTTGAGAATATTCATTTTCTCTAAAATTTTTATAAAGAAAAAATAAAATTTTATATATATATATACATATATATATATACACTCCTTATGGAAGATGCATTATAACTGCATAGTTTTCCTTCTGAAACTGTGCACATAATGGCTGTGGTTTAAAGTCTCTTTGTACAGACATTTTTGTGGTGATGTAGGGTGGTTTTATCTTCAGCATATGTGTACTTCTTGAGAAGATAGTTGATAAAATTTCAGTCTTGGATCTTCTAAAAATGCACCTAAAGACATGCACACATACACACCTTTCAAAGTAATGTAAGTGAATTCAGCACTAGAGGGTGTTGATGGAGGAGTATTTATGGGCAGAAATGTTATTGAGCAATTAACATTTGTTAGTATGTTGACCATGCGTATGAAAATGATTCAATCAATGTCTGTTCTATAAAATTTAGGACGACTGCAAATTATTTGTGTTTTAGTCCATTGCCTGCAAGCTAATAACAGAATACTTTAACCACCATAATTTATAAAGAAAAGTGGTTTATTTTGGCTAATGGTTCTAAAGGCTGAAAAGTCCAAAATTGGGGGTCATATCTATTTGCAGTCTCTTGCTGCTACAGTTCAATGGCAGAAAGTACAAAGGAGAGGGAACACAGACCCCTGAGAGCAGGAACTCATGGCAGAAAGGTATTAATCTATTCACGAGAGCCTTGCCACCCAATATAAATACCTTTTACTAGGTCCCACCTCCCAACAATGCCGCATTGAGAAAATAAGGTTACAATTAAGTGAATTTGGGGGAGACAAAGCCATGACACTAGGCTTCAGCACAGCTCAGAGAATACACAATTTTTAAAAGCAATTTTACAAATGTATAGTCATGAAATTTTCATGTTGAAATTATATGCTTTCAAGTAACTCAAAGGATAAAATGTCATTCTATAATCTTATCGCAATTTTATGACTTTTTTATCTACCACAATATCTCAGCAAACAATATACTAAAAGCTGCCTTTTTAATCAAAAACTAAAGTGGATCAAGAATATAAAGTGGATGTCAGTCAGACAACACGTTTTCAGTTCAAAGTTATAAATACAACAAAATATAATTTGGACAATACTCATAAAAGCAGGTCCCTTTAGAATAAATGTGGATTTTATAAGTTCTTTTATAATTTTCATTTTTATTCTCCTTCCTTCTCCATAGATACGAAGTCTAAGATGTTTTATATTAAAATGTGAAATAATTAATGATACAATCTTTACCCTCAGACAATAATAATCAAGAAATCCCTTCTTCCACATTTTCCATTTGAAAAAAAATAGGTTGGGCTCAGTGGCCCACACCTGTAATCCCAGTGGCTCTGGAGGTTGAGGCAGGAAGATCATGAGTTCAAAGCCAGCTTCAACAAGTTAGCAACACCCTGAGAAACTTAGTAGAATCCTGTCTCAAAAGAAAGAAACAAAGGAAAGAAGGAAGACACAAACTTCTTATAATTACTCAGAAAGCCATTAGAATAAAGCTAAAAAATTCAAAACATAATCAAAAATAGTACATCAGAATGCATATCAGTAACATACCCTGTATAAATAGATTAAACTTATAAAAATCAGAAGACCTCTGTAGCTGGGGACAAATGGCAGAATTGATTTATATATTAAAGAGATTCACTTTAAAAATCCAATGACATTAAAATCCGAAAGAACAATTTTATATAATTGAATTATAAACAAAAGTACTCACTTAAACATAACAGAACAGTTTTCTCAGCATTATTACCCCCTGTGCTATCACATTCTCAGGTAATGTTGTCTAGATAAGAAGGCTATAATTAATGTCCTGTCAATAAGCTTAGACTTAAAGGGAATGATAAAACAGTAACTTTCATAATGGATTTTAAGTTAAACTTACTTCTAAAACAAACTTAATGTTATTTAAATTAAAATCTAAATGTGGTATGATGGAAATCTTAATATTTTCAGTTATATGCCTATAGAACTGAATTTATAATTTATTATAATTTATAATAACAAATTTATAATTTATTATAATTCCTGATTTAAATTAGTTTTTAAACTTGAAGAGATGTGCAATAGAGCAAATTCAGATAAAAAAATAGTTCATTATATAAATCCTTATAAGAACAAAGTACCTACTTAAAAATTAAATTATATTTCTTACAAATTGAAGTGATAATAGCACAAATTCTGCAATGCTTATTTTTGGAGAAATTGTGAAGAAACTGACATTGCTTATAGTAGGACTCTGAATTGGTGTGCTATGAAGGGTAATTTGGGCAGTACTTTTAGATTCAACTATTTTCCCATAACTGTTTAGCCCAAGGAAATAATTTTTGCATGATTGCATATAAAAGAAAACATGTTTGCAGCATATTACACAATTTGGAAAAATGTAAATAAGGCTGTATGTAAAAAAAAATTTAAAATCTGTTAACTTTCAGTATATTCTCATAAAAACAAATAGTATTGGGTGATTAAAATAATAATGAATGGTTACAGTGGGGTAGAAATGTTTAAATGATATTTAGAGAGAAACACATTCAATACTTCATGCTTTCTGTATGTATGGCTATTTACAAATATCCTGGCTTTCTCTTCTCAGGCACATGGTAGAATTCTTCTTTCTTACCCACTGGAAGTCAAGTGACATGATGTAATGTCAGGTGACATGATTTTATACACATACATACACACACACACACAAACACACACACACACACACACACACACACACACATTGTCTGTTACCTTCTACCCAAGAAATAATAGTGATTGTCACCTTGGGTCCAGAGTGAAGACAAGTATGTGAACAAGCACCTTATCTTTGGCAATGTGCATGTAGCATAAGCAAAGAATTATCATTTGGCCTTCCAAGGAACTGAAATGCTGTAGTTCTCACCATACTGTAGCCTAGTCAATCCTGATAGTTGTCAAGGTCAATGTCACTTAGGTAAGAAATACAATTTCTGAAGTAAGTCTATTAATTTTATAGGCTTTTCAAAGGATTATAGAATTAGAAATAAATTTGAAAGGACATGAAAATCTTAAAAATCTCGACTCAGTAGCTAGATTAGGATGAATTATTTTAACTTACCACCATTGTTATACTTGATTCCAACTTTTATTCCTGACCTGTAGATTTAAAATACCTCTCTTGATGTCAATGAGAACTTTTGTTTATAGTCCTTTGTGACAGTGATAGGAAAGATGTGTATTAATATTTGTATTTTGAAATTTAGGAAATTTTATATTTTTTGATTTAAGAGATTTAATGTGGAAGAGTCTGGTCAAAGTATAATTGAACTATAAAATTCTACAAGTGCAAAGGCAAGAGACCATTGGAGACTATCTATCAATTTATCTATGAATCATCTATTTATGTATCTATATACTCTTGCCAAAAACTAAAACAAGCAAAGGGGAATATGAAGTAATAACTGTTGCATGGGGATAAAATAAAATATCAGTATTATTTGAGATACATTGTTTCTGGAAAATTGTGTGCTGTTTATACTAACTACGTCAAGATTCATTATTATCAGGAGTAAAAGAAAGGGGCATACCACAAAAAAAATCATGTTTTTTTGGTTTTGGTTCCAAAGTTCAGAGAAAGCATGTTTCATACATGTTCTGTACATGTCACATTTCAAATGTATGACTTTTTGTACTGGGGATTGAACTCACACTTGATTGGGTAAACATAATGCAGAGCAGCCACTGAACCACATCCCTAGCCCCTTTTTCAGGTTTTATTTAGAGACAGGTCTCAATAAATTGCTTAAGCCTTGCTAAATTGCTGAGGCTGGCTTTGAACTAATCTTTCTACCTCAGCCTCCCAAGCCACTATGATAACAGGTGTACACCACTATATGCTCAGCACAAATGTATAACTCTTAAATAATGTTATAAAATTACAGATCTTATTATTTATGATTAATATGCAATGTGTGCAGTAATAATTTAGATCTAAAATCAGTGAAACTTTGAAGCTCCCCTCCAACAGCATTCTCTCCCAAGAGTAGAAAAACTGAGAGTAATTTATAGAAACAAAAATCAAACTTCTCTATGTTTTTCAATTTGTAGAATAGGACAAATGGAAAATTCAGTTGAAGCTGAAGTGAGGATTTGGACAATATGAAAACCAAAACTCTTAAAATTTGTAAAAGATGAAAGAATTGAAGGTTCTAATGACTTGGAGGGGGATTTTTCACTTATAGTTAATATATAGGTAACATATCTTAAGGATGGATGGGTCATTGTGTTCTCAGGATATTCTCCCACAAACTCGATAGACTTCTCTCTTTCAGTGCAGTAATTATGGCTTCCTCATTTTTTGATTGGGTAAACATAATGCAGAGCAGCCTGAACCAATGCATAATTATAAAGCAAAGTGAATGGAAACCAAATATCATCAGATTGACTCTGGGTTATTTGAAAACAGCAACTTGTTGCAGAAGTGGTTCTAATTTTGGAATAGTGGACACTTTGGTCAGGTCACCCAATCTGCTCCTTTATAAAATCACAAATTTCTGTTCATAGCCTTTATTTCGTGCATCTTGCAGCCATCATTTGAAATGTAACTTTAAGCTACAGTGATTCTGTGAATAAAATTTATTTTAACACAGCAGATCTTTGCCTGGGATATTTTTATTTCAGTGCTCAGAGATCATTATGGAATCATAAAAACCATCCTGCTAACTTTATGTCACTTTTTAGAAGGCATTTTAAAGGAGGAGCTGAAGGCTAGACCTACAACTACGTTAAGCTGTTTTAACTTGTAAGTAATTAGCCATTTTGTCAAATTACAAAGAATTCGTTCTCTAGTGCAATAAGTGGCACTTAGAACACCACCAGCAGTAACAATTGTGATAGCAGCTACAGAGGCAGTAACAGCAACTGAAAAGGCAACCACCAAAAACTTTAAACAACAGGAGAACTCCAAGACACCATGCTTACATCCTTTAGCTCACCTAAAGTTTGTTTTTAATATCCTCATATTACAGAGAAGGGAAAGAAGGATGAACATAATTCTTAAAGGTGAAGTTAATTGTCCAAAGACATAAAATTAAGAAGGGCTAATAATTTGTAATCATAGACCTTTTCTTCAAACAATACCTCTCCCTACAATGTCTCTCTGCATTTTTACAGAAGCAGAAATTTAGTCCACACACTGTCAAGTCAATATAGTACCCCTGTTACCATTGAATTTTTCATTTTTATCAATGTGTTTTCATTATCTCAGCCATTTGACCAGCATTAAGATGTAATATACCTTTCAGAAGCGCTAAATGCCCTGTAACAGTGCAGCCATTCCCAAAGGGTGGATTGATTAACATTTCATAAGACAAGCATTTTAGCATTTGCTCATGTTTTTTCATCCTTCTAGTTGTCACAAAATTTGACTTTTTGTTGTTAAAGTAGCACTAATATGTCTGAATTGGGCATGTTTCCTATATTCAGTGAATATTAGTCGTTCACTTGATGTTTTTCAATAATCCCTCATGCTGAGAACTATTTGGCTTGATTTAAAGGGAGAGGTCTTTATAATAATATTTTCAAAATGTGGTAAAAAGCATTAATTTCTGTTCCCACCCACTTGCATTATAACTGTAAGGTATTGCTTTAATTAAGTTCATGCTTTGATAGCCATAACAAGCCTATATACAGCTACTTACAGATACTATTTAAAATATAATTTGGGGGGATGATATTAATTGAATCAAATAACTCTTTGATGTGATAGAAAATTTACCAATCAAATATCATTAGAGTAATTAAAATCTCAAGAATTTAGTGTCATCCAAATCAGGCATAACTTGATTATTAATATGTAGGTCAAAGGTTATAAAAATTAAGATTTTAAAACTTTAGAAATAACTTTAGTATTCGTATATAAAAAGAAAATGTTGATATCTTAATTGTAATATTTTTCAAGATTGTAGATAGAAATATTTAGTGTGATATTGGCAGGAGGGCATGCTGACTAAAAACAAACAAAAACAAACAATATCTTGAAGAACAAAAGCTGACCCATATAATTTTTTTATTCAAATAAGATATGAAAATGAAGAAGTTAACATTGTCATATTTTTTGCCTCTGGTGAGGGGTATAAAAAGAAGTAAAACAAATAAACAAATAGAAAAGTATAATCCTCTTTAGAATGTTATAAAAAGTAGTTCAGCACAACTGGAAAACCTGAAAGCGCTAGCAAAAAGCTTTAGGAGCCGGCACGGTGGTGCACGCCTGTAATTCCAGCACTTTGGGAGGCTGAGACAGGAGAATCGTGAATTCAAAGCCAACCTCAGTAATGTAAGGCACTAAGCAACTCAGTGAGACTCTGTCTCTACATAAAACACAAAAATACGATTGGGGATGTGGCTCAGTAGTTTAGTACCCGTGAGTTCAATCCCTGGTACCAAAAAAAAAAGCTTTATGAAAGAGCCGCCTTCTCACTTTTCCTTCACTCACATTCCTATTTCTTTTCTTTTCTTTTTTTTTGGTACTGGAGATTGAACTCAGGGGCACTCGGCCACTGAGCCACATTCCCAGGCCTATTTTGTGTTTTATGTAGAGACAGGGTCTCACCGAGTTGCTGGCTTTGAACTCGCGATGATTCTCCTGCCTTACCCTCCTTAAATGCTGGGAATTACAGGCTGGCGCCACCACACCGGGCAATTTGTTATGATAGCGATTTTCATCTGTTTCACAAAAGAAATATTAAAAAGCAATATTTTTACTTATATCTGTGAAGGCTTTCATATTTATATGACAAAGTAAAATCCTCTGTGACTCCACATAGAGGCTTATTCATTTTCCTTTACTTTTACATTCAGTTCCAAAAAATAAATAAATACAATTAAACGTTACTTTATATGATTCCTTACTTTTAAATAATTTTTTTCTACCTTAAGAGTTCTGAGATGAGGAGAAAGGCAGCCTCTGGGTTGAACATGGAAAACATAAAATTTTTAATTGAAAGGTTTGAGTTGTAACTGGTGGAAGAGTGCTTGCCTAGATGAGTGAGGCCTTTGATTCAATCCCCAGAATTGAAAAAAATTAGAAAATATTAGAAAACTCTTTAAGCAGCAAAGTCCGTTAAAGTAGCATTTTTCTACTTTGAAATTTTACAAAAATATGAAAAAAATTGTTTTTTACTACAAGCATTTCCTAAATAGTACAGAATTCTTTAAGTTTTTAATCTTCTTAGTACATGACTTTAAGTCATGGAATTTCAGAGGAACCAAAATATTCTATATTTTAAATTGTACACCAGAAAATATTATTAGTGGACCCATTAGAAGTGATTGAGTTATAAAAATAAGATGTTCAAAAATTGCCAATTTAAACTTACCTATGTCATAAAATGTAAAAGAAAAAAACCCAGTATACTTCAATATTTTCTGTATAGATTTTACTTAACTCCGCCCCACCCCGGACTCCAGGGATCTTGCTAAACTCTGTGTGTGTGTGTGTGTGTGTGTGTGTGTGTGTGTATACATATACGTATATATATAGTAGTGAACACTTTTGGTGATTTGACATCTTTGAATTGAATAGATATGGAAGAAAGACTTAAGACTTTGACTTGAAAACTTTTTTCTGTTTATATTTTTTAAATTAGTGTTTTGTGGATATACATGAAGGTGAGATTTACTGTTGTATATTCATGTATGTACATGAATTTGGTAAGATGCATTCCACTGTTCTTCTTTTTTCCAATCCTCTTCCTTTCCCCTTAATTCCCTTCCTCTACTCCACTGATCTCTCTTTCCACTGCATTTTTGGTTTTTTGAAGTCCTAGTGTCAAGTAATTCTTGTTGCTAAATCTCTCTTTCTTTTTTCTTTTTGTAAATTATAAACATTTCACTTCATTTCATATTCCTACAGCAATCATTCAAAGTTTTAAGTGTTACTGGCATCTTCCTTCATGATTAACTACTGTAGAATCTATGTTCACATTGTTTTTGCCCTTTTTTCTTTTCTCTTTTGCTTTGTTGTGGTATGGATTTTGGGGTGTTTTTTGTTTGATTGGGTTTTTCTTGGAAGAGAATGATGCTAGAAATAGAACACAGCATCTCTTACATGCTAGACAATTTAATTTACCATTGAACTACATGTCTTACCTCCTTATCATTGAAGCATGTATCTTGGGAATATATGGAGACCAAGCCCAAAAGACTCAGTTTCATATTATATTCCATTTAACCCTGTCTACTTCTCTACAAAGTCACATGGCAAATGCTGCCAAACTATATGAAACATGACATTTTTTATAATGGTAAGTGATGATATTACAATTATTAGGTTTCTATATCTCTAGAAGCAAGAATAAATATCTTCAGTAATTTATATAATAAATTTAATGTGATAATATTGAATATCAAGTGTTTTCAAATTAAACATCATGATATAAACTTTACTAATGTTTCCTTTTGGCATTCGAGTTGATTTTATGGGGAATCTTATGTTATTTGCTCCATTTCTATAATGAGGTAGCCAACCTTCATTGAAGATAAGAAATTTGTCTGAAACTTAACTTACAATTTTTTTTTCAAATTAAAACTTGAGGTTAAGATCATTTGTCTCTATTTATGCTACATTAATATTGCATGTAGTGTTTTCCTATAAAAATTTTGTATATAGTTATATAATAAATAACAGCAACAAAAAAGTAAATACCACTTTTACCATACCATTTTTAATTTCATTGGACTTCTTTGATTCTTTATGGTTTAGTTCTTATTTTTCACACAACTCTCTTCAGTGTTATAAAACTTTGTAGCATTTTCACATGGTGTTCCTTATACTCTTCTTTTTATGTATATAGTATTGATATTTATCACTTCATAACAAAATATTTATTATGTATCATAAATCATGTAATCATTTACAAAGTGCTAGCTGTGTTTATTTCTAATCAGTTTTTTTCCATTATAAAACATGCAGCATCCAAGATTAAAAAAATATATATGGCTATTTTTTTCATTAGAAGTTTATATAGACCTTTAGACTTTTAGTATTAGAGAGATAGAACATAAAATGTTATGCTTTTATAACTCCTCATTTTATAAATAATAAAATGAAGAATCTGAGAACTTTATTGCTTTTTATTTATTTATGTATGTTTGTGATCCTGGGGAAAAAATTCAGGGCCTTGAGCATGCTAGGCAAGTGCTCTACCACTGAACTTTATTACATCCCCAACCCCATTATGTCCTTACAGTACACAAAAGTGTCACAAACAGAGTAGAGATTAGAACCCCATATACTTTGCCTAGTATTCTTCCTGTGGCTTAATAAACTTTATATTAACATTATAAACATGCCAAATTAAAGCTGTTTACAGAAATGCCATGTCAATTTTAAAGGATGTCTCAAATACCTATTATCACACAACTTTATAAATATTGAAATGTTCATATTTCTCTTTATTTATAGCTTAATAGCTACAAGTAAGTTGTATGTTTATTAAGCTTTGTTGTAATGTGCATGTTTATTTAAAGGCAAAATAAAAGTTTTCCCAGAAATCTTTAACTTAGTATTGCTGAAGTAACTATATGTTCCAAACAGAGAACATTAACACAGTTTATAAGATATACTAAACATTAGCTACTAGAATCTGCTTATTGCAGCATTTAAACAGAAAAGATAGGTCAGGAAATTCAAAGTGATGACTATGTACTATGGTTCATGCAAAACCACATTCCAAGCCACCACATCACCTTAGAAACTAGATATATATGTATACATAATACATATTTTTCTAGATTTTATGCATCAAAACTACCAAATTATATTAATATTGTTTATATACATTATAAACATCAGTAAAATTGTATTCAAAAAGAGTTTAGAATTTATAAGACTTACTTTGATATCCAAATGGTAAGAAAATATAGTCTCTGGGTGGCCATTGAATTTTTTTCCAATCTTATTTGTTTTGTTTAAATTAATATTCATGTATATTTTGTTAGGTTGGAAATGTATTTGGCACAATTTATTTAAGCATTAAACTATATAAAGCATTCTAATTCCACTTTTAAAATATTAGGACTAATGTTTAATACATGCTTAATAAATAGGCTTTGGAAATTATAGTAAATATGTATGTTCCATCTAGTTTTGATTTTTGTTTTTAACTGCTTTTTAGAGGGAAGTATTTACATCAATAAATTACTTATTATATATTGTAATAGCCGATTAAGTTATTTAATAGTCTTATATTCAATAAGATAAAACATAATGATATGGTTGTACATGAGTAAGAAGAAAATAGTGTATTACTTATTATGAAATGGCCTCTCCTCACCATGGACAAAATTGTGACAAGAGCCTTATTAGACTTGCTGTTCTCCATCCTTTCTCCTCAGTACTCCAGGTTTCCTACTATTCCCCTGCAGCTCTCCATCCTAGTAGTACGTACATTGTTCTTCTTTCCCTATTCTTGAGCATTTTGGGTGCCTAATTGTGCACCCAGAATTACCCTTGGTGGCTGGAGTAGAGTGTGTTCTAGGTGTGTGGACACTCTGTTATTCTAGGCATTGCTTGGACATGTAGTGACAACATGGCACAAAGTGATGAACTGCAGACTATGCAACAGGTGTAGAACAACACAAAAGGAAGCAGTGAGTTTTTGTGCAGGGAGGGGCTCTTGATGAACCACTTGATAGATAAAACAAGAGAACTTCAAGTAGAAAATAACTGTGCAAAAGCAGAAAGCTATGGATGATTAGGACAAATTAACAAATATTAATGCTGGGATCACACATTATTTGATATGAATGTGATAATAATGAAGCTCTGAGGATGGAATTAAAGGAATTAGAGCAGAAGTTTAGCAACTGAAGGTGAGAAAGACGAAGAACTGGAAATAAATAGTTAAGTCTTTGTGTACAAAGAAATGTAATCAGATTGCTTGAAATTAAATATTTAGCTATAAACATATATTATTTATAAAAAAGGAAGACTTTTCTCAAACTCTTAAATGTAATATCAATAAAAAATTTGAAGCTGGGCACCATGGCACATGCCTACAGCTGCTTGGGAGGCTGAGGCAAGAGGATCACGAGTTCAAAGCCAACCTCCGCAACTTATCAAGACCCTAAGTAACTCAGCAAGATGCTGACTCTAAATAAAATATAAAAAATGGCTGAGGATGTAGCTCAGTGGTTGAGTGCTCCTCAGTTCAATCCCCTGTATATAAAAAAAATTGAAGATATTTAAATGCTGCTAATTCTTTCTCTTTCTTTCTTTTACAAAGTATGATATGCACATTTAGGGAAAGCTTTCATACTTTCAAAAAAAGAAAAATTTCATTGGCTGGGAAGAGAAAAACAATGCACTGACTTCAGAGTACAAATACCAGTTGTACTCTGTCTTCCTCTTGATATTGCTTGTGAAAATTTTGGCAATCTTTATTTCCTAGTCTCACCATTTCATGTAGGTGAGATGAGTGATATGACACTGGTCATAAAAGTGTTCCCATTTAAAAACCTCTGCAGATAGATCCTGATCTTTTAAACTTCTTTTCCCCAGCAAGAATAATTTCCAAACACCAAATATAATTGGATAATAGATATTAATAGTTTTATTTGATATATTGCTAAGTGGCCTATAGAGGAACTTATATTTCATCCTTTTAGCTTTAGTCCATCTGGTTCAAGCATAGGAAGCAGGCTGCAGCCCATATATGGCATGCAATGTTTTTCTTCTGTGTAGAATTTCCACGAAAGTCTCTGTAGAAAACTGATCCTAGTTGTGAGGTCTTCACATTCAGGCACAGTTGTGGAAGTCTTCCAACTCAGAAAGGAAGAAGGAAAAGTCTCGGTAACTTAAGTGTATTTATTTTATGGTTAAAAGTTCAATTCTCCTAAATTTCCATTCAGGAGCATATCATGTGTTTCACTGAAAACAGGGTGTTCATCTGAACATGACACTTCCTTTTTTTAGTCATGAGCTCTGCTTTAACTAAAAAAAAAAGAAAATGGATATTTTGGTGCACACTCTAAATGCATAAGTAAAATTTAAAATATTTGCATGGTAATTAGTTATAGCTATATTTTCACAGCTGCAAGGTACTGAAAATGTATAAAAACATTTGATATGTTGCAGAATTCTCTCTTTTTCTCTCTCTCTCCCTCTCTCTCTCTCTCACATACACAAACATGCATACACATATATTACATTTCCCAAATTTTGCCTAGTTCTATTTAATTCTCTTCAGTTAAATGAATCATAGGGGTAAAATTTAAACTATTCCAACATTTCCAGTGCTTGGTGTGAAAAGCAAATTTCTTTTATACAAAAAAAGAATATATTTAGGGTAATGTTTTAAATTAATGCAGACCTTTGTCTTAAAATAACTGCCCCAAGATCATTTTGATTGAGAGGAGTAGATCAGGGGCTTCACAGAGAGGAGGTGAAGGAACTTCAGAATGGATCTGACAGAAAATAAAACTCTTCTATTTCTCTCTTCTGATTCATATTCACTTTTTACTTAGTAATACTTTGAAAATCTTCTTGCTGAGGATGATTCCTTCTGAGAACATTTTGTACATAAGCTAGAGTTCTTCAAAGGAAATACATCGTCTAGCAGAGAGTAAAACTGAGTAACTTTAAAAACATTCACTTATATGTGTTTAGCAAAAACTGCAACAATCACCCCAATATTGGTTTATACTGGTGTCTATGTATATGTCTATGTATATCTACACATTGTAGTCTTTAAGCACGAATTAATTTTAATCAACTAATTTTCAATCCCTGAAGAGATATTTGGCTATGTTGGAATTAAGAAATCATGTGGTCAGTACAAAACTACATATAGTGAACTATCTAGATTACTTAAGAAATTTTTGGTGAGTTTTACATGCACATTTTTCCTGCTTGTCTGATTTAGTAATAGACTCCTGGAAAGATTATATAACACCATAGATTTTTTTTAAAAAAGTTAAGCTCAGAATCAAGCACAACTAGTTCAAATCTTCTGTATTCTCTTATTAATTTTATGAATGAAGGTAAGACATTTGCATCCTATGGATTCCACCAGTCAGATGAGCATAAAGGAATAAAGAGAAAAAAATTTTCATATACATATAAAGTACTATGAATAAATTTATATTCCAAACATGGAACTAAACACACTGCAGAGGTGTAGTACACAAGCACAATGTATTAATACTTGTGTTTATAGAATTTTCTAAAATTGATCATTTGGAAAAAAATTTAAAAGATAGTTTGCTTAATTATATGGACTTATGTAATAATTTATCTAATCTCTTGAATTAGATAATCTAATATAATCTCCACATATAAAACCTTTGGTTAAAAAAACAAGGGAATATAAATCTTCACGGATTCAATAAATGATCAAAAAATAAAGGACAACATACGCTTTAATTTGTCTAGGAGAATTAACTTTGACATTTCTGACTTGGAATCTTAGCAAATGGACTGGATTTATGAGTGAATTCACTTAGGAAAGGCTTTTAGAACAGCTATTTATTCAGAGATACATACATATACTTATTCTACATTCTCAAAGAATCCCTAGTCATATAATTTGTCTCTGTAATGAAATGTGGACAGTTTTTATACAGTCTTTTTTTAAAGTTATTTGTTTGCATGAGCATGTTTCACTATGATTCTCTACATTAGATCAAACTACTGGAGATTATATCTATTGATCTGTAATTACTACTTAATAAATTAGTGAATTAAAGAAGCAATAACACATAAAATTGTTTAAATAGAAAAGGCAGACCTGTCCCCCCCAAACAAGCTCTCTTTTGCTTGCACTCTAAATATCATTTCCCCACAGAATTCTGTTCTTCCAGACTTCAAAGTTTTCAAACTGGGATTTTCTTCACTCTGGTGATTTCACAAATTCCTACATGTGAATGATCTGTAAATGTACATCTCTAGCACAGATCTTGGTCCTGAATTTCACACCTATTTGTTCATCCTCCTACTGATTGTGACTGGTATCCCATAGGCATATAGAAACCACAGTGTCCCAAACTAAAAACATTAATTTTCTTTCAAAATTCATTCTTCTTTAATTATATCATGGCCAATGTAGTTGCACATTCATAAAATCTGAAATTTGCGTTAAATCTTTTTTCCTCCCAATATTCATATAAATTAGTAACTGGTTCTACTGCTTTTTAACCTTTCTATTTACCCTGTCTGTTCCATCTTCACTGATGCTGTCCTACCTCAGGCAATCACTGCTCATCTGGACTATAATTGCAGTCCTGTAGCTACATCTTTCCTTTTCCAAAATGTAACAAACCTTTCTAAAACTAGAAAGAACAACAGAAATGAAAATGTAGCCTTCATTATCTCCCAAATAGAAGCTATTCAGGTACTTCCTATGGCCTGCTAAATAAAGCAACCATGGCATACTATGTAAAGCTCACTATAATCTGGTCCCTCACACGCCTTCTAGAGTTACTGTTTTCATGTTCTGCTTCCATACACCTGAGATATCAATCAAATTAAACTAGTTGGTATTCTCAAAATACTTGAAATTCTTGGGCAAAAAGTTTAATAGAAGTTATTATAATAATGATATTGGTGATGATTAAGAAATGCCCCAAGGGTTCTGAGAGAAACTAACTCTGTGGGCTGGGGGGTGGGAGTGAACAGAGGGAATGAAAGGCACTGTACTGTGAAAATTGTAATAAAAACCCAATAATGAATTTTCAAGGATGTGTTGTGAAACTTATAAATGAGATTTGTAAATATGTGATCCAGTTGCTGGCAATAGAAAACTAGATTAGAGGGCTATAATGTCTTTCATTTTATTGTTTGATGAAGAGTAATGGAATTAGTATATTCTTAAATTGACTCTAAGCTTTTATGGCCATACCTCATTTATCTCATATTGCTGAGGAAGGACAATGTTCATTATATTAATGAAATGTTCAAATAACTGAAAGTATCCTTAAAAATTAAGTGTTTAGAGTTCCACTTCCAGAATGGCCTCATGAATAGTTGTGCAGAAACTCCCCCTAGAGAAACAAGTAAATTGGTGCAAGATTACAAAACATAATAGTCTCTGGAAATTGTCCTCAAGGCATACATCAACTGAATAAACATTTGTTCAAGAAAATTTCCTAAAATTTACATGAACAATAAAATTCTGTGGCATTTGAGACAAAATCTTCCCCATCCTTCCTATTACTCAGCTTAACTTGATGGAGGCTGCACATGGGTAAAGCTCCTTCTGTACTCACCTCTCAATCAAAGGTCATTAAACATCTCACTGGGAGGGACATGGCACCAGTCTG
>CM053405.1:76676564-76704269 GCA_028644305.1 Xerus rutilus
GTCATTGCTGAGGCTGGCTTTGAACTCATGATCCTCCTGTCTCAGACTCCCAAAGTGCTGGGATTACAGGTATGCACCACTGCACCAGGCTCCCAGTACAGTACTATTTCTGAATCATGTATAGTCATTACTGTTTCTAAGGACAAGAATTTGTATATATATATATATATAATATATATATATAGAATATAAAGCTCATATATATAAAATATAATATGGAAAAATATGTAAATATATAAAACCCATATATATATAAAATATAAATACACATGTGAAAAATTTATTACATATATATATAATGTTCATATATGTGTGTATATATATAAATGAACTTTTTAAAATTTGTTCTAATCAGTTATACATAACAGCAGAATGCTCTTCAATTCATTGTACACAAATGGAGCACAATTTTTCACATCTCTGGTTGTTCACAAAGTAGTGTCACACCATTTGTGCAAACATACTTGTACCTAGGGTAATTATTCCCATCTCATTCCAACATCTTTTCTCTCCTCATGCCTCCTCCCCTTTTCTCGCTCCCCTTTGCCTAATCCAAAGTTCCTCTACTCATCTCATGTCCACCCTCTTTATGAATTAGCATCCACTTATCAGAGAAAACATTTGGCCTTTGGTTTTTTGGAATTGGTTTACTTTGCTTAGCATGATATTCTCTAACTCCAATATTTACCTGCAAATGCCATAATTTTTTTCTCTTTAATTGCTGGGTAATATTTCATTGGGTATATATACCATAGTTTCTTCATCCAATCAACTATTGAAAAGTGTCTGGATTGGTTCCACAGTTTGGCTATAGTGAATTGTGTTGCAATAAACATTGATGTGGCTGCATTGTAGTATGCAGTTTTCAAGTCCTTTGGGTATAGACCAAGGACTGGAATAGCTGGGTCAAATGGTGGTTCCATTCCAAGTTTTCTAAGGAATCTCCATACTGCTTTCCAGATTGTCTGTGCCAATTTGCAGTCCCATCAGCAATGTATGAGTGTCCCTATTCTCTCACATCCTCACCAACATTAATTGTTGCTCGTATTCTTAATAACTGCAATTCTTACTGAAGTGAGATGAAATCTTTTTTATATATATATATTTTTAGTTGTAGATGGACACAATGTGTTTATTTTATTGCTTTGTATGTGGTGCTGAGGATCGAACTCAGGGCCTCACGCATGCAAGGCAAGTGCTCTACCACTGAGCTACAATCCCAGCCCAAGAGATGAAACCTTAAAATAGTTTTGATTTAGATTTCTTGAATTACTGGAAGTGTTGAACTTTTTAATATATTTGTTGATCAACTGTATATCCTCTTCTGAGAAGTGTTTCTTCAGCTCCTTAGCCCATGTATTGATTGAGTTGTTTTGTTTTGTTTTGTTTTGATTTTTTTGATGTTAAGTTTTTTGAGTTCTTTATATATCCTGGTGATTAGTACTCTATATAATATGGGTGTGGCAAAAATTTGTTCCCAAAATATAGGCTGTCTCTGATTGTTTTGTTCGTTTGTTTGTTTTGGTGAAAAGAAGCTTTTTAGTTTAAATCCACCCCATTTATTGATTCTTGATTTTATTTTTTGCATTTTAGAGTCTTGTTAAAAAGTCAGGGCCTAATCCAACATAATGAAGATTTGGGCCTACTTTTTCTTCTATTAGGCATAGGGTCTCTGGTCTGATTTCTAGGTTCTTGATAAACTTTGAGTTGTTTTTGGCCTGGTGATAGATGGGGGTTTGGTTTTATTTTGCTGCATATGGATTTCCAGTTTTCTCAGCACCATTTGTTGAAGAGGCTATCTTTTCTCCAATGTGTGTCTTTGGCACCTTTGTCTAGCATGAGATAACCATATTTATGTGGATTTGTCTCTGTGTTTTATATTCTGTACCATTGGTCTACATGTGTATTTTGGTGCCAATACCATGCCATTTTTGTTACTATAGCTTTGTAATATTGTTTAAGATTTGCTATTGTGATGCTTCCTGCTACACTGTTCTTACTAAGGATTACTTTTGCTGTTCTAGGTCTCCTATTTTTCCAAATAAATTTTATAATTGCTTTTTCTATTTCTATAAAGAATGACGTTGAGATTTTAATTGGAATTTCTTTGAATCTGTATAGTGCTTTGGGTGATATGGTCATTTTGACAACATTAATTCATTCTGCCTATCCAGGAGCATAGAAAGTCGTTCCATCTTCTAAGGTCTTCTTCAACTTCTTTCTTTGATGTTCTGTAGTTTTATTATAGATGATTTTCACCTCTTTTGTTAAGTTGATCCTCATGTTTTTTTTTTTTTTTGAGGCTATTGTGGATGGGGTAGTTTTCCTAATTTCTCTTTCAGATGTTTCATCATTGATGTATAGAAATACATTTGATTAATGGGTATTGATTTTATATCTTGTTACTTTACTGAATTTGTTTATTATTTCTAGAAGTTTTGTGGTGGAATTTTTTGGAACCCCTAAGTATAGAATCATATCATCAGCAAATAATGATAGTTTGAGTTTTTCTTTTCCTGTTTATATTCCTTTAATTTCTTTCATCTGTCTAATTGTGCTTGGTAAAATTTCAAGGACTATTTTGAATAGGAGTGGTGAAAGATGGTATCCCTGTCTTCTTCCAAGTTTTAGAGGAAATGCTTCCAATTTTCTCCATTTAGAATAATGTTGGACTTGGATTTAGCATAGATAGCTTTTACAAAGTTGAGTTATGTTCCTACTCTTCCTAATTTCTCTAGTGTTTTGAACATGAAGGGGTGCTATATATTTTTAAATGCTTTCTCTGCATCAATTGATATAATTATGTGATTTTTTTTCTTTATTGATGTGATGAATTACGTTTGTTGATATTCTTATGTTGAACCAATTTTGCATCCCTGGAATGAACCCTACTTGTTCATGCTGTATAGTTTGGAAGGGTTCCCTCCATTTCTAATTCGTGGAATAATTTGAAGAGTATTGGTATTAATTCTTCTTTGTAGGTCTTGTAGAACTCAGCTATGAATCCATCTGGTCCTGGGCTATTTTTTGGTTGGTATGCTTTTGATGGCATCTTCTATTTCCTTGCTTGAAATCGGTCTGTTTAAATTGTGTATGTCCTCTTGATTCAGCTTGGTTAGATCATATGCCTCTAGAAATTTGTTGGTGTCTTTGAGACTTTCTATTATACTGAAGTATAAATTTTCAAAATAGTTTCTATTTGTCTTCTGTATTTCAATAGTGTCTGTTGTGATATTTCCTTTTTCACCTTGAATTTTAGTAATTTGGGTTTTCTCTTTCCTTATTTTTGTTAGGTTGGATGAGGGTTTATCAATTTTATTTGTTTTTTCAAAGAACTATCTTCTTGTTTTTTCAATTGTTTCTTTTGTTTTGATTTTATTGATTTCCACCCTGATTTTAATTATTTCCTATCTTCTATTACATTCATAGTAAGGTTTTTGTTCATTTTATAGGGGTTGTAATGAAGTGTCAGGTCATTTATTTGTTGACTTTTCCTTTTTTTAATGTATGCACTGCCTTCAGAGTGTCCCAGAGATTTTGATATGTTGTATCTCTGTTCTCATTTCCCTCTAACAATTTTTTGTAGCTCCTCCCTGATGTCTTTTGTTATCCATGCATCATTCAGTACCATATTGTTTAGTCTCCAGGTTTTGGAGTAGCTTCTATTTTTTATTTTATCATTAATTTCTAATTTCATTCCATTATAGTCTGACAGAATGCAGAGTAGTATCTCTATGTTTTTTTATTTGCTAAGACTTGCTTTGTGGCATAACATAGTATGAAATGTATTCTTTGTCCCTTTTCACTAACTTGGTTTGAAGTCCATTTTATCCAATGTGAGGTTAGAAACCCTGCTTGTTTACATGGTCCATGTGAGTGATATATGTTTCCCCATCCTTTCACCTTCAGTCTATGGATATCTTTCCCTGTAATATGAGTCTTGTGAAGGCAGCATATTGTTGGGTCTTTTTAAAAATCCAATCTCTCAGTTTATGTCTTTTAATTGATTTGTTTAGGCCATTCACATTTGGGGCTGTTATTGAAATATGATTTGCATTCCCAGTCATTTTGTTTTATTTTTAGTTTTTAGCTTGACTTTATTTTTCCTTGGATTGGCCTTACCTTTAATGTAATTACTCCCTTTGCAGATTTTCATTGTTGTTATTCATTTCTTCCTCATGGAATATTTTGCCAAGGATGTTCTGTAGTCCAGGCTTTCTCACCATAAATTCTTTTAACTTTTGTTTATCATGGAAGGTTTTTGATTTTGTTGTCAAATCTGAAACTTAATTTTGCTGGGTACAAGATTCTTAGTTGGCATTCATTTTCCTTCAGAGCTTGTTATATATTGTTTGAGGATCTTCTGGGTTTGATGTTCTGGGTTGAAAAATCTGCTGAAGTTCAATTTGGTCTCCCTCTATATGTAATCTGATTCCTCTCTCTTGTGGCTTTTAAATTTTTATTCTCATTCTGTATGCTAGGCATTTTCATTATAACTTGACTTGGTGTAGATCTGTTATAATTTTATACATTTGATGTCCTATAAACCTCTTATATTTGGTTTTCCAATTCATCGTTTGTGTTTGGGAAATTTTCTGATATTTCATTGAAAAGGTTGTGAATTCCTTTGGTTTGAAACTCTGTGCTTTCCTCTATCCCAATAAATCTTAGATTTGTTTTTTTGATGTTATTCCATAATTCTTGGATGTTCTGTTCATGGTTTCTTACCATCTTCACTGTGTGATCAATTTTATTTTTAAGACTGTACATTTTGTCTTCATTATCTCAGGTTCTGCTTTTCAAGTGATCTAGCCTGTTTTTGATGATTTCTATTGTGTTTTTTATTTGGTTTATTGTTTCCTTCATTTCAAGGATTTTTGCTTGGTTTTTCTTCAGAATCGCTATCTCTTTCTTGAAGTAATATTTTGCTACCTGTATTTGCTCACTTATCTCTTTGTTGGAGTAATCAATTATTTTTTTGTTTTTTTGGTACTGGAGATTGAACTCAGGGGCACTCGACCACTGAGCCACATCCCCAGCCCTATTTTGTGTTTTATGTAGAGACAGGGTCTCACTGAGTTGCTTAGCACCTCACCATTGCTGAGGCTGGCTTTGAACTCGCGATTCTCCTGTCCCAGCCTCCCTAAGTGCTGGGATTACAGGCTTACGCCACCACGCTCGGCTCTGGAGTGATCAGTTTTTGCCTGTATTTGTTTAGTTGGGTCATTCTTTAATTTGAAGATAATTTTAATTATGTACTCTCTGAACTTCTCTGACATTTTATCTGCTGTGCTGTCAATGGATTCTATTATTGTAGTATCTTGGTTTGTTTGGGGGAATTTCCTCTCTTGTTTTTTCATGTTGTCTATGTATCTTCCTCTCTTGCAGTACAGATCTGAGGTATTGCAGTTTCTAACCTGTAATCTGAAGTGTCTTTGCAGGTTACCTATACCTCACTTTTGAGGGGGAGATTAGTATTACAGCACACAATGCAACCAACATACAGCCATAAATCAATTAGTCCTATTTAGACATTTACAGTTTTGTCAGTATAAACATAAATGATGAGTTTAGGTATCTTCTACCATATATCTAGTAGGTTTGCATAAGATTTTACAGTTTCTAATGATGGACAGGGAGAGAATGCAGGGGGTGGTTAGTGGGTTAATAAGTAATGTTTATGATGTAGGGTGAGAGCATATAGAAGTATTAGATTATAGGGTGAGTGAAAGAGGAATCAAAAGAAGCTGGCTGTTCAAAGGAAAAAAGAGAGAGGAACCCCATGGCAGGCTCCCTGTTGACTCAGCAACAGTATGGTATCTGTTAGCACACTTAATGGAGATACCTCTGGTACAATCTATCCCACAAGGACCTTGGTGATGGTCTTCCAGGTCTTGATTGTTGTCCCACTTCCTATTTGGTGTCAGCAGTTTCATCAGACCTTGACATTGCACCTCCAGACTCTATTGGTGTCCTTAAATAGAAACTGCCCCTACTAAAGATGGTGGAGGTAATAGCAGAGGTAAACTCAGACGGTAATGGAGATGACTCAAGCTGGAGGCAACCACTTTCAGAGGTGGAGCTAGAAAGATGGGCTGTGTGCTGGTGGTGGGTAGCCTGCTTGGTAGTGGCATGTAGTGCTGCAACTGGCAGCTGTCCCTGTCCATTGTCCATGATCTAGATTACCATGTAGGAAGGACTATGTCAGTGGCTACAGTGTCCTAAGATATAGGCGCTTTGGGTTGTGCCTCACGTTGGTGGATAGGGAGCTTCAGCACAGTGTTCCTCTCCACAGGCGTGCAGGTGTTCCTCTCTGGGCTCTCATGTGGGCACAGATGTTCCTGGGTCCAGGATCTGGGCTCCAGGGCAGCCCGGGCTCAGGTGTTCCACAGTGATTATCTGGGAGCTAAGCAGAAGAGCCCTTGCCCAGCATAGGCAAGGTCATGTGTATCATCTTTTTTTTTTTAATATTATTTTTAGTTGTAGATGGGCACAATATCTTTATTTATTTATTTTTATGTGATGCTGAAAATTGAGAAGTGCCTCATGCATGTGAGGCAAGCGCTATACAACTGAGCTACAATCCCAGTCCCATGGGTCCAATCTTTAGTACCAAAAATAAGTAAAAAGTAAACATAATTGTTAAAAAGTGTTAATTTTTATTTCCACTCATTGTAATCTATGGAAAAAATGTTGGAAATTTTCCATCTGCAAATTTGGTAATTTTATGCTCTAGCTAATGTAGCATAAGAAGGAAAATGCCTAACTTTTACAAATAAAAACTAAAAACAGTAGTGTTTTACTGGCATGATGAACTAAATTGGATCTTAAGTATATTTGTAGAGCAAATGATATAAACAGAAATAATGGAGTTATAATTATGTTTTTATAGAATAGATTTAAATAATAATTATTAATAGTTAATTCATATATGCTGATTTTTAATGTAAATATAAAACACATTAACATTAATTGAAATGATAAAAAGCATGAAAGAAATTAATTACAACATAGCTCTTGTCTTTTTCTATAATCATTTTCCTTTTTATACTTTCGTTAGACTAGAATATTAATCTTATACATAAAACACTGTGAATGAAACTTTAACTGTTGTTTCAACTGTTTAGTAATAAAAATATATAATTAATTAGTAAATTATGTCGTATTTGGCAATAGTGGCATGTAACATCAAGTGAGTACATAAGTTTATGTTTTAATTCATTTAAACTTTCATCCATTTTCATTAAGTTATCTTAATGATTGAATCATTTTATTGATGTATATAAATCAGTAAAGGGTCAAAAATATTAAAAATGAATTCAATACAAATATGCTCCCCTACATAGATTATATAATTAAAATAAAATATCACTTTTAAAGTTTAAGTAGATTTCTGTTTGCCATATAGAAAGAAGGGGCATAGTTTCTTTTTTCTGCATATGTATGAGGGCAGACTAAAATATTGAATTGGGAAAATAAAAAAAATCATTGATAGGGCTTTAATTGAGATAATCTGCTAACAGGTATTGGAAACTAGGAGCTCTGCCAAGTTAAAATCAAATGAATTTTTCATCCTGTGAGTTTGATCTGATCCTTAAAACCTAATTACTCTTTTTTTCCCATCCACATTCACTTTTATCCTTCTCCCACAGACTCTGTGATCCAGAAGGCTGAAGTGTGTGCTCTGCATCAGTAGGTCCTCACACTTGTTTTCTCACTTCTGATTGGGTATCACTAATGTGTGGCATCACCAGGAGAACTGGGCAGAGGAGAACAAAGCCCAAGGTGGTTTTCCCCTGGTTCCCTCCCATTTGGCCACTGTGAGTGGCGCTGGCTACATTCTTCTAAGGTTCTGTGTACACAACTTTTTCCTAATGGCTATCAATTTTCTCTCAAATCTGGTAACCCGTGCTTCTCCTTGCTTCTTCATAAGGAGATATGGTCACAATTTTCTCTTCTACAATTCATTGTTCTCAATTAAACTGGCCCACTTCTCATACCTGTGTAATTAGGTATTTTATTAATTTTTATCATTCATGTATTTTTTTGTTGGCTCACCTGTGTTATCTTCTAACTAATAAACATAACTTAGTAGAACTTATTTGGTGTTCAAATAAATTGACTGTGGCAGTATAAAATCAAGAAATAAAAATAATTGTTACATACCAATAAATTAAAATATAAATATCTCTAGTTATTCTGGCTTTCATATTTTATCATTGTATTGTCTTATTCAATTAATATGCAAATATTTTAGAGTATAATAATAACAAAATAAGATGTATGGGCTTCTTAATTTAATGGATTGTACATAACATGGTAAATGACAACCACTCTCTGATGAAGAGGCATTTAGGATGAAACCCAAAAGATGAACAGGTGCTGTGTCATTTAAGAGTTCCAAAAAGAAGCAGCACAGTACATAATATGATCTGGAGTAATGAATAAACAAAGGCATCCAAAAAAAGTCCACCTTGAGACAGAAAAAAATCATAAGATGAGACTGGGAGACTTCAAAACAGCCAAATCAGAAGGCTCAAATACCATGCCTGTTTAGCATCTAGTCTTTTTCCTAAGTGCAGTAGAAAACCATCAGAGTGCTTTCAATGGAGGAGTGACTTGATCATGTATGCATTTTAGGAAGAATTCTCTGACAGCTGTGTTGGAAGTGGATTAGAGAAAGCAATGACGGATGTTTGGGAGACAAAGGTGGTGAATTTGTAGAGGGGAAAAATTCTAACGTGAATACAGCTAGCCAAAAAACATCAAAAATAATCATTCTGTTAACTTAACTATAGACTGACCATTTTAATGAGCCTTTTATCCTCCTAGTTGTTACTTTTTAAAAATTTACTTTCTTATTTTTTCCTATTTTCTCCAATGAAAAGATTACTAACACTTCATGTGTTGGAGGTCTTTGTGAGAATCTAATTAAAGCAGTGTGCTCTTTTGTTAAGAAAATGATTCAGCCCGGCGTGGTGGCGCAAGCCTGTAATCCCAGCACTTAGGGAGGCTGAGACAGGAGAATCCTGAGTTCAAAGCCAGCCTCAGCAACAGCGATGTGTTAAGCAACTCAGTGAGTCCCTATCTCTACATAAAACACAAAATAGGGCTGGGGATGTTGCTCAGTGGTCCAGTGCCCCTGAGTTCAATCTCCAGTACCAAAAAAAAAAAAAAAAAAAAGAAGAAAAGAAAATGATTCATTAATGCTCATGAACAACAACAAAAAATTTCATTCCAATTTACAAGATTCTTAGAACAATAAAAAATTCTTAAAACATTCAAAATGTATACATGAAGTCATAAGTAAAGAATACCTCTACCAAGGATATAGATTGGTAAGTGTACACATTAGGTAAGTAAGTAGAATCACAAGTAGAGTACTATTTTAATGTTCATATAATAAAAATAATCTGAACTAATCATACAGGTAAACAGGAACTCACTTCAAATTTGAAATATGGCAATAATTTGAGATACATTAATTAATCTTTGTTTCTGTTTTTGTTGTTGTTGTTGTTGTTATTGTGCTTTTTTCCTAAATAGCCTGCAGCATGTACTTATCTGAGAGGTTCTTGTTTGATTTGGTCTGGTTTAGTTCAGTTTTTGTTTTTTTTTGTTTGAAACACAGAAAGTAGGCAGGAAGAAAGAAGAAAACCATTAATGTCATTTCTTGTTCCTGTGTGCCATAATTATTGTGGCACTATGCACAATAGCTAAAATATGGAATCTGCCTAGATGCCCACAAACATATGAAGCATAAAGAAAATGTAATATAAAAATACACAATGAAATATTATTCAATCATACAGAAGAATGAAATTCTGTCATTTGTAGTACAACAGATGGAACTGGAGAACACTGTGCCAAGTGAAATAAGGCTAACACTGAAAGACAAGTGCTGCATGTTCTCTCTCTTATGTGGAAAATAAAAAGGTTGATATAAAGGTGGACTAGTAATAACTAGAGACTGCGAAGGGTATGTGCTTGTGTGGTGAGGGTTGGAGAAAGGGTGACTGTACTTGATCAGTGCACACTCTGTCATGTATGGAGCTTTCGCCATGAACACCCTTCATATTCACAACTAATATATGCAAATAAACCGATAACTACATTTAAAATAACATTTTTTTCTGTTGAGTGAACTGTATTGATCATGTAAGAATTCAAATAAGAAAATTATTTTATTGAAATAGGAAATTTGATCAAATATAACAAAGTCTATTTGAATTATTTCGATCTGCACACTATCTCACTACCTTGGAAATTGGGAATCTATTTTAAGATGAGGATTTTTAAATTGAAAAGGTCATTATATAAATTAGATGTAGAACTAAATATCATTTAGTTGGATCTAGGTAAAAGAACTGCAAAGAAGTTGGTGCAAAGTTTGTGCTGTAGATATGAGATGATTAGGAATAAAATGTGAATTATATAGGAAAAGATTAATAATTCCTGACAAAATTAAAGATATCAATGAAGATCAGATACCTATTATTTATCATTACTTTGTTGTTTTGTTTTTCTCTCATTGACCATGTTGGAAGTTAGCTAAGAAAACTGTTTGTGTAAATTGCATATTCATTATGAGTCAACTGATTGACCACTGTGAGGCATTTCCTAAAAACTCTGGTGGATAAATTGTGGAATATATTTTTTCTTTCTTTTTGCACTTACACAATCTTTACTTATGTACTATTTATGTACTTTCAGTGTCCAAAAGTGTAATAACTGCTAGGAATGGATTGAATAGAATATTTTCTAATTTTCACATCAAGTTCAACTTGGTATCAGACAAAAAAAAAAAAAAAAGTGAACCCTTTAGTAATGCCATGTCAGTATTTTATGCTATATGTCTTATTTTTGTGATGTACTGTGCTCAAGGATAACTTGAATATAATGTTTACTAAAGAAAAAAGTGGAATATAGAACATGAGAAACAAAGTTGAATATAGAATATGAGAATATAAAATCATAAGAAAAAGAGATTTGAAAGGCATACGTTGGCATATTCCATTTCCATACTGCTTATTTAACCTATGTTACATCTTTCATTGTTCCACCTACTCTGACTTAGGAATAGCTTCATCATCCTCCATAGCCCCTAATTATAAAGTTACCTCTCTGGGACAACTGGCTTTAATTTCAAAGTTTGGAAGATGTTCTTAGAAAGAACAAAACTTTGTTATATATGTAATGTAACCTAACCTAAGATCACAATCAATATTTACAAAATGGTTTCTGTTTAAAAGTAATTTTGGACACATAAAAAAATGAGAAAAGGGGTACTCTAGAGACAAATGTGTCTTAGCTCACTTGTTTCCAGTCAGGGAATTGAAAGAAGGAAATGCAGCCATGGCTGCCTCCCTCTCTGTTTTACCACTTCAGCTTTGTCATGTCTTACTTCTTGCAACAGGATCATTGAGACTCAAGGAACCTCTCCTTGGCCCTCTGACATAATTTTCTAGGAGGACAGCAGTGACGAGAGAGCATGTATATGAAAAAGCTACACATAGGCAATATTATGGAGTGAACAGAACTTTATTCATGCTGATATTGTTATCCAACCATCCAGACACTTGTCCCAGAAGATTTTTTCTAGATTTTTATCCTCAACATTAAACACTCAATTGTCCTCAATTCTTTAAAAAAAAAAAAAAATATATATATATATATATTCCTTTTCACCTCATCAAATTGGCCTTAGCTTATGTCATCATTTTTTCTGAACTTGTCTTTTGACTGCACTTTCTGCTTTAAATCCGTCCCCTAGGGAAGCTAATTATTTAGTGTCATCTCCTTTCATGGCATAAAATTTTTCAATGGCTTCTGAATCTCCAAAGACCTTTATTATCTGGCCTAAGCCACTGCTGATTTTTTCTTTTATTAATCATAATAAATTATTATTGCACAAATATCTCATTAGTTTTAGTTTCCTGTGCTATGCTGTTTTACTTGTTGTGCTCATTCTTGATCTCTTCCCATCTATGTTTACCTGTGAAATGCTGCAAGATTTTGAGAGTCATGACACCATGGACTTTTTTTTTTTTTAAATCTTTTTTTTTTAACAACCTTTATTTTATTTATTTATGTATGTATTTTGTATGTGGTGCTGAGGATCGAACCCAGTGCCTCACGCATGCAAGGCAAGCGCTCTACCACTGAGCCACGACCCCAGCCCCACCATGGACTTTTTAATAAAGATTTCTATGTTGGCCTCAAGAAAGAAATCACCCCCATAGACTTGTGCCATGACTATGAGAGGCTATGTCAATTGAATTATAGTTTCTTCTCCACAAAACTACAAAAGGAAAGTTTTATGAACATGAGTGATAACTTTATAACGGTTTATTAGCAGAATTTAAAAACATAACTAAGTATGTACACAGTACATAATTGTTGAATAATAAACTCAGATTTTATTACTTTAATGACAAATGTGTTTAACATTGTAAGCCACCAGTTCATAAGATTTTAGGGATCCAAACCCTTTGTAAATAGCTCCTTTTTGTTCATATTCTTGGCTTTTTTGATGAAACATTGATAAACCAAATGAGAACACATTCATTGAAAACTCTATACATAGCATATAATGCATAGTTGCAAAGAAACCATCATGCCCTTAGTTCTCACAATCTCATTTACACACTAAAACTGGGACATATAAGTTCATGGGCATATTCAAATAAAACAATCTAACACATATTGCAGCCCCTTTAAAGGGCTCTGTGATGCACCCAGTTAGTTGTAGGACTTTCTGTTTTTACATACTACAAAATTCAATTTTTTTGGTTTTCTTTCTCTTTCTGTAGAAAAATACTCAATTTCAGCTGATACCTTGTCTACTATCCTTAACATATGCAATTTATATTCTATTTCCACGTATTTGCACCATATATCCTCATATTTTGAAACTTTTCTGTCCAGATTCTTGAGTTCTTTGAACATCTTTTGTCAATTCCCACCTTGTTCATGAAACCATTGTGGCAAATTTTAAGTGTCTGTTGTCTCCTGTGTACGACTTTTATAGTTATTGTTTGCTTGCTTCAATTGACATACATTTAAACCTGTTTGTTTGGTTCTGAATTTTTCCATCCATGCACACAGTTATCCACTCAGATAACATATTGTAACATAATTACATCCTTTAGGTCGATGACAGAGACTACTATGACTTTCAGGCCTGTAAATTCCTGAGAATGTGCTCCAAATGAAAATGAAGTAAATTTAATTAATATCAAGTTGAAGTTCAGGAAAAATTACAGCCACAAGTGGTATAGTTTATTTCACAACCCTTCTGTAGAAAGTTGTTTCCAAAATTATGATGATAAAGAAATAAAAACATATATTTTCAAAATGAAAGAAAATATTCTAGAGTATATCAAATATTTTAAATAAAATATTTCACTAACTTGGAGAAAATATAATGTGTTGTAATGTAAGTTTTTCTCTATGTTTGTTTTAGGTCTTCTGCCAAATTTGTACTTTTTGACTTGTGTTTTAATAAATTTTCATATAATGGACCAGTGATAACAATGTGCTTGGCAGTTTTTTCTGCACTATAAGAAAGTTACAATGTTTCATTCAGGTATTGTGATTAATTTTCAGTTTACCTTTGATTAATAAATTCTGAGTTAGGAATTTTTGGTATAAAATTCATGTAGTAAAATATCATAAAGTACTTTTATGATATAAAATTGTATCATTTTTAATTGTATTAAAATAAAATGAGTATGCATTTAAAATACATTGAAAATTAACTATTGGCACTTAAAAATACTCAAATATGTATTCTAAATTAATTCAGAAAGTCTGGGTAAAATCAAGAATGAAAATAACATTTGCATAAGAAAAGAAAAATCACTATTTGCCCCCACCAAAATTAAAGTAATTTGGGTTAGATTCAGTCATATGGATGGAGTCCCTATAATGGGATTAGTGGCTCTGTAATAGAGTTAGTATTTTTATGAGAAGATAAGAGATCTGAGCTTGCATGTTAGCTCACCTTCACCTTGTTTGATACAACATGAAGGATCTCACCAAATGCTAGGATCTTGGTATTGAACTAGCCAGCCTCTAGAACTGTGAAAAATAAGGTTTTCTCTTTATTAATTATCCAATCTGTGGTTTTCTATTATAGCAACAGACAACTTACTAAGTATCATTCAAAATCATGAACACATAGACATATTCATCAGCTTCTATTTTAGTTAATAAGTGAAAGTTACCTGCTTTTCTAGTCAACTTCTATTGACAAATGAAAGTTATATATTTGAAGCTTCCTGGCTTGTTCCTGTTGCTCTGGGCATCCCTGAGTCAATGAGTAATTAATGCAAGGCCTTTGCTTAGGTAGTCCAAACTGTGTGTTTCAACTTATCCCCTAAAGCATCTCTATGTGATCAAAGTGAAGCTGTTCTCCTATTGGAATAGCATTATTATTATTATTATTATTATTGAATTATCTTCCTCTACCCTCCTCCCCTCACTTCTCTTCTACTGGTAATGCTCCTGCGGTACATAATTTGACCAAGAATTTTCATGTCAGTATCTAGAATCTTACCTGAAGTAAATTTCCAGCACAAGCACAAAGGATAGTGCTATCTTCACTGTAGACTACAACAGCCTATCTTCCCAGATTTATACCCAAGAATTCAACCTAAAGACCTTTAATATCCAGAATTACATGAGATCATAGAAAATACTTGATTTAAGAATGAATATTTCCAGAAATATTTTCTTTAAGACTATTTATATCATCTGAATTTAAAACAAAATAAGCAAACTCCTAAATTCCATAGTTTTACTTTTTTCTCATTGAGAACTTACTGAGAAAGTTAAAAAAACAGTTCTCCTTAAACATGCCTTTTCCAAATTCTTTGATTTTTACTTTTAGAACGATTTCAAATCTTTTATTATGGAGTAATTTCAGGTTGATAGTCTTATTAATGTTATTATTGATAATAAAATATTATTAATCAAATGCATCCTAGGAAGGAAAATATATAAAAAACAGAGGATACAGAAATTACAATTAAGGGGAAAAAATATGACCACAGTTGCAACTAGGAATGAAAGCATGTTGATTATACCTACTGAAGAAACACAACAGTTTTTTTATCTCAGGGAAATCCTTGTTTTGTTCTCTCTTTTTTTGTTCTAATGCAACATGACAAGAGCCTCTGAAAGCTGAGCAAATTTCTATTATCAATTTGAACTTCCAAATTTGACAGGAATAAAATAATGAAAATTCTACCTACACAAGAACTACAAAAGGCTTAACTAATGACTCTCAAATTTCATTTTATACATCATATATCCTACATCCTCTGCAGAAATCTGTTTTGCTGACATATGGAGAAATCAATCATTAGATATTTAAACATATCTCTGTATTATGTATCACTAAAATAATGCATTTAGCACTAGAAAATGCAATTTCCTATGCCAAGTAATCCTAAATTAAATTGTATAATTTAAATTAAATTGTATGATATTACTTTTCTTTAGCAACTAATTAAGGCATTTGTTAAACTTGTATAATTTTAAGGTAACAAGGAGAACCTAATGGAGTTCTATTGAATTTTTTCCATTAAGTTAACATTATAGACTTTTAATGAATGCCTTAATTAGATACTATTATTAACAGGGTTGATGCACAAATGAAAATCATTCTGAATGTACGCAATATGCCTCATTAGCATTCACTGCAGGACACTGACCAAAAACCTTAATTAAAAATATGTCTGATCCTCCTATACATTACTGAAGTCTCAACGAAGTTCATAATTCAGAAATGCCCTTTTAAAGCAACATAGAAATAGCATTTGAACTTACATTTTTGCAATCTGCAGTTATACCTTACTTTTCTTGTATCCTCCAATTTTCCATTTTATTGGCTTATTCCATTTTAGCAAACAGTAGCCAATTTTGTACCTTTGCCTTAACTCATCGTTTCCCTTAATTTCATGGCCAGTAACTTGAACATTTTTCATTTGCTCCTTTCTCCTTTCCTTCTCAACATTGACCTAACTTCTATTTAACCATTTCATGTTTTAAGTATGGTTACCTGGGTCTTGTTATTGACACTAAGAACAGGAGAAACTTATTCTTTGCAACCTTACATGAGTTCTTGGTGTCCTCTGACATACTTTATGAAATCCTTTTCTTCTTTTCCTTTGTATCCTTTCAATTTTGGTGGCTATTTATTTATTTGAGTGACTATTTATTTATTTTAGTGACTATTTCAGTGACTATTCCTTTTCAAATGTCAATTGCATGCAATGCAATGGCATCAACATAATACATAATACATAAATGTCATTTTCTGAGAAGGAATCCAAGATGGCAGCCTAGACAGATGCTGCATTCCTAGTCTTTCCAGGACATAGATTAAAGCAGTGGAAATACTGTTTCCCCACAGGTTATTAGAGGACTCCCGACAGCTGCATCCACACAGGAACTCCAGTCGCATGCTTGCGCTGGTCGCCAGCCCCCAACGTTTGTACAAGACCCAGTCGATCACCTGTGCAGAACCTGCTCCTGCCTAAGACCCCCAGCTCCAGTGACCACATACTGCACAGGACCTCAGGTCACCCACCAATGCAGAACCTGTAGGCATCAATTCCACGTGGTACCTCCAGCTCCCCTGCAGGACCCATGGTTGCTGCTCCTGTGTGGACCTCCATCTACCAGAATGAAAATCCCTCATTTGCCTACAACTGAGAACAATGGACAAGATGTGGAGACTGCCTTCTATTTCCACACAGCATGCCACAGAGCTGCATCTCCCAACACGTCGCCCAATGCCACTGCCTGGCCTGGCCCTACACCCTATCTCTGAAAGCAGACGCCTTCATTGTGGGACTCCTTGGTCATTATCTTGGCCCTGAGCAGGTAAACCACAGACAACCAATAAACGACAGACAACCCCACCTACTGGATGAGAAGGAAAGCAATCCTTTTTATTTACCTTGAGACTTTTCTTCATTCTATTATTATTTTTTCTTCCTTTCTTTTTCTTATTTTGTCTTTCTTGCTCTTTTCCCACCCTCACATCTCCAACATTTGTGAAACCAAATATTTTTTATGCATTAGACTACTGAGGATTGGGATATCTGATTAGTTTGTTACAGTTGTATAATATAGTCTTGTATCTCCTATTTTTACATGTTATATTTTTCTTAATTTTTGTTTCCTTTTTTGTTGTGCTCTATTTTCTTCCTACTTACTTGTCTTCCTCAAATCTCTTTCTCTCTTTTCTATACTAGCCAACTTCTTTTGGATTTCTCTTTCATGCTTTCTAGAATCTAATAACTCTATATCCTGACTTCCAACCTCCTTAACATCTCATTCTACACCTCACCCCTGGTTCTCTTTAGCTCACCAGAGAAACTGTAGACCCTTTTACAAACCTATTGATTATATAGTAGACACTAATTGAATGCACAATTTCTGTATATTGCAACAAAGCCATAAATGTCCTATTAGGAGCTATTTGGTCTAAAGCTGTATATTGTTTGTATTGAGATCTGTTAATATTGGTCTCTTCCTTAAAGAGAGGTATTGGAACCCTATGGGAAATCTCTAAGCTTATAGGAAAAAAACTGTAATACCTTGGATTTGCAATGCTAGAAGTGAAGACACACAAGATGCAAACTTGGTTCAACATATGGAAATCAATAAACGTAGTCCGTCGCATCCACAGACTTAAAGATAAGATTCATATGATTTTATCAATTGATGCAGAGAAAGCATTTGATAAAATACAGGACCCTTTCATGTTTAAAAGACTAGAAAAGCTAAGGATAGTAGAAACTTACCTCAACATTTTAAAAGCAATCTATGCTAAACCCAAGGCCAACATCATCCTAAATGGAGAAAAATTGGAAATATTCCCCCTAAAAATGGGAACAAGACAGGCATGCCTTCTTTCAACAATTCTATTCAACATAGTCCTTGAAACTGTAGCCAGAGCAATTAGACAAATGAAAGAAATTAAAGGGATACAAATAGGAAAAGAAGAACTCAAATTATTATTATTTGAAGATGACATGATATTGTACTTAAAGGATCAAAAAATTCCACAAGGAAACTTCTAGAATTAATAAATAAAAACAGTAAAATTGCAGGATATAAAATCAACATCCATAAATCAATTGCATTTATATACATCAGTGATAAACCCTCTGAAAGAGAAATTAGGAAAACTATCCCATTCACAATAGCCTCAAAAAAAAAAAAAAAACTTGGGAATCAATTTAATAAAAGAAGTGAAAGACCTCTACAATCAAAACTGCAAGATGCTAAAGAAAGAAATTGAAGAAGACCTTAGAAGATGGAAGGATTTTCCATGCTCCTGGATAGGCAGACTTAATATTGTCAAAATGACCATACCACCCAAAGCACTATACAGATTCAAAGAGATTCCAATTAAAATCCCAACATCATTCCTTATAGAAATAGAAAAGGCAATCATGAAATTTATTTCAAAAAATAAGATACCCAGAATGGCCAAAGCAATCCTCAGTAAGAAGAGTGAAGCAGGAGGCATCACAATACCAGACCTTAAAACCATACTACAAAGCTATAGTAACAAAAACGGCATGATATTGGCATGAAAATAGACATGTAGACCAATGATACAAAATAGAAATCACAGAGACTAACCCACATAAATAGAGTTATCTCATACTAGACAAAGGTGTCAAAAAATACACTGGAAAAAAGATAGCCTCTTCAACAAATGATGCTGGGAAAACTGGAAATTCATATGCAGCAAAATGAAACTAAACCCCTTTCTGTCACCATGCACAAAAATCAATTGAAAGTGGATCAACAACCTAGGAATTAGACCAGAGACATTGTGCCTAATAGAGGGAAAAGTAGGCCCAAACCTTCATCACATCAGATTAGGCCCATACTTCCTTAACAAGATTACTAAAGCACAAGAAACAAAATTTAAAAATCAATAAATGTGATGGATTCAAACTAAAAAACTTCTTCTCCACAAAAGAAACTGTCAGTGAGGTGAAGAGAGAGCCTACATTCTGGGAGCAAATTTTTGCCACACACACATCAGATAGAGCACTAATCTCCAGGATATATTAAGAATTCAAAAAACTTAACACCAAAAAATAAACAACCCAATCAATAAATAGGCCAAGGAGCTGAACAGACACTTCTCAGAGAGGCTTTACAATTGATCATGAAAACATGTACAATCTGTACAAAGCTGAACAGACACTTCTCAGAGAGGATGTACAATCAATATATGAAAAAATGTTCAACATCTCTATCAATTAGAAAAATGCAAATCAAAACTACTCTAAGATTTCATCTCACTCCAGTCAGAATGGCAGTTATCAAGAATACAAGCAACAATATTGCTGGTGAGGATGTAGAGGAAAATACACACTCAAACATTGCTGGTAGAACTGCAAACTGGTACAACCTATCTGGAAAGCAGTATGGAGATTTCTTTAAAAACTTGGAATGGAACTACCATTTGATCCAGATATCCCACTCCTCGGCCTATACCCCAAAGACTTAAAAACAGCATACTACAGTAACAGCCACTTTAATGTTTATAGCAACACAATTCACAATTGCTAAACTGTGGGAGCAACCTAGATGCCCTTCAATAAATGAATAGATAAAGAAACTGTGGTGTATATACACAATGGAATATTGCTCAGCATTAAAAGAGAATAAAATTATGGCATTCTCAGGTAAATGGATGGAGTTGGAGAATATCATGCTAAGTGAAGTAAGCCAAAGAACCAAAGAACCAAAGACCAAATGTTTTCTCTGATTAGTGGATACTGGTCTATAATGGAGGTGGGGGTGTGGAGCATGGGAGAAACAGAGGAACTTAAGATATAGCAAAGGGAAGGTAGGGGAAGGGAGGGGGTATGGGGGTAGCAAAAATGATGGAATGAGATGGACATCACTACCCTAGGTACATGTACGAAGACACAAATTGTGTGACTCTATCTTGTTTACAACCAGAGAAATGGAAAATGGTGCTCCATATGTGTACTGTAACTTGAAATGCATTCTCTTGTTTTAAAAAATAAATTAAATAAATAGATGTCATTTTCCTTCTTGACTCTGTGCTTTGTTGTCATAATCTCAAGTGACATGACTTTCAGGAATCTCTAGAAAACTATCAATCTAACATTTATACTCATTTCTGTTACTTTTACCACTCAGGGCAAAGACATACCAAAAGCTTATCAAATTTTGGAATTGTCACTGAATTACTTGGCTTTTGCCTCCTTTTCACCTAATTCTTATGGTAGCAAAATATGAATTTTCCAATCTTTTAAGACTGTAATTTCTCAAAGTTGTCCATGTCCTAATCCATGGAATGAGCAATCACATTCCCTTATATGACAAAAGGGAATCCAGCAGTTGGTATTGAGGTTCCCAGTCAGTTGAATTTAAAAGAGAAGACCGTCCAAGTTTATCAGGAAAGACCTCATGTAACAACATGAGTTTTAAAGACAGAAGAGAAAAGTAAAGGAGTCAGTACTCCACTTGTGTTTCTAATTGGTGAATTTTTGGGGGGGTACCTGGCATTAAATTCAGGGGTACTCAACCAGTCAGCCACATCCCCAGCCCTATTTCGTGTTTTATTTAGAGACAGAGTCTCACTGAATTGCTTAGCGCCTCGCCGTTGCTCAGGCTGGCTTTGAACTTGCGATTCTCCTGTCTCAGCCTCCCAAAGTGCTGTAATTACAGGTGTGCACCACCGCACCCAGCTTAATTGGTGCATTATTAATTGCACAGAATAACAAATATCATTTGTGCAAATTTCATAGTGTGTTTGTGCGTGAACATAACATAATATGATCTGTATCATTCCCCATCCCCCTTCCTCTGCCCTCTAGTTTTCTTTTCATTTTGTTGGATCCTTTTTTTCCTTTTTTAAATCTAGTTTCCACATGAATAAAAACATATAACACTTGTCTTTCTTAGTTTGACTTATTTCACTTAACTTAGTTCTCTCTGTTTTCATCCTTTTCCCTGCGAATTATCTAATTCCATTCTTATTTAAGGCTGAATAAAATTCTATTAGGTACATGTACCACATTTTATTTACAAATTTATCTGTTGATGGACACCTAGTCTGGTGCCATAACTTAGTTATTGTGAATTGTATTTCTATAAACCATGGTATGCATGTATGCTTACAGTATGCTGACTTTAAGTAATTTGGACAAATAACAAGATCATACTGTGGTTCCATTCTTGACCTTTGAAGGAATCTTCACAATGATTTCCATAGTAACTATGCTATTTGGTATTCCCACCAAGTGCAAAAGAGTTTGTTTTACAAGCATCCTCACCAGCATTTATTATTATCTATATTCTTCATTATTGCCATTCTAACCAAAGTTGAGATGAAATGGTGTAGTTTTGATTTTCATTTCCTTGATGGCTAAGGATGTTCAACATTTTTTCATTTAATTGCTTGTCATTTATACTTCTTTTAAGTGTCTGTTTAGTTCATTTGTACATTTATTAAATAAGATTTATCTTTTTGGTATTCAGGTTTTTGATCTCTTTATATATTCTGGATATTAATCCTGTGCAAGAAGAGTAGTTGGCAAAGTTATTCTACCATTCTTTAAGTTTTTTCTTTCCTTTGCTGTGCAGAATCTTTTGAGTTTGTTGCCATCAGATTTACTGATTTCCTGAGCTACAGGAGTCCTGTGGAGGAAATCATTGCCTATGCCTATATGTTAGAGTATCTTCCTTATGTTTTCTTGGTTGCAAAGTTTCTTGTCTTTTTCCTGGGTCTCTCATTCACCTTATGTTGACTTTTGTGCAAGGTGAGAAATAGGGACCTAGTTTCAATCTTCTACATATGGATTTTCAGTTTTTTCAGTACCCTTTGTTGAAGAGGCTGTCTTTGCTCTGATGTGTGTTTTCAGCACATTTGTCAAAGATCAGATAACTGTAGCTATGTGGATTTGTCTTGGTTTCTTGTATTTTGTTCCATTGTTCAATGTGCCCATTTTTCTCTCAGTGCCATTATGTTTTGTTACCACGACTATGCAACATAATTTGAAGTTGGATACTGTGATGCGACCAGTTTTACTCTTTTTTTTGCTCAGAATGGCTTCAGCCATTCTGGTCCTTTTATGCCTCCATATTGATTATAGATTTTTTATTATTCTTCTGAGAGAAATATCATTGATGTTTTGAGGTGGATTATATTGAATATGTAGACAATTTTGAAAGTACTCGACTTTTACTTCGAAGATGAATGGATGAAAGGAAGAAGCATAGTGATCATTAGAACCTGCACATAGACACATGGAGGCACACAGTAGAAGAGGATGAAGCTCCAAGTAAAATTACATTTTTCTTAACAGTGAACTAGAGAAAAAGTTCCAGAAAATATGTCATAAAACCCACATAGAAAACTGTCTCCTATTTTTTTATATTAATTGACATAAATTCTAGGCTTACCTTAATGTTGTCCATATGTGTAATAAAAACTTTCAAAAACATTAAAATGCCAGTTGGAACTGAAGTACCTTACATACCACTGAAAAATTCTCAAAATAACTTTTCATTAGTGTAGGCTGAAGAATCCATACAAAATAGAAAAAGTACTGAGAAATGAAATGATATTGGAACTTCCAGTTAGAGAAATCAAGATAAGGCTCTCAGTCTGACCCCAAACTAGTTAATAATACCTACTGTATTATTATTTTTGGACTGCCAAAGCAGTTTACCTCAAACTGGGTGATTTACACAACAAAATTTATTTTTTTCATAATTCCACATTCTATGAGTCCATGATAAAAATTAGACCTCTCTTCCTGATTTGTGGATAGCAATCTTCTTCACATGTCCTCACATGGTCTTTCCTTTGTTCATATGTGGAGATAGAGGGAGAGCTTTGAGGGCCCTTCCTCCAATGTCCTTATGTACTCCAATCTAATAAGATTGGTACTTTGCTTTTAAGATTCACTTAACTTTCAATACCTCCTGAAAGGTCCTATCTCTAAATATGTCCACATTGAAAGTGAAGGCTTCAATAATACATTTTTGTGGGATGCAATTCAGTCCATGATATTTACTAAACAAAATGGAATATATAATTTTCTGTAGGAGTATAAAAGAACTCAGGTTATCAAGAAACAATACTCAAAATTTACAGGATAGAATCCAATGTTTCAGATAAAATAATTGAAAAGTTTGTACCACACTCAAAAAAAGGACAATCAATAGATACTAACACCAAGACTATATCATTTGTCTTTAATCTGAAGATCTTCTAACATTTATGTTGGAGCAGTATGCTAAATCATATATGAAACAAACGTTGGCATTATCATAAAATATGTTATTCAGCTACTATAAGTATCCTCTGTAACATAATGCTAAACATTTTAGAATAAATGAATAGTGAAAAGTTCCCAATAAAAATATTTGAAAGTCAAAACAAAGAAACAACTAAATTTTTTAAGCTAAAATTATTTATAATGGGAGAGAGAAAGAGAGAGAGAGAGAAAGAGAAAGAGAAGAAAGAGAAGAGAGAAAGAAAGAGAAAGAAAAAGAAAGAAAGAAGAAAGAAAGAAAGAAAAAGAAAGAAAGAAAGAAAGAAAGAAAGAAAGAAAGAAAGAAAGAAAGAAAGAAAGAAAGAAAGAAAGAAAAAGAAAGAAAGAAGAAAGAAAGGAAGGAAGGAAGGAAGGGTAGGCTTCATTTCAAAGTGGAAGTCTCATATAAAATGATTCAATGAACCACTGCAATTGTCAGTAGACTAATAGAAACTGTTCAATATAATTTTGGATTTGATAGCATTCTCCCCAACAAAAACAAAAAACAAAAACAAAACCTCATGCCCTTCTAAAACATTAGAGTAAGGCCCCTACCTGAAAACAAAGTAATAGCAGATGCAGTTATACTGGGGTAGGGTGGGGTCTTAATTCAATATGACTGCTGTTCTTATTAGAAAAGAAGTAGAACTCACAAGAGGAATGCCATATGATGACAAAGGGAGAAGTCAGTGTGACACAGCTATAAGCCAAAAATTGCCAAGAATTGGTGGCCACAACCTGATGCTAGGGAAGTAAGGAAAGATTCTACAAAGAATCTGAGGGAGCGTCTTCCTACTGCTAGCCTGATTTCAGGCTTCTTGCCTCTAAAATTTTGAGAGAATAAGTTTCTATTATTATAAGTCATTCAGTTTGTGGTTTTCTGAGACAGAAACCCAGGAAAGTAACATAAACAATGGATGAGACAAAAAAGACTAAAAAGAGCAATAGGTCTTCAGAGATATGAGAACATTATCAAGACATCTATTCTTCTTATCACTGCAGGTAATCACCATAAGCAAAGGTGACTCACACATCAAAAGTAGCTAAATAAATAAATCTGAACACCGAGTAAGTTAGATGAACGCATAAGTTGAGTTATTCAATAAAATCAGCAACCCAAAAAGATGATACACTCCAAAACAAACAAAAATTCACTCATATATCATATAATCAAATTGCAGACAGTAAAATCAAGACTTTAAAACAATGAAAAATAAAGGAATTACTCAATATAAATAAATGATGAGTCAAATGACAACAAATATTTCATCAGAAACAAAATAGCACTGGGTGCAGTGCACATGCCTGTAATCCATGCTGCTTGGGAGGCTGAGGCAAGAATGTGGCAAGTTCGAGGCCAGCCTCAGCAACTTAGCAAGACTTGTCTCAAAATAAAATGAATAAATAAATTGAAAGAGCTAAGGATGTAACTCAATGAGTTAAATGCCATTACCCTTCCCTTTCAAAAAATGTGATAATAAATATCAGGATAAATATAAGAACTTTTGAACTTCTTAAATATGAACAATGTTTGAAAAATATTATAAAATCATCTAGATTATTTTAAATATATATAATTGTTGCATGTATGATAATCATAAAATGAAGTGTTATGAGAGTGACTATGTCATGTTAAAATGCTTTGCTTTTTATTTTTATTACATTAATTCCAAATAAATTAAAATGTATGTATGTGTATTTCCCACTATAATGCTACTAAAAACTAGTCAATTATCCAGTGAACAGATTAAAATGCAACAATAAAATATAAATAAAGAAAGAATAAAAATAGGAAAACCAAACATCCAGTAAATAGGGATCAAAGGGTGAAAACAATTCAAACATAAAACAATAAGATAATAGAAAAACATTCTACCATATCAATAATTACATTGAATACAAATGACGTATGAAAATTTGTTCAAAGATAAAGACGGTTAGATTGAATTTTCAAAAATGGCACCCATGCATCTACCTGCTGCCTACAAAAAATTTACTTCAAATATAATGGTAAAAATAGGTTAAAATGAAATAATAGAAAATACATGCCATGAAAGCACGAATAAGAAGAAAGACTTGCTCATTAATATCATATTAACTTCAGAACAAAGAATATTACCAGGGTTAAATAACAGAATTTCATAATTAGAAAAATCTCAGTGAATCAAAATAACATAATCACAAATGTTATGTGCATCTAATCAAGCTCTAAAGCATGTGAAGCAATTGAAATAATGACAAGGGAAAAGTACACTTAGTTTGAGCACTGTTAAACAAGACTATGGCAAAAGCTACCAGTATAAGATGGAGGTCTATCCAATCGACCCCAGATCATTTGAATTAAAGTACTAATATACTTTATCAAATTACTTAAAGTCTGAGAGAAATGGTAAAGAGGCTGGGATAAGACACACATCAAACTCATGCCTCATGCCTGTGATTGTTGTAATCTCCCCTCTCAATGAATGTCACATAATTTAATGGCTCATACTGAAAATATATGGCTCACTTTTGACTTGTGTTATCTTACATCTTTTATCCAATGTGTCAGAGAATTCTATTAGTACTAATATCCACATAAGAAACCATATCCAAACACTTCTCATCACCCCCATGACTCTTCTTAATTCAAATCAGTATGGTATCTTACTTTCAGTGCTGAAACACCCTACTAACTCCTCTGCTATTTTCTGTTTTTTCCTAAACAGAAAAAGCCTGATATTTCTAAAAAGATCAGCCAGCCTGATCTTTCTAAAAAATCTGGATTACATCACCCTTAGCCTCAGTACTCTCTTATACCTTTCCAGTGACAAATTTGAATAAATAAAAGCACTAAGTCATCACAATGTCCTGTCACTTCTGACCCCACAGCCTCTCAGACCAATAGATCTTCTGAGATTACCCACTTTAGACTCTATAACTTGGAGAACTGTCTATTACCTGACCATATATCCTCATTCATGGGGAAGCCATCACATGGTCCAGTTTCATACCATGACCCTCCACAATAACATATTAAAACTTAACAAGCTCTTTTAGTTCATATCAAAGAATTACAGGAATGCAAGAAAATGCCTGCCACATGAATCGCAGACCTCGTCCTCCGGGACCCCAGACCTCGTCCTCCGGGACCCCAGAGCTCGTCCCGTGGGACCCCATTCCTCGGTCCCTTCGTCCTGCGGGACCCCAACTCATCGAGCGAACCCACGCGAGGCACGACATAAACGACATTAAATCATCTAAGTTATTGCATAAGCTAATCTCCTTTACTCTATTAGAAAGATATGCCATAACAAGTTTTTGTAATGTCACTCTACTTACTTAGAGTCATTTCAAAATTTTTATGCATGATTCAATATTTAATAAATATTATGTGTTTACTTATTGGTTCAGTATCTGTGTCATCATGAGAATGGGTGCATGTGTCCTGTGCATTCTGTCTTCATCATGCCTAAAAGAATATCTGGACACACATAAATCAAATAAATGTTTTGAATAAATGATTGAGCTAAAATTGATGGGCACCTTGCTATGCTCATGGAAGTCTGATAAGAGTCTAACATAACAGCTCCTATTTGATCATCATAACAATCTTCCAACTAAAGGAATATTATTTTCAAAATCTTATGAGTAAAAAAAAACCTAAGAATCAACATTTTTTAGGAATTTTCTTAGTTAGGGATATAAATAAGATTGAGACTAGACTACCACACACATGCTTTTGTAAATGATTTATTTTTTCTAAGCTGTGTTATAAATAATATATCCACTATGGTAACCAAGGGGTGAATTTGTGAATTCACAGATATATTAGTAAAGGCTAAATTTATTGAAATATTAAATGTGAGTCACCTATTTCAGAGGTAGGATGACCAGATGTCCAGGGAAAACTCTCACTTCTCACATCCCTGCACAAAACTCAACTCAGAGTTGATCAAGGACCCAGGAATTAGGCAAAAGACTGGTGCCTAATAGGAGAGAAAGCAGGCCAAAATCTTCATCATGTCGGCTTAGGACCTGACTTCCTTAACAAGACTCCTAAAGTGCAAGAAACAAAATAAAAAAATCAATAAATGTGATGGATTCAAACTAAAAATTTTTTCAGCAAAAGAAACAATCAATGAGGTGAAGAAAGAGCCTACATTTTGGGAGCAAATTCTCAAAAACTCAACACCAAAAAACAAACAACACAATCAATAAATGGGCTAAGCAGCTGAACAGAAATTTCTCAAAAGAAGACATACAATTGATCAACAAATATATAAAGAAATGTTCAACATCTCTAGCAATAGAGAAATGAAAATCAAAACTACTCTAAGATTTCCTATCACTCTAGTCGGAATGGCAATTATCAAGAATATAAAGAACA
>CM053405.1:76704769-76747264 GCA_028644305.1 Xerus rutilus
ATTTGTATGCAGCATGCTTGAATAATTTAATGAATTAATATATCCTCCATGAAAGCCTGGAAGCCAGAATTATCTTCAGCAGGGTCACACCTTATTTCCAAGCTCTGTGCTAATTCTGTGAATTGGTATGCGAGCTGGAGTTGTTGATTTAACGTTCATAGCAGAACTGAAGTCTAAACATTAAAACATATCACAACCTAGCGGGCTTTCAGTGAAACACGAGACAGACAATGTCAGTTTTGATTGAGTTCTTCTTCTATCAGAGTCAATTTAGCACATGCCAAGTTACCTAAACAACAACAACAAAATCCTTGTCACTCTGGCTGTAATGAAATCTTGGAAGAAAAACTCTACAAAGAAAACAGGAGATAATACAAAACAAGTTTATCAGAGAAACGTCAAGGAGGTAACCATGATTGTGAAAGGACATTCTTCTTCTACATAATCTTTGAGCCAGGCAGAACTCACTGCCAAAAAAGATAACTTAATAATAATGAATCAGGTCGCTTCCTTGCAAGAGATATGCCAGTATTAAAATAGTGTCTGGCAGCCAAGTACTGAAAACATGGCAGCACATTAAAATTGGCCATAAAAACAGTAAATGGTCTTAAGGAGACATTTAAGGAGACAAGCAACTGCATCTAAATTGCCATATGTTAAAACAAGTATTTGAGTGGGCATAGAAAGGAGTCTAATTGTCTCCAGTGATGGTAACTGGCTCTGAATTAGGCCTATGGGAAGAGACAGATATAAAGGAAGGCAGAGACTTGATAATTCAGGCTCTCTTTGCTTCTTCAGCAGTTCCTATTTAAAACTTTTTATTACCACCCTGTATTTTGTTGTTACGTTTCTGTAGCACTGGTTGTCCAGAAAATTATCAGAGACTATATTTGACTTAGTCCCTTTATACAGGACCTGTTCCTTGGTGAGATTAAATTGCTCTCCAATAACACAGTTTACAGACTATGACTGCATAATGATAAAGAAAGCTATTCTCTGTAGTTAAATACTAGGTAAGGAAAAGGAAAAAAAAAAAAACAGTAATTAAAAAGAAAAACACCACTTTCCCATAGACTGTACATACTGAATTTTTAATTTTTTTTAATTATTTTTTTTAGCTTTCAGTGTGTTCCAACTGATTTAGAAGTTGAAGGACAAGCGTGGCCAGCCTCTGATAACCTCTATAAGTTTTGAAAATATATTTTTTAGAGAATAACACTGGGAACTTTGAGGGCATCCTATTTCTCATGCCTTCTTTGCACTATCAGAAGCTGCCTTGCTCTGACTCATCCCCCAAAACCTCAGTTTCTCTTATAGTCCTCTAAAAATTTTTTTCTTTTCTCATGAAATTTCAATATCTCCAGGATTCCCACACATATTCTTACTGCCCATTCCCATGTTCACTCCCTCCTAACAGATGAACAATCAGAGACAAAAAAAAATCCTCTCTATTGCCTATCATGATTGGCAGGCACCATCCATATCCCCAATGCATGACTATGACTGCAATCCCTGAGCAGTCATTCTGATTTATTCAGGACATTATCACCTGATAATTTTCTTTCTGAGTACAACTTTTGACACTGCTTCAAATGATGTCTACATCCTTGTGAAAACTTGATCTCACAGTCTACCTCCAGTCTACCTCAGTCACTCTCTTGCAGAATTTTTCACATCCCCTATTCAGCTCTGCCCCTGAATCTTTAAGCACAACTGTTTAATCTCCTCACATGCTTGTTCATTCTACCTCTCTTCTTCATTTCTTCAATATCTTCAGCCCTGACTCCTTCATTTTTTAATACCCCATCTTACCTGCCTTTTCCATACAGCAAATATTGAGTTAATCATTGAAACACCTTTTAAATTTCACATTATCATATCACCCCCAAACTACAAATCTTGTCTTTTACAATCTCTTCTATAATTTGACTTCTCTAATTCTTCATTATAAATATTTTCACAACAGTAGGATATTAGTATATTTGTGACTCAGGCCTCCAAATTAAGAATACCAGAATATAATTATATTTGAGTCCCTGAAATTTAACTGCATGTATTTTTACTGTTCTTTCTAATACCCTGAAAAGCAGATATTCTCCCTTTGCTCTTGATTCCACTCTACAATCTTTGTGGCAATTTTATAATCCATATATTCAGTTTTTAAAAGATACTCATTTTTCTCGGCTGTTTTCTCCACTTCAATTCATATACCATCTCAAGTTTTTCCATCATAATTATTAGATTTCAAAAGATGGTTTACTTCTTCCTCTATCCAAATTCACTGAGTATTTTCCATGTACCCTAATATTTCTTTTCTCTCAATAGACTGCAAATTTTCTTCCTAAAAGTACCCAATGATCTCCTTTGTTATTTTAGATCATCACTCTACTTTTTATTTTCATTCCCATATTCTCTCTTTTAATTTTCAAAGGATTTCTTCTTCACCTCCTTATTAGTTAACTTCACAGCTTGAGCCATGACCTCCTTTAAGTAGAACCACTAAAGTACAGTGAATTTTCTTATCTTTCCCAATATTACTGTTTACCTTGAAGTAATATCATGAAATTTTATACCCTCAAAAATTACCACAGCTACCTTATAACCTAGCACCCCCAAAAGGTGACTGATGAATATTTCATAAAATTCCAATTAATTTTAACCATATTACTCTCCTATGATATATTTCTAGGCCTTTTACCCAAAGACTAATGAAATCACATTTACCGTACTTATGCAATAGGAATCAAGCCTGTACAATCATAGAGGAAAATTATTTTCAAGGCCCACGCCAATAACTTTTTTGGAAAAGAACTTTTTTAAGTTTAAAAAAAAAAGGTAAAGGGGAATACAAGATGGCTGAGGAGAGTTATAAAGCACTTATTTAATTCTCCACAAAGGCGAACAAATACAGGAAGTGTACACATGCTTTTTGGGGTGAGTGACAATAGGAGAGCCCTGGAAATCAGAAGAGAGAGACTGCAACCTTGGAAAATACTGAGATCTAGGAATGACAGCATGGAAAGAGGAAAAAAAAGAAAAAAACCCCTGGAATCTGCCACCCTGGTTTCACAGGTTGGGGAGGGGCAGACTACCCTTTGCAGAGGTAAGGGTGAAAAAGAGAGTGCCAGAAAACTCTATCAACACAGTATGTGGTATCATAATACTGGAAACTTTCACAGTCCTCACAGATTTGCAGTCTGCTTAGCTAAGTCACAGAAATCTGCAAGTTGCCTTGCTTTGAAAAAGAATCTCACATTATCATTCAGTGAGTACCCAGGGTGTTCAAAACATGAACCATCTTGAGAAGTAAACTATTACCTAGTTGGAGTCTCCTTTGAGTGGAAGAAACCCTTGCATATTCTCATCTCTGGGATGTCACAAATATTCTACTATACTCACTTGAGGAGTAGCTGTCTCATGAACCCTTCTTAACCCAGCATAGTCACTTCAACTGGGTGACTTGCTCTGTAGGGGGCAGGTATTGCAACAAGGAAGGAACTAGAGGGCACAATACTAGAGAACCAGGAATTCAGGACCTTTGCTGTCTGAGACCAAGAGTATGGTGAGTTCTGTGGATTTTGACTGGTGTCAGTAAAGGGAGAGTCCCAGATGGTTCCTGCAGCTTCTATTCCCGTGACAGTGAGAATTCTAGAGAGCTGCTATATAAATAGAGGTTTCTGTGAGACATGGAAATTTTGATGAACCAGAAGCAAGTAATCAGAAAGAACAGCTGAAGTGTTCTTCTGTTACTACAGGTAGGTATACCTTAGAAAAATAAGCCCTGGAGTAAGGCCCACTCAATGCAACCATAATCTCAGGCTTCAGGAAATTATGCTTATTCATAAAATCTTAGTCTGCAGTCAGAAAACTGAATACACTCTTAAAAAATACAACATATTACAAGAAATACATGTCTCTTAAGACTATACTACTCAAAATTACCAGCATACAGTAAAAACTACTGGTCTTCAAAATAGGTAAATTCCCAATAACTGGTAAGAAGATCAGACATTAAGCAGCATCAGGATGAGCAGGTGCTGTAATTAGTTGGCATGTACTTTAAAATAGCTCTTCCAAAAATGTTTAAGAACTTAATGGAAAGTAGAGTTATAATGAATAAACAGATGCATAATTTCAGCTTAAAAATATAAAAGGGAAAATATAAGCTTATCAAAGCAATAATGGCTGAAAATTTTAAAAATTGCTTGACAAACATTAAAACAAATTGAAGATAGCAACAGGAAGAGTTGGTGAACTTAAAGACAGACAAATAGAAATAGAAATTTAAAAAGAGAATAAAAGCATATTGAAAAAATGATCTGAGTAATTATATGGTTATCTAACTTGCCTATAATTGGTTAATATATAGCATAAGAACAGTAAAAGGTGCAGAAAATATTTATTTCTATTTATGTCATTGCATCTTTATTCATGAAAAGCAATAGTGAAAACAACAAAAATTTCCAAAATTTTGTGGAAAAAACATGAACTGAAATATCCAAAATGTTTAGCAGTTTCAAGTAAAATAAATAGAGAAAGATACACTTGTGCACCTCATAGTCAAAGTACAAAAACAAATGATAAAGAGAAAACACAGTGAAAAGTCAAATTAAAATATGTACTTTGCACAGAGAAGCACAAGAATTCAAAATGATGATCGTCTTTACATAAGAACGAAAACAGGAGATGCATATAGTTAGCCTAGGACAATGGTAATTGTCTAATCATGACCCATTCTACAGACTCTCATCTATCTGTCTTGGAAATACAATACAGAAAAACAAATAAAACTGCTCCAAGTCCCTAAACTCAATATAAACGGGGAAAACACTGTCAGTTTCAAATTGCCTATAACTAAGAAAGATAGAGATCATATCTTAACAGAAGTCTCTCATGTTCCAAGTACAGAGTCTAGGTAAGAAAAAGGAAGGAAGGAAGGATTGATTATCCCAGGATACTTAATTATTATGTAGACTATGTCTATCTCCTTTAGTTATTTTCAGGACAAGACAGTTGTCAATTTGAATTCTTTGTTGTCCTTTGTGCTAAGCATATATTTTAATAGTACTTTTTGTGTGTTTTCTCTTTATATTTCGTTTTGGTACTTTGATTATGAGGCACATGTAAGTGTAGCTTTGTCTATTTATTTCAACTGAAATTTCTAAACATTTTGGAAATTTTTAAAAAATATTTATTTTTTAGTTGTGGGCGGACAGAATATCTTTATTTTTATGTGGTGCTCAGGATCAAACCCAGTGCCTCACATGTGCTAGGTGAGCACGCTACCACTGCGCCATAACCCCAGCCCAACATTTTGGAAATTCAAGCTCATTTTTGTTTCCACAAAAAAATTTTAGGTGGTACTGGGGATTGAATGCACAGACCCTTTACCATTCCCCACCCCTTTTTATTTTTTATTTTGAGACAGGATCTCACTAAATTATTTAGGACCTCACTAATTTGCTGAGACTGGTCTTGAAATTGCGATCTTCCTGCCTCAGAATGCTAAGCATCCGGGATCACAGGCATGTGCCACCATGTCCAGCTATCACAAAATTTGAGTTTTAGAAATATAGGAAAACTTCTGAGAAAAAATGAAATAATGAAAGATGTATAAAATATTAGAGAAAAAATGAAGGAAAGTGAATATGGTTAAGAAAAAATGTAATAATCAGAATTAGAATATTGGCAAATAATATATTTAATATGTGATATTTACAGTTATTTTGTAGGCAAAATTTCCACAAATGAAAAATAAATTCTGGAGTCTAAATGCAGAAGGGGATCATGAAGTAGTACCTGGGAAAATTAATTTTAAACCATAAACTCTAAGACAAAGCTAATTAAAACTATTATTCTTCAAAAATAACCCTGAGAAAAGATAAAATAGTAAATAAAATTAGATGGACTTCATAAGAAAATAATATACAAAATAATGTAAAAATGGAGTGGCAATTTCAATCTTAATGAATATGCTATACAGGGGTATTATATAAAACCAAATAGTCCTGGTATCAAGCATATAGAAAATGTTTTAACCATGCAAAGACTCACGGCAAAATTTTCATGTTATGACCAAGTAGAAATAACACAACTAAGAATGGGAGGATCTGAGAAAAAAGAATATACTCCCATAACCTCATCAATGAGAACATAGTAGGTATAAATAAAAGATTCCATTAAAAAATTGACAGAAAATACAGTTAAGGTTAAAAAAAAACAAAACAAAACTCCAAGGTCTTCTTTAAAAACCTTTTATGTTTAACAAAAATATAACAATTGAAGAATACAAATGAATATCATATAAAAAAACAAACACAATAAATATGCCTTAATAATTATAAAATTTTATTAGATGATAAAAGAAAAAGTCAAACTAAAGTAAAAAATATTAAAGATGGAAATGAGTACTTATCAATACTAAAAGCACTGATTTATAATAAACATTCATGATTTTTCTATGCACCAAATAGCATAACTACCATCTTTATGAAGCATTAACTGTAAAGATATAAGGAAGCATGAATAGACTCTCACTCAGAAGTAATCAAAAACATAACTCTTACTGTAATTCGAGAAGTCATCGTGGAATGCGTGAGAGATTTGTCTTCCGCATCATAGCCTGAGGAGAGGTGGGCTGGCATTTTGAATCTTCCCTAGCATTCTACAGTTAGGGCTGCCTAATGCAAATGCCCTGCCTCTTCCGCTCTGCTAAGGAAGTCCTCATTGTAGTACCGGAAATGGGTGTATCACGTTAGGAATTTAGCCTACATGCTTCCACCTTTTTCCTATCTTGGTAAAGAATGTTCCATGGAAGGCCTTTGAAATTCCCCCATCTAAATAAAGCACATGTGGAGTCCATTTTGCCAGATATTAGATGCCAGATGCCAGATGCCAGAAGCCAGAAACTAGAAGCTAGAAGTTAGATGCTGCAAGCCAGACCCGACTGGTTGCAGGCCCGTCCTGCCCCTACTTTTTAAAACTATTTTCTGTGTTATGTGGTTATTTTGCTTGGAATGGAACTACCATTCTATCATTCCAATGAAAACTTGGAATAGAACCACCATTTGACCCAGCTATCCCACTCTTGTGTCTATACCCAGAAGACTTAAAAACAGCATACTACAGTGATGCAGCCACTTCAATGTTTATAGCAGCTCAATTCACAATAGCTAAACTGTGGAACCAACCTAGATGCCCCTTGATAGATAAATGGATAAAGAAACTGTGGTATGTATATACAATGGAATATTACTCAGCAATAAAGGAGAATAAAATTATGGCATTTGCAGGTAAATGGATGGAGTTGGAGAATATCATGCTAAGCGAAGTAAGCCAATCCCAAAAAAACAAATATCAGAGAGAATATTCTCTCTGAAAAGTGGATGCTGATCCATAATGGGGGAGGGGACACGGGCAGAGTGGAGGAAGTTTGGTCAAAGGGGAGGGTAGGGGGAGGGGTCATGGGGACGAGAAAGATGGTAGAATAAGATGGACATCACAGCCCTAGCTTCATGTATGACTGCATATATGATGTGATTCTACATCACATACAACCAGAGAAATGTAAAGTTGAGCTCCATCTGTGTAAAATGAATCATAATGCATTCTGCTATCATGTATACCTAAGTAGAATAAATAAATTAATTTAAAAAATTTTTTTAAAAGAATTATAAAAAATATATATTGTTTTCAATTTATCATTTGAGTGTTGGTAGAATTCATTTATGAAGTCATGTGCTTCTGTTTTTGTCTTCTGGGAGAGGTTTTTGATTGTTACATCAGTGTTTGTGTTTGTTATTAGTGTATTTGGTCTTCCTGTTTTCAATTCAGTCTTGGGAGGTTGCAGGTTTCTAAAAGTTTATCCATTTCCCCTTGGTTATACATTTCCTTGGTTTATATCTATCGTATTACTCCTTCATGGTCTTATTCATACTGAATATTTAATATTATCTCAAAATTAAGTAGTCAAATATAATAGGAATAAAATAGTTGCTTAAACAGAAGACAACAGAGAAATATTCAAATACTGAAATCTTTGGACAAAAGAGTTTCATGCTTTAAAAAATATGTTTTTGAGAGAAAAGATTCATCTGGCAATAGTTTATAAATTTTAGGAAATAAAGGCAGATGGCAGAAGTATCTTTAGCATGTGATAAGTCAGAAAGCAAATTTAGTAATAAAACTCCAAAATTGTTAATTCTGAACTCTCATTTTAAGATGTAGGTGAGTTATACAATTTTGACAGAAAGAAGATTAACATAAAAAGGAAGGAAGTAGTATATATAGTTTGAAAGTAGATTTGGCATCATTTGGTGACTAGCTAGAGAAGGGAAAAGGAAGAATAAAATAAAGAAAATATGTATGTCTCTGTTGTTATTAAACTCAAAACTTTGCAACTAGAAATGTTATATTTATAGAAAAATAATAATTTTAAGTAAAGTACAATACATAAAAATTCAATATATATTTTTTGTAAAATAAAGACTTTAAACTTTTGCTTTATTTTGCATTTAAAAGCTTTTAAATTCCCTGGAAACTATGTGATAAGTAGGGCTATAAAATAATGTACTTAATATACATTATAAAAATATTTATAGTGTAAGTCAATTCATTCATTCTTTTTTCTTTATTTCTTTCTTGCTTGCTTGTTTTTTCTGTGAATTAAACCTGGGGCACTTTACCAATGAACAACAACCCAACTCTTTATTTTTATTTTACTTAATTAATTTATTAATTAATTTTTTGGTGTGAAAGGTTCCTACTAAGTTGCTTAGTGCCTCACTGAATTGCTGAGGCTGGCTTCCAACTTGTGATCTTCCTGTCTCAAACTCCTGAGTCACTAGGATTATAGATATGTACACCTTACAGTTATTCTTTTTTTATGGATTGATATGTTTACTCACAAATAATTCATTTGCTTGCTCTTTTTTCTAATTGAGTTTTAGAATACTTTCGATTATTATTTAACATGAAAAATATTTGCTAGATATTAGGGGAAAATAGATTTTATTTGCTGAAGTATTTTTATACCTTTGAATAGCATTTGGAAAAAATACCACAGTAGTTCAAAATACTTTCACATAAGTCAATTTCAGTGTTCTTTTTAGTAAAAACTAAGTTATTTCAATTTTTGATGATTTAAAAGTAAAATGAATCATTTATCTAGTAGACAACTACTAGACCTCTTTCAGCATTATCTGGCTAATATTTTTTGAAACTTCTATGGACTGATTTATGAGATTTTTTTTTTTTTTTTTTTTTTTTTTTTTTTGTGGTACTGGGGATTGAACTCAGGGGCACTCGACCACTGAGCCACATCCCCAGCCCTATTTTGTGTTTTATGTAGAGACAGGGTCTCACTCAGTTGCTCGCTTAGCGCCTCGCCATTGCTGAGGCTGGCTTTGAACTCGCGATTCTCCTGTCTCAGCCTCCCTAAGTGCTGGGATTACAGGCTTGAGCCACCGCGCCCGGCTTGATTTATGAGATTTTTAAAATTTTCAGTTGGTGGTATGTCAACTATGGAAAACCTAAAATCACATGTGTTCATATACATGTGTTCATTTATTCAATTATATTCACATGTATATATGCTTACACTGAATACACAAGCATTTTATGAAAATTATCTGTTCCGGAATCAGAGTCCATTTCTACCGTACTTCTATTCCTACCACACACTTCTTTTCTTCCTTTCTTTTTTCTTTTCCTTTCTCTTTTGAACCATCATATTTGAAGAAAAGCCTAGAGACAAATATTTTCACTCTATTGTTATTTTCAATATCTTTCTCTAAAGATTAAATTTTAAACAATGTATATATTTATTATGCAGAAACTCATACTAATCATTGAATTTTTTTAAAACAATGAAGCTAAAGTACTAAAATAAGACTTACAAATATTGGTATGCTTTGTCTTTATTGTCTCATGAAAGAAGCTAAACATTTACAACTTTCAACTATAAATCACTAATTTCTTGAAATAAAGACTAGAAAGAATTGTACAAACATCATTGTACTATTTTCCAGCAGAATTAAAGATTGACAATAATTATTTTTGAATTAACAAGGGAAAATTTGTAAAATGATTCATTTATATAACACAACTTATTCTTCTAATATTAGTATTTCATTCACTGTTAGCATTTTTTAAAATTTACTTCTCAGAAAACTTGTTTTTCATGCTTTTTTTTAGTGTTTCCTTTTATAGTGTGAATTATCAAAAAGAAATAGGAAGTGAATACACTAAGTCCAATGATTTGTCTTACAATATTAATATTAAAGGCTTAATATAATTATGGTAATTTTGTGAAACAAGATTCACTTTATACATCTATATCCCAACCAGGTATAAAACAAGAACTTGAGACACTTTATTGAAACCCCACAATTTAACTTTTTGATAATAAAATAAGTTTCTATGATTTAGATATGGAATGTCCTCCAAAAGTTCAAGTATAGAAGATTTGTTTCCCAGTGCAGCAATGTCCAAGGGTAGGGCCTTTGAGAAGTGATTGGATTAAAAGGACTAACATTTATCATTGAATTAATACACTTGATGAAGTAATCATTGGGATGGACTACTGAAAGGAGATGGAAACTCTGGGCAGGTGGGTCTGTGGTTGGAGGAAGTGAGTCACTAGTCATATGCCCCTGGGGAATATATCTTGTCCCTGGCCCTGTCCTTACTTTATCTCTCTGCTTCTTGGCTGCCATGAGCTGAGCAGCTTTCTTCTGCCATGATGTTTCTACCTTGAGGTCAACCAATCATTGATTGAAATCTCTGAAACCATCAACCAGAAGAAACATTTTTTTCTCTGAGTTGTTTCTATTAGGTATTTTGGTCATAATAAGGTGACCAAATGATTAAAAAAAAAAAAAAAGCTGACAATTAAAATATTTAGAAAAAAATATTCCCAGAAATTAAGAAAAATGAGTAAACAGCCATTCCATAATTTCTCCTTATATAAGTTAATTTTTATATTCCAAATTTCATAGACATTAATTGCATATATACTTTACAAAATCCATTATGTGCAATAGCAAGTGCAGAAAAAAGTACTACTTTTACTAAATACATTATGATTCAAATTCATTATGGAATAGACTGAATTATAATGGAAGAACATATGTTTTAGTAAATGACATGTTAAGATTTTAAATAAAATTGGAGGACAGTTGTTATATACAGTGAATCAATGAATGTTTTAATACAGCTAAATGCATTCTCCCCCCTCTCGATAAGTTCCTTCATTATTTTTGTTTATGTATTTTTTATATGGTAATGGAGATTGAACCCAGGGCCTCAAGCATGCTAGGCAAGTGCTCTTCCACAGAGCTATTTCCATAGCCTCTCCTCTCTTAGTTTTAGATTGAAATTTGCATTGTCATAATTTTAGATTCACATGCAGTTAGAAGGAAAAAAGGAAAGATCCAGTGTACACTTTATCCAGTTTTTACTAATGTTTCCACAAATTTGAAAATTTCTAGTATCGTATCAAAACCCAGAATCTTTGCATTGATATAATAGCTAAATACTACCTTGATTTTTCCATTTTCACAAGCCATTTTCTCATTTTTGTATGCATACAGTTTCTGACTTAGACAGTTTGAAAATTTTTCAACTTTATGTGTGCAAAAGTGATATGCATTTAGTAGAAACCCTACTTTCCCACTTCTCATTTTAAATGTTGGTCTTTTCCTAGTCTAGTAATATGTGGCATAATATTCTCTCTTGTGATTCCAGGCAACAGCAATGAGCCACAGCTTCCAGTTAAGCATGCAATCATGAGAATATTAAATGACACTATACAGCATATTGTATTGTTACATTGTTACATTATGATGTTTGTTAGGTAAGATCAAAGATGCCTCACTGAGTGCATAAAAGATTTATTACTTATATAAATGAAGTTTCTCAAGGATCATGGCAGGTCATTCAAGTATTTCCAAAATGGCTTGAGAGAACCAGGAAAAATAATAATTTGCCTTGTATTTCTTGTGCATAGAGGGTAGGTGATCCTGTATACTAAAAGTATTTTACATGGCTTGAATCCAATATAGCTACCAATATAGGGACAACTACATTTTTACATTAACTTTCAAAAAATTGGTTCAAACATTAAAATATGGAGTCCAACACTTCACTGCAGTCTTGTATCATGCAGCCTTGCTTTGTTTACTTATTTAGTTTGTAAGTGGTGCTCTGCTCCTTGGGGTTTCTGTATATACAATCATATCATTATAAGGTAAGATAGTTTTTTCTTCCCATTTCATATGTATTTATTATTATTTTTGTAGCTTATTGCAATATAACTCCTAGTACTATATTAATAAGACTTCAATGTAATATAATTCACTTATAAGTGAATAAAAACATTCACTTTTTAATCATTAAATATGCTAGCTAAAGATTTCAGTGGGAAAAGAGTATATGTTCTGTCAAATGTTTTTCTGTGTCAATTAATGGTAGTTATATGATTTTTCAACTTTACTTGGTAATACTAAATACTTCTTACACATCAAAAATCAAATATTTAAGACTTTAACTTATTTAAGAAATTTGCTGGACTAGGGTTGTAGCTCAGTTGTAGAGTGCTTGCCTAGTAAGTGTGAGACACTGGGTTCAGTCCTTAGCACCAAATAATTAATTAATAAATAAATAGAGAGATATGTTCATCTACAACTAAAAATATTTTTTAAAAATAGAAATACAAGATACCTTTTTGAAAAAATTTGCTTCCCAAAAACTATTGTCAAAATAACTGTTTCCTTACGGCAACTCACTGACAGAAATGTTATTAATATTAGTATTACTATCACATTGTATGATTTTGTGTCTAATAATATTTGGCTCTTACTTAGGTATAATCATGAAATCGTATTATTTGTGTGTTTAATAACCCTCTAAAAATTAGTATAATCTACTATATTGAACAAGATAGTATCTGAATGATTTCATTTCAAACAATTGCAGCCAAAGACATTATTTTTCATAATTATAACAAAATACTCCTGGCCTGGATGTTAGAGTTTTGATCTGAAACGTCTACCTAAAAGCTCATGTGTTAGGCAATAAAGCAATGTTCAGAAGTGAAAAGATTGGGGGCTGGGATTGTAGCTCAGCAGTAGAGCGCTTGCCTCGCATGCGTGAGGCCCTGGGTTCGATCCTCAGCACCACATACAAAGCAATAAAATAAAGACATTACTTCCATCTACAGCTAAAAAAATATTTAAAAAAAAAAGAAGTGAAAAGATTGTGTTATGAGAACTCTACCCTCATCAGTGAGTTAAACCATTATCAAATTAATAATTTAAATGAACTACTGAGTGGTAACTGTAGGTAGGTGTGGCTTGGCTAGAGGAAGTAGCTCATTGGAGGCATGACTTGGGGACTCTATCTTTCCCTGGTTATTTCTCTTCTCTTTCTCTAACTCCAAGCTGCTATGAGGTGAATAACTTTCCTCTAACACACCATCCTGTTTTGATGTTGTGCCTCACTTCAGGTCCAGAGCATTGGACTCAGCTGGCCCTGGACTGAAACCTCTAAAATCATGAGATGAAATAAATCTTTTCTCCCACAAGTTGTTCTTGCCATGTATTTTGATCACAGTTGTGAAAAGTTGACTAACATACTGGGTAATTTAAAAGAAAACAGGTTTATTTTGCTTACCGATGAGGGAACTCAAGAGTATGGCACTAGCATTGGCTTGGTTTTTGCAGTTGCCCACCTGGCTGAGTCACATCATGTTGGATGGCATCATGGCATGAATATGTCCATTCATAACACAAAATCACATGGTGAGATAGGAAGTCAGAGAGAGAAATTGGGAGGGGCCGGTCTTGTTCCAATATAATATCCTGTTTGTGAGAACTAAGAAGAGTCTGACAAGAATTACAATAATTTCTTTTCAAAAATAACACATTTATTTAACATCATGATTAGATTATTTCATTTAGGATGGGTGCAAATTTAGCCTATGTTAAACCCATTTGTTGTAATGCTTTATACTTTCCACAGAACAGATAGGAAAATAACTCTTATGATTAGTCACACATATAATATTCAAGGATTTTTTTCCATACATAAGTATTACCTAAAACATTTCTCTTTTTTGGTAGCATATAAGCCCTTCAACCACTGTGCCAGGCTAAGATGACAAATCTGTTGTAACCTTTGGCTTCCGTGTTATTTGTATAGCTCTCCTATCCTGCTAAGATTTGTTTCCTACAGTAATTAGCATCTTCTGTAACTGCCATTGACACTTCTGATGTTGGAAATGCCACAGTCATGCAGGATTCATGGTATGTTAAAATTTGATGCCTCCATCAGAACAAGAGCTTCTGTCTCCAAAATTGCCTTCCTTTGGGGGTCCAAATTTGAAGACTGACTATCATAATTGCCAAAACCATTTTAGCTTCCACCACATCCAAAATGCTTCCATCATAACAAAATCCATTATAACCAAATCCATTGCCATCATTAACCACTACCATGGCTACCATCAAAACAACTAAATCCACTTAAGTTTCCTCCATAACCAAATTGTTGTTGCCAGCAAAACCACTTCCTTGACCACCAACAAAGTTTCAAAAACCACTTCTACCTCCTTTGCTAGATGAAGCACAGAGCATCTCTTGTTTTGACAGGGTTTTTCTCACTTTACAGGTGTGGCCATTCATGGTATATTATTTCTGAATAACAGTCTTATCCATGATATCATGATGATCAAAGTTCACATAAGCAAATACCTTCTACTTTCCACTGCCTCAGTTTAGTCCTAATTTCAATCACTTTAGTTTTTTCATACTATACAAAATAATATTGTAAGGCCTTCTCTTCAGTGTGTTCTTCTATGTAATCAATAAAGATCATTTTCACACTTAAGGGCTACCCTGGTCTTTGTGAATCTTCCCTTGAGACAGCTCACTTTGGTTCCACAACTCTTTCATCCATGTTTTGTGGCTCTGCATTTGTGGCTGTATCCCTCTTCTTCACAGTGGCGTAAATAACAAAGCCATAGCCCATATGTGGAGCAGGTGTTGGATCTCTCATGAGCACAGATCCATCAGTGTTCTTCTTCACTCAAAAGGGCTTCTCAGTCATACATCTGTAGTTTCAAATCTCAGTCCTTCACAGACATTTGAGTTCTTAGGAGATTCTGACTTACACATGATTACAGTGAAAAGAGGTACTTTAATGATGCTACCTTGGTGGTATCCAAAGGCAAAAACCACAATTCCCCTTGAAGGTAACACTCTCAGTAGTGTGATTCCTTCATGCAGACTCCATTTATCAAAATTATACCACTTGTCACATCATCACACTGGGGACCAAGTTTCCAACAAATGAACTCTTGGAATAAAACACATCTGAACCCTTCAGTCACATTATAAATTTGTGTTTTAAATGATAGTGATGAATACAGCTCTTTTACCAAATACAAAATGGATCATCCAAACAAAGCTATTCACAGATTTGTAAGTAAAGCTGATGACTTTTCACAACTTTCTTTCTTGTGATATTTTAAATTTTAAAATAGCTTTGTTTTAATATTTGTATATATTACACTCTCTTGGAGTTGAGTAAGTAAGGGCTTACTTAGCCCTTACTCAATAGTTACCAGTTCTTTTTTCTTTTCACATGCAGTCATCTATTAATGAACATAAACTTCCCTTGATACCCTCTTTTCAAGCTATTTTCCCATTAGGTCTTATTTGCTCAAGGCATTCATTATTTCATGATAAATCTTTAAAAACTGTTTTCTTTTTTTATAAAAAGACATCCAAACTTATTCAAGTATTCTTCTTGGAGATAGCCAGGAGAGAAATTACTCCTAGTTGGAAGAAGCATTTCCTGTCTTTGCTTCATTGTGGCAGGGCTGAGTCTTTGGTGAACAATATGTAGGCATCAGTGCTGGCACTGAACATCAGTGGTCCCTATGTGCTAGAGAGAGGGAAGGTAAACTTCTCTCACTGATTTTCAAAAGAAAAAGGGCAACTAAAGCTATATGTCTTCAGTCCCTATCCTTAATGTTTCATACACATTTGCAGATGAATAAATATTGTAAATTTCTTCATAGAAGTGTCATGTATAATACCATTAGGTGACAAGTAGTCTCCCAAGTATGAACTGAAATTCTTGGAGCACTTCCATGTTAAACAAAACTTTGTGTCAATGTCAGCTGTTCCAGTGTACTTAAATCTTTCCACAAAGCAAAAGATGATAATGTGAAATTGTGTAAGTGCTAAGGGATCTCCCATAGTTATAAATCATAACTGAAAAATAAGGCAAGCCCTAGGCAAAATTACAAAATAAAGGGAAGCATGACTTTTCTAGTCCTTCTACTTTCTCAATGTGTCTCTCTTCTGTTTCTGTGCTTCTCTGTAAAGTCTAACATTCTCATTGTTTTTATTTTAATGGGTGAAGGGGCCCAATATAGGACCCCATAAATACAATGTTATTGACCATCATTACTGTTATGACCAAAACATCTGACAAGAACAAATTAGAGTGGGGAAAATTTATTTGGGGATCACAGTTTTAGAGGTCTCAGTTCACAGATAGCTAAGTCGATTGCTTTGGGCCCTAGATGATGTAGGACATCATGGTTGAAAGAGCAAAGGAAAGCAGTTATCCTCATGGTAGCCAGAAAGCAGAGAGAGGAAGGAAGGAGACACAGGGAAGATGTACTTTTTCAAGGCATGCCCCTACTAAATCCCCTATCTAGCCATGCCCCACCTGCCTATAGTTACCACCTAGTCAGTCCATTCAAACTAGAATTCATGATTAGGTCACTGTTCTTATGATCCAATCAATTTATTTTCAAACATTCATGGATTAACACAGGAACTTTTGGAAACCACCTTATATCCAAATCATAGCACCAGTCCCTTCCCATTCTTCCAGTGAGAAGAGGGAGGGACTGGTGCTATGGTCCCTTCTGTTTTTGGGTTTCTGTGAAAAGTCTAACATTCTCATGGTTCTTTTTTGATAGGTGAAAGGACCCAATTCTAGGACCTCATAATTACAGAGCTGCTTACCAACAAAGTCCTTCTTCTGTTCTATAGGACAATGGTAATTTTTCTATCTTTACCTTTTTTTCAGAAAGCATGCAGCTAAAATGAATCACAAATACACACAAACACAATAACCATTAAATAGATAAGCATTATAAACTTAGCCACAACAAAGGATATCAAACTTCTGACTGGTAGCTTGTTAATACATTTTAAAACATATAATGATCATCTCCTAGGTACTAGGAACTTTAGTAGTTGTTACCAATGAAATATAAATGTTACATCTTTTCTTGAGGAAGTGCTGTAAAGATAATAAAATTATGCTTTTCTGTTTATGCATTTATTCAATAGTGTTCCCTTCTTTATCTAAAACATGTAAAATGTTTTGTGAGATTTTAATTGAATATGATTTTTCTTCATGACTCCAGACAAGAAATGCTGGCACCACCACAACTCATGTGAAAACACAGCTGACAATTAAAAATGCTGATTTCAAAAAATTAACCCAGCATTCATTACTCTCTTAAAACATACTTGATTTTTTTAAGTCTTTATTTCATTCTTTAAAATTTTAAAGGATTACTATAACTGAGCTTTGTGTAAGAATTGTAAGAATGTGGTAAGTTTTACACTTATTTTTTTAAAATATGACTTAATTACTCAGATGTACAGAAATGTAATAACATAAATCCACTTTGCCAAGAAACACCTAATATTGTTGATATTCAAAAACTCATGATACTGCCCCCTCACTATCTCTGGAAGTTTCATATAGCAAGAATAGTGTTTTATTTCCAAATACTATAGAAAACACTCAATAAATATAATGAAGTATTAAATTTTGCTATTTGTAATAACCTTCACCAGATATGAACTTGTGTTTCTTTTTTTTTCAATTTAGACTCTTTAGAAGTTCATTCAAATGCAAGATTTAAATTGTGACTTCCCCATTTTGATCTAAGATTTTTTTTCCCCAGGTTTCCAAAAAGGAAGTAAAGGTCAGGTCTTTACTATGAGATTTCTCCTCAACATATCTAGCATTAAGATTTCCATGGGGTCAGGTATGGTGGTGTATACCGGTGATCTCAGCCACTTGGGAGGCTTAAGCAGGAAGATTAAAAATTCCAGGCCTTCTTGAACATCTTACAGATAAAAATAAATTTAAAAATAAAATTATATTAAAAATGTAATATATTTGTATTTATTTGTATAAAAATAAAATTAAATTTAAAAATAAGACTGGATCTGGGGCTCACTGGCAGAGCGCTTGCCTAGCATGTGTGAGACACATGGTTCAATCCTTAGTACCACATAAAAATAAACAAATAAAATAAGGAATTCTGTCCATCTACAACTAAAAAAAAATTTTTAAATTAAGACTGGGCATATAGATTCATTGCAGAACACTCATGTGCAAGGCCTAAAGTTCAATCCAAAGATCCAAAAAAAGAAATCATTTCATGGCTTTCTGATCAGGCTGATCCTATACCATTCCTTAATCCATGATTTATTCTCATTGAATCAATCTCCAATAATTTTGACAATAATAATATAGAGCCTTGATAAATATTTGAAGTTAAGTCATTATAAATTCAGTCCATCATGTCTAAAGTATTCAGGTCTTATAAGTCAAAAACATTTTATTTTAAATCAAAGTCCATATTATGAGCTAAAATAACTCTTTAATACTTTATTTATTTTTTAACTCTAGGTTCTATTTGTTGCCTGTCTATGGAGTGGAAGTGATAGCTTCTGTTGAATGCTAAAGTACATTTATATAAATAAAAATATTGATTAAAAAGTCTCTAAATGTTACTTGATGACAAATTTTAATGGAACAATATAATAATAATTAGAAAGACTGTGACTCATATGTCAATCTTTATAATAATGAAGACACAGAGACTTCTGAAAATGGAAAAAAAGAATTTTAGAAAAAAATTAAGTATAGTGACTTTTAAATATAAGTATCTGATGCAGAGTCAATAAGATATGTTTGAAAGAACATAACAAAGACATAATACACAAAATGCAGAGCAAAAGTCCTAGAAAATTTTGTGCCAATGTATTTTTTATATTGTCTTATCATTTTAAGATAAATTTCTTCATGTTTTGTGCTGTTACAACATAATACTTAAAATTGGATAATTAACAAACAAACAAAAAATAACCCAGAATTTTGTTGACTGGTTCTAGTGTCTGGGAAGATCAAGGTGTGGACAGGTTTGTATATTCTGATTCCAATATGGCACCTTGAATTCTGCATCCTCTAGAGGGAAGGAAGACTTCATTTTCACATGGCAGAAGATGGAAAGGCAAAATGTCAAACGAAAGCAAAAGTAGCTCTTTTATGATGGCATTAGATCCACCTATGTACACAAAGCCTTCATGGCCCAATCCTCTCTCAAAGTTCCCACTTTTCATACTCTTACAAAAGCAATTACATTTTAACTTTAGTTCTAAAGGGAAGAGATATTTAATTAGAGCAATGTTATAAATAAATCCATTCAGAATATAGCTAGCTTGAACACACATAAAATTCCTTTTTCACAATTCCTCTTCTACAACATTTCTATGACTTTCTGCTATCAATTCAATTTTTGTTCTATGCTCTTTTTTATTATGAAATAATCAGTCATTTTACTGTAGGAAAAAATATTACTCTCTTTTTCTCCTAACAAAAGTACATATTTCATACTTTATAGCTTCACTTACCAAACGCATGTCCTAGTTTGCTTGGAAAAAGACTTGTTTTCCTTATTATTTCTAGTTTAAACTGTCTGTGACATAAGCTTCCTGAAGACTGGCAGATACATGAATCATCACTTCTGGAAGCCTATATTTTCTCATATTACAATTTTTCAATGTGGCATAGAACATATTTGCTAAGTGAACCAAATATCTTTTGTTTATCTGTAATACTAAGTCAAAAGTGACAGAAACTCATTAATAAGCTAATGTTTACTTTAAAAATGTCTTACTTGAAAATGACATGGACATTCAATGACTATCCATCATTTAATTTAATTTAACAAAACTCCAAGAATGTAAATTGCCAAAGCAATCTGAGAAGCTAATAACAAAAGATCACTTACCTGTGAGACAGGAGCCAAGGACAGATAGGTGATTATCAAAGAAAAGGATATGGATTGCTAACACCTCCATCTGGAACTTCCCCCACTCAACTGGCTGCTAACACCTCCAGAGATCCCACACTTTCCAGGACCAGCAATTACCCCTGAGGCTGCTCCTTCCTTCCTATGGCACAGAAGCAGGAAAGAGAGGGTAGGAGTCTATAAAAATGCAACACACACCCTCTCCTGTGGGCATAGGCTCTGGGTCTCCAATTCTCTCAGGAGATGTCTGCCATCTCTGATTTCCAAAACCAGTATCACCAGAGATTTGGATGTTTCTCATTCATCTATATATACAGTATGTCAATGTTAAGCAGTAGCCATGAAAGCGAAAGTCTTAAAAAAATCTTAAAACCTTGGGTTTTTGCTTTACTACTATGCTTGATGTATATTCACTATATATACACCTCCAATTACACATTTGTTCTTATATTAAACTCATAATTGTATAATCTTAAACAATTAGAAAAATAATTTGAGTAAGTTTCTTAATTTTCATGAGTTTATGGAATATTTAATTTACGTAAGTGCTTTTTTCTTTAAGCAAATTAAATAGAGTTTCTTTGTAAATTAATTCTGACAAAACCATCTGCAGTCAGAAAAATGTGCCATATACTTAAAAAATGTACATAAATAAACACAAGGACAGAAGCAGGTCTTATAGCCTTCATTTTGAAATTTCCCCTACCTGCTAAGTACTATATTGCAAAACTTACATATGAAAGAAAAGCTGGATCCAAATTATGTTTCCAACAGATGGACAAACTTGAGTTTATCTACACAGATATCCTGAACTATCTACTAATATTTGTGGAAAAGACTTAAGACTTTTCATTTGCCAATTGCAAATAGTCCACTTTCTTTCCCCCTTCCCCAGTCCTACTTCTGAGTCATTTTTCCTATATTTAAATTTATAAAAAGATGTCCCTGAAGTAAGACAAGATAGAAAATTTACATCTTACAGACAAGGAATTTAGAATTGTCTTAAATACCATAATTTTCTGGAAGACAATAAGATTCACAGGTTAAGGCCCAGTTAAGAAAACTTGGATAGAGAAATAACCTTAAATAAAGATAAGGTCTGTTAAAAATATAATCCAGTACCTTTCCATTGTAAGAGTTTCTAGCGATTTTTACCTACCCTTCTCTGCCTGGTACAGAGACAAGATACACTTCTAAATGAAAATTTACTTCATACAAACTTCTCTTATAACAAGGTCTCAAAGCAATCTGCCTAATGACAGAAAGATGTATTTTAGAGACTAATTTGGGTAGATGAGTCAGCATTCAGATTCAGAAGAGATTCAGAGAGCTCTACTCTGCAGATGGGCAGTATTTAGAGACCCAACACTGAAGTATAACAGTGGCCTCACTTACTACAGCTATGCATTTCCCTCATGAGGACATGGTCAGATTTATTGGTTGCCTATGATTGGCTAAGATCTGGTTATCTTTTACAAACCTAAATAGTCTTAACTTAAGTTTCAGTTTGTTTCCATGGTGATTGTTTACATACTAATTTAGTTTTCAGTTCATTACATAGGAATTTAAAATATAAAAATGGCTTTAGGTTAGATTTAACTTACCCTTCTTATAAGTGGGATGAGCAGATTCACTATTTCATTTAATATTATAATTAAGAAGAATGACAGTTTTGATAGTTTTTAATAGTTTTTAATATATATGCATGTAAATATTTTATGTACTAGTATTATGTATACCTGTGAAATGAAATAAAATGTCCATTTATTCATAACTGTTAAGATAAAACTGTATAGCTTGTTCATTTGGTCTACCTGATTACTTATATATCTAATTGAAAAAGTGAGTAACATTTGTGGTCATCACATACAGCCAGAGAAAATATCCTTGGGTGCGGAAGATCCTTACTAGTTTTAAATCATACCAGTTTGAATACCAACCAGGTCCCCTACAAAGATCTGTAATTATTTTTCTATTTTTTTGCAGAAAGTAATATTTGTATTGTTATATGTTCTACATTTTTAAAGTGAAATATTTACTAGGCCATCTTTAACAAAGACCTAACAACAGAAATAGTTGGCAAACAAAAACACATTTCAACTTGCAAGTGACCAACTAATGATACACTTCAGTGGTTAAAGCCAAGCTACATAGAAGGGATCCATAGCAGTATAAATAATAACAAATTATGAAAATAAGGATTTAGTTATTTAATGTCCACATAATATTCTATTGCCAAACATATGCTTAATAAGAAAATGCCGAAATCTAAAATTCTGCTACTGACACTAGACAGTGTCAAGGCCTTCATGAAGCAGATGATTCATGAAAAGTAACTCCTTAAAACAAATTCTGTACTAACAGTAAGCAACATGGATAGCAAGCACATATGATAAATAGCTTTTATCTGTCTCATAACTTTTTTGATTGCTGGATGTGATAAAAAAAATTGAGAATAATTAGTTCCAGATAATAAAAAAAGAAAGCAACCGAATAAATGCAAGTAAAATACCAATACAGTATATTAAAATGTGCCACTTTTCTCTATGTGACTAAACCACTGATAAAGAAAACTAAGATTTTCAGGACCAAAAGAGTCAATTTTCTGATTTTTCAGAACTTATTTAACAAGGCTGATTTGGTATCTCTTATAGGGTGCACCTTATTATCTCTCAAATTTGCATAATCACAGAATGCTTGATTAAGGAATGGAAGCTTTGGGTGTAATGGATATGCATACATGATTAGCTGTAGGAGGGGATCTGTAATTATGTGATGTATAAATATACATCTATACACTTTAAACCTTCACAATAAATACAACAAAAGTCTGGACATTTATTTTTAAATTCTTCCCTTCGTAACTGCAAAAAATAAAAACAACAGTATATTTAAATGAACCACAAAAGATTTTGATCATCATCTTTCAGAGAGTAAATTGCTATTATAACATAAAATTAATATTCACTATAAAAATTGATGATTCTTAGAAAGGTAGATAGAACATTTGGTGCTCAGGTATTTTTGTGCTATGAGCACTGAATATACCAATTCATTAGGAATGCAAAGAGAATACTGTTGATATGTATGACTTACCAACCTGCTTAGTTCATATCAGTTTAACTGCATTCATGACTAGGACATTCACTTCATGTCTTTCCCACTCTTTGTCTCCACCTTCTTTTATAAATGTCCATAAACACATATCACCCCTTGATGCTTACCCACTGTGTGAAGTTCAAACTTGTTTAAATTATATGAAAAAAAAGTGATGAATCACTATTAAATCTCTTTCCATAATAGACTTAAAAGGCTAATTAACTAAATGTGAATTTCAATCTCACTCTAAATACTCTAATAATTATGACAGAATTAGACATTTATTGTTATGAGTCAAATTTTCTCCTTCCATTCATGAGCAATATTTATATACTTATCTAAATCATCATATAAATATATTTTACTATTTATAAATTTTTTTTCTGCAAAACGTGATGAAATGTTTCTCTATGTTTTTCATTACATAGGTAAGGATGAAAATTGACAATAATTGATAATGAAAGTCACTTTTTTCTAAACAATTCTGAGAATTTAAAAATACTTTTTAAAACAAGTTATTATTCTAATAGTTATGTAAACACATTTAAAAATATGTTCTGTGTTTTTATATATATTTCTTTTTTGAAAAAGAAGTTAATCTACACATATTTATTTCCTTCCCTCTCTATTATCATGGATCACATATTATTCAGATATCAGCAACCCAATATTTCATTGAACCAAACCTAGGAAAAACTTCAATGTCATCTTAATTTTCCACTTCACAAAAGGATTCTTATAATTTGGAAAAGCGACAGTGAATTTTTTGCCAGGTCATTAACGTGATTCTCTGGAGTGAGCTGATGCTCATGGTTTATTGAAAGCCTTATGTGCAGGCTCAACAACCAATATGAAGGACAAGGAAAAATACAAGTTACCAAAAGCAGGGCTAATTAGATATGTGCTCTAAGAATTTACTATAATGCTTACTAAGTTGAAGGAAAAAGATTTTGATTAAGTTGTGAATGGACTTTGTTCTATTCCATCTGTACTAGGCACAGTCTTCTAATACTAATGCTGATTTTATTAGTAGGAAGAAGAAGATAGAAGAAGGAAATGATGAAGGAGAAGGTAAAAGTGAAAAAGAAGGTCTTCCCGAAAGAGAAAAACAAATAGAAAACATAACATTTCAATTTACTTAATGTACACACTCACACACACACATACATGCTTCCAAATACACACTTTTAGTATATCTAATATATATGTGTGTGTACATACATCTAGATGTATGTACATGCACATTCTTTTTTATTTTTCTTGGGTGATTTCTATTTATGTAATATGCAAAGTACTTCTGATGTTTGATGTCGTTTAATTCTCACTGCTCACGTCATCTGCACATGCAGCCATTACCTATGTTACATGTAATAAAATTACAACTTTGATGAGAAATGTACAGTTATTCATTTCACTTTGTGGTAGAGATTAAAATCTACTGCTGGAAGACTCTAAAGTTTGTTTTTTGAATTGTATTTTTTGTACATTTACTACAATTTATTTTACTAAAAATATGTCTAAATTGTTTATGTTGTAAATTTTTGCCCACTCATCTTCCAGAACAACTAGGAAAGCATGAAAGAAATGAAGTAGGTTTTTTTCCTCAATTACCAATAATGTTTAAAAATAAAATCAGAGAAAAAGTGAGCATCATAAATTATAGGAAATTGCTTTTATTACTCTAGTTAATAGAAATGTTTTGCCAAATATTCTTTTTGCACAACATTTTTTCAAAACATGTATCAGAATTAAAAAAATTGTCTTCTGTTAAATCAATGGGCTTTTAAAATTTCTTACAATGTTTTTGTTAATAACTTTCAGACCTTTTAGAAGAATGATAACTGCAGGAAAATGGCAAAACTATAATTAAAAGGGCTTTCTACTTTTCAGGAGTTGAAATAAAATAATTACTCAAAATTAAAGTCATTACCTATTAAGACCATATGCTGCACAAGATATTCTTGTTGATGTCAACAGGAGTTCCAATGAGAACCTGGGCAACATATGGACCTGGCATTTTGTTAATTAAAAACAATGTTTTTCTACATTGATGTGTGTTCCAAAGAGGGATTCCTAGAACATAACATCAAGTTGCTGAGATCAGTGTTTTAGGAGCTTGGCAGGTATACAGTTCCATGTTAGATTTGAACACAAAGATATAACTTTAATGTTGCCAATTTTAATGAACCAATTTTAAAGAATTATAATAGAAGATATTAGTTGAAAATTTTCACTGATAGCTAGAATAAATTCTAAGTAAATTTCCAGTCTACCAACAGTTGGATACAAAATTATAATGGAAATTGAAGACCAGATATTTTTAGAATATATTTATATCTTTGTATGTGTATGTGGGGTACTTTGTGGTAGACTTATGGCAAAGATAGTCCTAATTTTCCATGCGGGTAGTCTCTCTGTATCCACAATTGCCTTGTGGATTCTGCAGCTCCTCCCTGCAAGAGGAATCTCTAAGCAATGAATCTGAGAAGGAATTTTGATGTGCTTTGGCTAATAGAGCATGGTAAAAATCATGATGTTATAATATCAAATCTGGATCTAAAGCTTTCAAGTTTCTCCTTTTTCTTTTGTATTTCTTGAGGAAACTACACTGCTGGAGAAAACATGTGGAGCAGATCCAAGTACATATTGTTGTCCACTAAAAGCAGGTAAGAAAGAGTCTAGCAGAGATCACGAAGCCATAGCTAACCTGCAGATGCATGGATGAGAACAAAGTTAAAGAATAGCTCAGCTAGCTGGTAAGCTTTTCTGCAGTAATAAATGCTTATATTTAAGCCACTGAATTTTAATGTGGTTTTGTTAAGCAATATATTCCTACAAAATTATTTCCTTTTTCTTAAATAAATGGCATATCACTCCTTGAGTTAGGATCACTTTCCCAAAACTCCAGAATAACAGTGTACAAAGACCAACCATGTACGATCCAATGCTCAGAAGTAAGGCTCTTAGTGCTTACGTGTACCACTATGAGAAGGGCTATGAGACAGAGAGTACAGTTTTTTATGGTACAGTTTTGGACTTGAATATATCTAGGTTCCAACCTTAGCCACATTTATATACTCTATCAGTCTAGGTCAAATGACTCTTCTTCCTTCTCAGATGGGCCCTTATTGTTGTTATTGCAGTTGCTGCTGAATAAAAAAAATAAGTTATTTTATGCATATGTTTCAAAGATAAATCATGTTTAATTAACTCATATTTGATCTTGGCTTTTTACAATATAAAGAAATATGGAGCATTTATCTTAAAGCCAAAAGGAATCTTATCTACTCCTCATTAACTGTTGGATATCAGGGGGAAAAAAGTGAACGAGACAAAGCTCATGCTGCATTTGATAAAAATAATTATAGAAAATACAAGTTTTTAAACAGCTGTTAAGTTTTAGATATGAGTTGTTCTCCAAAAGCTCATGTGTGAAACAATTACAGGTAGTTTAGAAGTGAAGTGATTGGTTTATGAAAGCTTTAAACTAATCAATGCATTAATCTACTTTAGTGGATTAATTGACTGGTAACTATAAGCAGATAAGGTGTGAGGATGTGGTTGGATGAGGCACATCACTGAAGGCATGCCATTGGGCCATATATTTTATCCCCAATGAACAGAGCTCTCTCTGCTTCTTGATTGTAATATCCTGAATGGCTTTCCTCTGCCATGATATTCTGCCTTTCCTTGGGCTCAGATGGAGTTGGCCATCTATGGACTGATACATTGAAAACCACGAACCTCAAATAAACCTTTCCTCCTCTAAAATTGTTTTTGTGAGGTTTTTTGGTCCCATTAATGAAAAAACTGACTAAAACAGAAATCGGTACCTAAATGTGGGGTCATTGCTGTGACTAACTTAGGTGGTTCATAAGTTTTTGGAGATTTTTAGAATTTGTTGGAGGAATTTTGAAAAGTTTAGATGCAAGCTGGAATATATTTAGATTTTTGTAAAGAGAGCATAGTGGGTAATTCTGGAAGGTGTTCAGAAGCATAAAATGCTTATGGGACTGATAGGACTGGTTTCAAAGGCAGAGGAGGACTTTATTTGAAATTGGACTAGAGGCCTTTTATATTGCATTCTCTCTAGGAGGTTGTCTATATTTTGCCCATGTCTTGAGACTTTCTGTGGGGTTGAATTTAAAGATAATGAATTAATTAATCTTGAGAAGGAAATTTGAAGATAACATAGCATTCAGATGGTAGCATGGATATTGCTGATGGTTTTTTATCCAAGTTTACCTGATAATCAGGAGCAGAAAGCAAAAATAGAAATATTTTAAAACCTTGCTGTTTGAACAGAAAACTGAAAGTAAAACTGGAGCTAAGAAAGATGTGGTGGTTAAAAGGATTACAGCCACTACAGATATGATTTACCTAGAAAGAATAGGAAAGATGTCTTGAGGGTATTTCAAGAATTGGCAAGGCTATACCCATCTCAGCCTCAAGGGAATGAAAATAAATATTCCTTTGAGAAGAGACTAGTAGGGCGTACTGCTAGGACAGGGTGGCTAGGAACTTGTGTCAGCATGCTCAGCCACCAAGGTACTCAGAGGCTGCTACAGCCAGCATATCAGGAGGCTTGGCTATGACTCAAGATGGTGGCAAATCTTGACATCAGCCACATTGTGCTGGTTCTGCAGAAGTGCAGGATTCTGGAGTTAGGGGGTCATAGAAGTTTACACTGAAATTTCACAGGAAGGCCTGGGAGGCCAGGCAAAGTGCAGTAGGGTCAGAGTCCTTGTGGGCAGTTCTTCAGAGGGTGATGCATGAAGAAACAAGAAGGAAGTTTAAGCTGCAATGGAGACCTCCAAGATTAAGAAATACCAGTAATATTTGATGTCTGCTGAGGAAAGCTACAAGAATCCAGCACAGACAAGCCAAGAGAGAAACCAATTGGGCTGCAATCAGCAAAGCCATAGGGGTGGAGCTATTATCAAAAGTTCAGTCCTTGTCCCAGATGCCAATCTAATAATGAGGACACGACTTTGAGAAAAAGGAAAAAGAAATTTTATTGCTTTGCTAGCAAAGGAAGCTGCCATTCTGCCCATCAGCAGGAACCAGGGGCTTTTAAAGAGGTGATTCAAAGGCTACATTCCATGTGTTCTCTGTTGGAGTTTGTAATTCACTTGTTATTTTGGGAGACAGTCATTTCTGAAATCTTCTGGTACCATTCCCAAAGTCTGGGTTACTTCTTTCTTATGGTGGGTGTGTACTCAAGGACAGATATGGGAAAGGTAGGTAATCCTGTTTTCCCTGAGATTATGGAGAGGGAGAGATTGGGAAGGAGTAGGGAGAGAAGAAATGCATCCATCTTAGTATGACTGAACATATGGTACTACTACAGCATGTACAACCGGAGAAATGAAAAGTTGTGTTCCATTTGTGTACAATGAATCAAAATGCATTCTGCTGCCATGTATTAACTAATTAGAACAAATTTTTAAAAAAATTTTTTTAAAGAGCTGCTAGCTATAGAGAAAAAGCCAAAACATAGGTGAAAGACAGGTAAGAGGGACCAAAATTAGGTTCCCTTGAGCCTACAGTGCATCTTTAGCACAAACCTCAGCAGTGACGACAACAAAAAACTTGCCAGAAATACAAATTCCCAAGGCCCATCTAAGACCTGCAAAATGAGTAATTCTGAATGTAAGGTTTAGTTATGTGATCTAATAAGTCCACCAGATGATTCTTACACAAACTGTCATTTAAATAGACTTTTGATGCTCCTGTGTAGAGTAACTCAGCTCACCATGAACAACACATTGTAATAAAAGTTCAGGAAGTTAAGGAAAAAAAAAGTTGCAGTGGCAGAGCAGCAAGGGATATAAATCCAAACTGTAAAATGGACCACTGTTATAGAACTACAAAAACCTCTGAAGAGAATATCACAATGCCATGTGCCCTAGATGCTGGATGCAGAGGTATAGAACTTACTTGCCCATCTGGATTTTGGTCTTGTTTTGGCCCCATCACTTCATTCTATGTCACTATTTCTCCATTTTGGAATGAAAATGTTTATTCTGTGCCATTACATATTGGATATATGTAACTTGATTTTGATTTTTATAGGAGTTCGTGTTGAGAGTATTTCTTGAGTTTCAAAGGAGACTTTGTATTTGGACTTCTGGATAATACTGGAAATGTTAAGACTACAGGGACCCTTGAAATTGGAATAAATATATTTTGCATTGTGAGATGGAGATGGGCTTTTGGGGGCCATTGATAGAATGTTTAGATATTAGATATTCCAGGAAAACTCATGTGTAAGAGAATGCAAGAATGTTTAGGGTTGAAATAATTGAGTTATGAAAGCCTTATGCAGATCAGTACATTAATCCACTGAATGGTTAATGGGTGGTAACTGTAGGCAGGTAGGGTGTGACTGGAGGACATAGGTCACTGGGAACATGTTTTAGGTTATATATTTTATCCCTGATGAGCAGAGATCTCTCTGCTTCCTAATTGTCATGTCCATAGTAGCTTTCCTCTACCATGATATTCCTCCTCACCTTATGCTACAATGGAGTTGGCTCTCTATGGAGTAAAGTCTCGGAAACCATGAGCACCAAATAAACTTTTCCTTCTCTAAAATTGCTCTTATCATATCTTTTGCTCACAGAGACAAAAAAAAAAAATCTGACTAAAGCAAAAGCCTTTTAAAGTTAGCTTAATTGGAGAGAGAAAATAAACACAAAATAAATATACCAAATGATAATGCTTTTGTTTTTGACATAGCCCAAACCAATTATTGATGATAATACTTTCTATTCTGCACAGATACATCAGTTTTTTCATTTGTCTTGAAGCAAGAAGAAATACCTAAGACTACATGAGTTGCATCTAATTAGACACTATAAATAGAAAATGCATGTGAATTTCTCTACTTTCTATAGAATATACTCAATATGTTGTGTAGCTTTTTTCTAAAACTCACTAATATCCACAAAAAAGAGCCATTGTCCATGAGTGTATGAATCTAATTGCCTGAAAAATGGGAAGGAAATGTTGGTATTTTTATAGCTCCAAATTTCTGGCTGTTCGGGGGCAAACTTCTCACGTGCCTGCACTTAGATATAGTAAGAATCTTGAACAAAGCTTTATCAGAATCATATGTGCCCACAATGTAACATGTCAACAAGGATTGAGAATGAATGCAACTGAGAACCAAAGGTATCATAATCAATGAAAGTTAATTGAAAGTTAATGTATTAAAGAGCTACTGGATCTCTGCTAACAGCCAAAGTTCACAATATATATCAAGTCATGCAATTTTTTATTTTCTTGGCTGATTAAATATCCTGTGTAATACTTGATTCTTTGCTCCTCCCTTCCTGCTTTTCTTCCTTTTTCAAAATAATAATAATAATAATAATAATAATATTGGTGAGATGGGTCATATGCTTATTACCACCACTTAACCAGGAGGAAAAAAATTTTATCCATATCATGTAGCTTGGTTTCCCCAAATGTTGTTTAGGTCAGTAAGGTCAAAAACTGCAGGTTGATGGACTGGGGTTGTGGCTTAGTGGTACAGCATTTGCCTAGCATGTGTGAGGCACTGGGTTCGATTCTCAGCACCTCATATAAATAAAGTGCATTGACAACTAAAAAAATTTAAGAAAAAAAAAAAACTGCAAGGTGAAGTGGCACATGGCTATAATCTCAGTGACTCAGAAGACTGAGTCAGGGGATCACAAGTTTGAGGCCAGCCTCTACAATTTAGCAAAATCTTGTCACAAAATAAAAAACATAATAAGAGCTGGGGATGCGGCTCAGTGGTAGGACACCCAGTATACCACGCGCACACACACACATACACACACACAAAGCTCAAAATCTCTCAAAATATTTATATCAAGATTTATCATCTTAAGTTGAACTTCAAACTCCAGAGACTACAGTAGTTTCTCTGCATGATTAGTTCATGGGCTCATGCCCTTATAATCATTCTGCATACAGGAAGAAGTTGCACATACATCTGACAAGAGTCCAACACACACACACACACGCACACACATAAAGAACACACAAAAAAATCAGATTTTCTATGGGTTCTCACACTGAATTTAGAAGAGGAGTTTTATTTTGTCTTAGGAAATTCCCAATTTAATATAGCCTCTTTTGCATATCATTTTTGTTGTGACTTTGTTGAGAAACTATATGTCACTATACTGAAACTATTTGTACATTGTATAAAGTAAAACTATTGCACTCTTTGGGGTAAAGTTTACTTATTTAATAGATTATGCAGAATTCCTTACTCATTCATTAATTCATTACTCATTTATTAGTTTTTTTGGGTAAAGTTATTTATTTAATAGAGTATGCAAAATTCATTACTTTTTTGTAAATAAACAAAATAGTACATACACATATACTTCACATCATTTTTGTACTTCACATCTTATAATTGCACATTTAAACTATTTTTAGTGTTCACTTTGAAATGATTCAGATTACTTTATATCAAATAACTGAATTAAAAGCAAAATGTGCAACATATACTAAAACCAAAGTCTATCTTTTCTAGGTGAAGGTTATATACATTTGACATGGTAATTATCAGATAGGAGAGTATAATATCTGCTGAAATATAAATGTGATTAAAGTCCTCAATTTATTCTTTAGACCTGTGCCTGAGCTTTTTAAGAGTAAATGTATATCCTTAGGTATCTCAAAAAGTCTAACAATACAATTCACGATAGAATCAAATTCTATAACTTAGTTCCATGGAATTAATAAGGCACTGTCAGTTCTTCCTTCACACATCTCTATTTGACTGCAACAAATGCTCAAACTTTGTCTTGACCAAAATGTAAGGGTTTCAGAGGATAAGTTAGTCTTATGCTATCAAGCAAATACTTGCAGCAAGCCATTCATTCATTCTGTGATGTGAAATTCAGTTTCACGTATTCAGCACATTAGTGTTTACTTGAAGCAGGTGACAGATGTATTAGAAAAAGCACAGAGCTTGTGATTGAAATCCTGGATTCAATTCTCAAAGCTCAGAGATCTTCAACAAGTTTTTCAATTGCTCTGAGCCTCAGTTACTTAAGGGAAAATCTCAATCTCAAGATGTAAATTTATAAGTATGTGTTGTATGGCTAGCATAATTGCATAACCCACACAAGTTTATTGGCACTATATCAATAATCAATAGAGTCAGTCCCTCTCCTTCTCTCTTAGAAAGATATTATAAGAAATATATTGAAAACAATGCCATTTCCCAGAAAAATATAGAAAGACTACAAATCCAGGAATGACTTTGATAGCAAAATAATTAGGGAAATGAAATGAAGATAAATATCACTATTTGTATGCCTAGTTTAATAAACCTAGTGATTATAATTTGGAAGAAGAATGATTATAAAAAATCCTTCTTCAGCAGGAAAGTGTGAAATCAGGACAGTGTTTTAGAATCAGCACTTAAAATATATAATTTTTTATTACAATTTATTTTGTTATAAATTCATACTTTAAATTTCAAATCCATAACTACCTTAGGAAGAAAAAAGTTATGTGAATTTCGTCAACATGTCATTCACATGTCTATAACAATATAGGACTGATGGCAAGTTTATGTTTTTTTTCTGGATTCAGGGCAAAAGTCAAATTTATTTTGTCTGATTTTATTTATGCATATTATTATTTTTTAATTTTAAATGTGAAATATGAGTCATTTATATTACACTAAGTAAAATATGTACTTTTATCTCTGACTGAAATAGTGTTCTTCTTCAAATGATTTTGAACATCTAAAATATGTTAAGCTATGAAGATGTTAACTAATATCGTACAAAATGATGTTTTTATATTATTATACATAAAATGTTTCTTATATTATTGTGGATTGGAATGGATAAAAGCATCTAGGAATGTATGTTAATATGAAAGCCATATATTATATCATGCATCTCATATTTACTTTTAAATATGACAAATACCACTGAATTCATAATTCATAAAATATTTAAACTATTTTTAAAAAGCATTGATTTAAATCTAAAACAAATGTTGCTAGCACTATAAAAATACTTAAAATGTTAATGACACAAAGATAGTTCTTCACAAAGCATGACTTTGTTTCCAAAACTTTAATTTTTTTAGTGTTTTAAGCTGAGAACATATTTGACCATGGAAGTGTGGCATGTGCTTTTGAAAGTTTCTCACCTTAATTCATAAAATCTCAGCTTAATTCATAAATTCTCACCTTAATTCTTAAAATCAGTGTATCTGTCCATTTGCAGTAAGAAACTACAAATAATATATTGATTCAGATATTTTGGTGTAAATGTACAAAATCCCACTGAGTTAGTTTATTACAGAAGAATAATCCATTTAAGTGTTATTTCTCATATCCTAGCCCAGGACTAAAACCTAACATCAGGATTAAATTAAAACCACTACTAAAAGGCCATCAGGAGTCTCTCTGCTTTTCTCTGTCCTCTGCAATCTTCTGGGCATTTCCTTTCCTCTTCTGTCACAGAAGGAAAAAGGTTAATTATTTCCATTTGATGCAGGAAGATATGACTCATTTCATTCTCCAAATTTCCATCTCCATAATTTTAAATGTCTTTCGTCTTCTGATTTCAAGGGCAGGGAATTGTATTGGCTATGAACAATGGGTCTACTTTGGAATAATCAAAATTTATCAGAGCTGAATCCTTTTTTGAGGATCTGGATTTTCTTTCATTATCCATGTACTTGAAGGTTTCATTGTTGCCCACAGTGTTGTGGAAGGAGTTAGAATTGGGAGGTGTAGTTCAGTGCTGTGGCAAAAGCCTGTGATCCCAGTAGCTCAGGAGGCTGAGGCAGGAGGATCCCAAGTTCAAAGTCAACCTCAGCAATTAGCAAGGCCCTCCGCAACTTAGCCAGACCCTGTCTCAAAATTAAAAATAAAAAAAGATGGGGATGTGGCTCAATGGTTAAGCACCCCTGGGCTCAATCTCCAGTACCCCTCACACCCCCCAAAATTGGGAGTTGTACTTGAATACCTAGTCAAGGGAACCAGAAAAAGCACAAGTGGGTGGTGGTGATGAAAAGGATAACCAACTACCTTGTAGCAGTGATTCAGTCAAGAAAAGGAGACTCTGGAAAGAAAACCCAATGGCAGATGGAGGAAAAATGAATTTGAAAAAGTAAAAGCAAAGGAAGAAGAATTTAAGAATGGCAGCCTCCTGCTTATATATTTCAGCCAAAATGTTTTCAGTTTATTAAATAAAACTGGTGTTACTGTACCACACTTCAATAAACTCTAGCCTAGAGTATGTCATTCTCATATATGTATATATATAAAATGGTTTTCTTGCATAAATTTTATAATAACATAGAATGTGTTTCCCCATCATAAGTCTGGTAACAAAATAAATGAAGAAAATTAATTTCTCACATATTACTTCTTTCAATTTATGAATAAAAGAGACTGGATAAAAATTGGCTACATAAAATTTGTTTTATATATTTTAGATGCAGATCTCAAGGAGTCAGGATAGAATTTTCAGAATGCCATTAGCATAACTTTCATTCCCCTTGTGGGATTCCAGCTGAAAGTAAACTCTAGTCAGTTCTTTTATCTGTTTCCAATAGAAGAGAAAGATAACTAATCTTTCCATAGAATTAGATATATAGAAAACATTAAGCCTTTTGCTAATAACGTCAAATACCTCTTACCAAAAGATATATCCTCAAGGATTATCAGATGTCTAAAAGTATACCCAAAATATAAGAATTAGAGGAATCTCCAGGTTGCCCTTGAGGAAACATACATACATGTTATAGCCTGAAAATAGGATAAGCTGTGAAAAACAACACTGATCTTACCACAATTATCCCGAATTAAGAAATTATTAATATGCTGTGTAAACTTTTGTTAAATAGCATATCCTTTATTTTCACACTGTAGATCTGCCAGACTTAATATGGGAAATGTCCTAAGGTATTAGTTGAATTATTCTACAGTAGTGGTCCTTGGTCCAATTATCACAGAGCCAGGGCCACCGCACATTTGCATGCATCCTGGTCATTTTGAGGGCTTATAGAACAGCTTGCTCTAAGGCACCCTGGATTTTCTGATTCTAACAAGTTCCCAAGTGATGCAAACGCTTCTGGTTCTCAGTATACACTTGAAACAAAGCTATCCTAAAGTCAAGATGCTACTGAGTTCAGATCCTAATATATTTAATTTTCAAGAGTCATTTTGTATGCTACTTCACTCATGTGGCCAAAACCAGAATGAAAGCTATAAGAACAGCAATATTAATAACAATGGAATAAGATATTCTTTAAGGCTAGAAATCAAGTTTGAAATATGTTGCTTTTAGCCGGGTGTGGTGGCTCACGCTTGTAATCCCAGCACTCAGGGAGGCTGAGACAGGAGAATCGCGAGTTCAAAGCCAGCCTCAGCAAGGGCGAGGCGCTAAGCAACTCAGTGAGACCCTGTCTCTACATAAAAAAAACACAAAAATAGGGCTGGGGATGTGGCTCAGTGGTCAAGTACCCCTGAGTTTAATCCCTGGTACCAAAAAAAAAAAAAAAAAAAAAAAAAAAAGAAATATGTTGCTTTTGCACTAATGGTGCTAATGCCCTATTATTTTGGTAGGTACAACTTTTTAAAGAAAAAGATAAAAGCACAGATCTGTATTACTAAGATCTGTATTAATAAAAATACATAAAATGTATCTGAAACTACTAACTTGCATGAAGTATTACATAAGATCTATTACTAAGATAAATAAAAATGTAGATGGAATTATTAACATGTATGAAGTATTATTTCTCAGAGGTTATATTTAAAAACACAGTTCAAACTTTGCCTAAGATGGTTGTTAATAATCAGATTCTTGATACACACTCCCCAAAGTTAATTAAAGGGATTGCCTCTGGGCCTCTAAATTTACTTGATTGACCTGCAGCCATGTTGACTGTTTTGTGGGGAGCTGGAAGACTATACTGGGATATATTGTCCCCTAATAACACCCTGAATTAGAGAGAATCAGGGTAGTCTTCTATTTTACCAATAGAAAAATATGTCCAGGCAGCCTATGCTTTGTTCTAACACTAGTAGGTGTTAGTTTTAGAACTCATGCTCATTTTTTGTCTTTGAGTTCAGTACTTCCATTCAACATGTCACACTATCTTAAAAATATGAGTGAAATCAGCATTCATCCTATTCAAGGATTCAGATAAATCCAATCAATACAGATTTGATGCTATTCTTTTATTGGCACTTTTGTCAATACTATTTATTATTTTCGAGTCTGAGACACCAATGGTCTTCAAAAAAAATTCTAGGAAAGTAGAAAAGAGCATTTTAAGTTCATAGACTATGGCTAATTTTGTCTCTACCCATTGAATCCCTCACACACATTTCTCATAGGGAAACAAACGATTAAATGAGGTTTTAAAAATAAAAGAAGAACCTACAAGAATTGTATTAAATGGGGACTAGTTTATAACTTCTCTACTTAGACAACTTTTATTTTCTTTTGTGTTATAAGAAGTAAATCTGGTAAAATGCCAGTGGGAAGTACTGAATTTACTTGATAAATCCTTATCCTTTACATGGAACTGCAAAATAAAAAAGCTTTCAAAATATCCAGAGTTTTCATCAGTTCTGAATTTATAATTTGATATATATTTCAGCATAGAAGTATATTTGGAAAACATAATCATTTTATTCTAATATGGCATATTATATTTCAGATGGGATTAATATTAAATTCTACTCCACTTGATCTCTCAACTCTAAGAAAGAAGTTGATCTACATTTAGTCTTACTCTGAAATAAACTTTCTATTTTCTTTTCAGCTTCTCAGAGTTCAATTTCATGCATATTCCCTGATACATAGGGTCTTTTCTAACAATTGAAATTCTGAGTGCAACTTCAACACTTTGTGGGTCTCACACTAAGAATATGGAGTGGATCAGAAAGAGCTGTTAAATGATGATTAAACTCTTACATCCCCTCTACTGACTAATGGAAAAAGGCTGATGAAAAACATTTTCTTTGTTGTCAAGCCAGCATTGTGTATTGTGAACACTGTTTCAACTGGACTTTTTAGCAGTTTCATGAGAGAAATCCATTAAGAAATTTTTATATGTCTTAGTACATACACTGTTTAATTGCAATGGAAAATTAAGAGTTTCCTTCTGGCTTACTCAGTAATCTACCTCTTCTTGAATTTCTATTTCCCATATGTATTTAATATGTCAGAGAGTTAAAGGTAAAAAATAAAAGCATATTTGCCACATGCAAAATAATAATAATAATCATGTGCAGTTTCCAATCAATATCCATGGGTTGCACACTCTGTGAGGATTTTGTGCTTCACAATTCTGACAAATGATATGCTTTAATCAGTTTTGTTTTCATAGGCTTTAGATCCCCTTTTTAATTAGCATAATGAACAAATAATTTCTTCCATCTCTTCCTTGTCTCCTGGAAGAGTTCATTAAACTGATTGCATTTATCTTGCTAAAAAGGAGATTTGCTTCCATCCTAACCCTGATTTAATTTCATAAAGTTTAGCACTTAAAGACAGTAGAAACACTTAAAATATGCTCAGTTTTTGAACTTTTCAGACTAAATCCTTTTGTGAGCTCAAAAAAAAAAATCCTTACTAAGCAATGCAGTGAGTCTATATAAAAACCTCCATGGAATAAAATGTCAGTTTATAAATCCTCTGGCTTTCTAGTTTATGTGAATCCTTTAGTCTTTCTATTTCTATATAGCAAAAAGATTTTTACATTCTGAGATGGGTTCAATGGAATAAATTGCTAAAAAACATTTCACAGAATAAAGCTATGATGTTGTTGCCATTGCTGTTAATCACTAGATGATTAAAGCTGTTCATTCCAACTATTTTACTTGTGTTTTTGAAATAATCTCTTGTGTTTACTCAATATCAAACACCTATGAGATTTAATAAAACCATATTCTTGTTTATATTATATGTGTAAGTCATGATTTCCAGACTCTTACCCTGACATTATTTCTCATTGATATTTTTTTATTTAACCAAAGCCTAAAAGTCACTTTTAGAGCAACTTGAATTTTAACATTAATTAGGCAAAATTGTCTTCCTGACTACTTTGGCTGTTTGACCTATTTCTACTTCTTAACCTGATATGAAGAAATACATAGTACATAGTAAGACAATTATAAAATTTTAATCCTTTCTTCTATGGATAGGAATAAAAGGTCAGTAATGAACTTAGTATCTGCAATGAATAAAATTCAGAATTATGAGGCCTATGACTAATTACTGAGTTGTAAAATTTAATTTGCACAAAATAATTTTAAAATGTGACAGTGTTTGTCCAAATATAAAGCTTACTAATGTGAAAATGAAAGTATGATTGTTTAGTATGTACATAAATTTGTTAGCTATACAAGTTCACATTTTTTTCTTATACAGGATATGTTTTCGAAAATAATTTTGAAAGCTTCTAGAATCTACATTATAACATGAGAAAGTTTGCTTTAGTTAAGTATGATTTTCCTAGGAATTGAAGATAAAATATTATTCATACCAATAGACATTCAGCTTATGCACTCAATTCAATTTAATAAACATTTATGTTTAGATCATGATATTTAATGATGTAGGGAATCTCAAGGTATGAAAATTATGATACCTGATTTCAAGGAGTTTATAATCTTGGAAATAATTAGAAATGCTTCACTATAAAGATAGTGATAATGACCTACAGTTAGAAATTGTTATTTGTAGAACTTCACAATCTCCTAATACAAAATTGGTTGATTAATATAAAGTTGTGGCCAATATTCAGCAATTATTCTGAGAAGTGACTTCACCCAGTAACATATGAATAATATAGGCTTGCAAATTGTACTTCTTTATAATCAGACATGGACACAAGATGACAGTTTTCCCCTAAGTTGGGAAGGTTTCCACATATCTTGTTATATGTACTGTCATTAACAATCCTGATAATAATTCTTAAACATGCAAATCTTTTGAAGAATGAATATACTGAATAGAGCCATTTTTGAAAGTCAGTATGCTTTACCTCCTTTTTGAGGGGTTAAGTCAAAGGGGAAGGATTATTAGAATTAAAGTTCTTTTAAAATGACTTGTAAATTATTTTGGTTTGGAATGGTGGTTTAAATATGTGACCCAGACCCTTTCCGAATGTCTATTAGGTCAAAATTTCTTTCATAAAATATTATTAAAATGATATTTGCCTTTTTCACTGTTTTAACATTTTCAGTGAAGTCATAAAATCAAAGATGTTTAACAGGGTAATGATTATGGGGAGAGAGGTACTTGCCAAGTGCAAAATTTAAGGGGTCACAAAAAATAATTGTCATTATGACAAATAATATTTTGGTGGAATATATTAAAAATCAAAATTAACTCAAAAAGTGATAACTACAACAAACAAACAAAAATGTAGATAAAGACCAACTATGCCTTTTTGAGTTGCATTGGAGTCTGATAAAATACATTTCTGCATTTCAATATTTTGCGTCAAGATAACGTTCTGGAAAAACATTAACCATTACAACACATGCAAAACACACATACATATTCATATGGTTATATTATATTTATAAAATACATTCACACACACGCATTTGTATTTTTGCCTTAGGCCCTAAAAAGGCTTGCCATGTTATCAAATCCATTACTACTGGATACCTTAAATTAGGACAATGCACAAAATTGTATTGGTAGTAATTGTATTCTTCTCCAGTGGGTACTTATGGAAAAAACTAAAGCAAAGTTTATTTAAAATGAATAGCTTTAAGGAGACAGATTAAAATTTGAAGACATGTTTTTAATAGTCTGTGTGACAAAATGAATGGAAAGTATGTGTAAAGCAATGCATTCCAAAGTATGCTGCTTTTGTATAGGAAGAAAGACAACCTGTGGGATCAAACTGTAGGCTGATATCTTCTTATGGGATATCATGTTTACTTGAAAGGATGTCATCTGGAAAAACTAATATTTTCTGAATCAGGTATTTGGCAAAATATTTTTGGAAGGCATCAGAAACAAATATTAAACCAAATTTTGAAGAGTTGAGTGGGAAGAAAGAGTTTCAGTGAAAAGTTTGGCCAAATGCATATAACACATAGAATACCAAATACACGGAAGACAATGTCGTGTTTGGGTAACTAAGAAAGCTCTTGAATATGTTAAACAAGAAAGGACCATGAGACACTCAGGATAGTAGGGCAGTTAAATATGTACTATATCTGGTATTCCAAAGAGAGATTTGGATTGAAAACAAGTAGTTAAAAGTCCTTAGCCTAAAATGGCAGTTACAACATTGGAAGTGGCAAGGTTCCAATGACAAACATGTAAATTAAGAAAAACCCTGCATGACAAGGTGTCACATGCCTGTAATCCCAGTGGTTTGTAAGGCTGAGGCAGGAGGATTGAAAGATCAAGGCTAGCCTCAGCAACTTAGTCAGATTCTAAGCAACTTAGAGAGACTCTGTCTCAAAATAAAAAAAAAAAATTAAAAAATTAAAAATAAAAAGGCCTGGGTTGTGACTCAATAGTTAAGTGCCTCTTGGTTCAATCCCTGTTATAAAAAGAAAAAAAGAAAGGAAGGAAGGAAAGAAAAGCCCTGGGGTCAATACTACACACTCTTTCATCATATATGTTCTTTACAAATAAAAATAATTTTTCTTTCTCTGAAATGCCAGAAGTGATGTTCATATAGACCAGAAAGCATGTTTTTCAAGATGAGACAAATTTTTACAAGTAAATCTGATTTAGTTCAAATTAAAGAAGAAAGGAGTTTTGTTTAAAAAGGGGCTCCAAAATATGTTTTTCTCATTTAATTTTATTTCTTTCTGTCTTAAACATGTTTCCTCTTGTGCTTCAACACTAAGGGTGAATAGATTTTGCCTCCAGCTGATGAGAGCAGGTTCTCCTACAATTCCGTTAATACAGAATGTCTTGAGTTCTTTGGGAAAACACAGATCTCTCAGTACTGCCTCAAAACAAAAGAATCTATTACAAGTTCTCAACGTGGTGTTTTTTTTTTTTTAATTATTATTATGCGTTAAAGAACCAATTCACCAGATGGTCACTGTTGTGTCTTTGTCTATAGAGATCTTATTTGCATTTTACTATTTTGTGAATAGTTTGTATAGATTTGAACCACTGGTTTATATGTTGCTTCTTTGTTACTTTTGCCTTATTTTTAACTTATTTTAGTCTATATAACTTTTAAATTCCTATGTAAGATACAACCCCAATGCAGCATGTTCTATTCACGCTCTAAAATTGTATGTTTCTCCCAGAAAACAGAATCTAGGATGCATTTTGGTGGTTTATGAGGAAGTATTCAGAAAAATTACAACTTTACCTAAAAGAGATAACAGGAATGGATACAGGAAGATGTTGAAATGCAATAAAATAGCAAGAAAGACATCAACCCATCCCTTGATGCACAAAAGAACTGGAAGAAACTTGCAGAGTTTTCCAAATGGAAGCACTGGAAAAGGTCATTTGTACTCCACATTATTAGTCATTAGAACACCGCTGGGGAGAGTATGTACCTTCAGAAAGGCAGTCACCATTGAAAGGGAAGTAACTATGAATGCTCAACAGCTAAAATTTCTGACAATTGCTAAAACTGAATGTATTGCTCTTAAAGGTAGAGTGTGAAAAGAAAACTACATAATTCACTACAGATAATAACCTCCCAAAAGTTGAGTTATAAACTGTCTGTCTACACAGGCAAACTCATTTCTTGTGAAGGTTGCTCAAAAATTCTGTTCCTAAAATTCTGGTTCAGACCCTCACACATAAAATTGAAGGGTGGAAAGAATTTCGAGGAGAAGATGACTTTAGAGGAGAAAGATTCACAGAATTTGTAAAATTATTTACTCATCATTTTTCCATCCAGAAGGCAGAGTATATATTTTTGTCAGCAGAAGTGATTAATGTTCATATGAATTGAAATAATATCCAACATATGATTGGTGAATCAAAAATATTGTAAATAATGCTTTTCAGAGACAATATTTCAAATTCTAATTTTGTTCAAATTAAATACGTAAAAGTAATATAAGCAACTACTCCCCAAAATGGATCATGCTTTCTCAAGAGTATTACTTGTTAAACTTCTTGTTCTTCAAGATTTATCAAAATATCTGCTTCATCTAAGCATTGATTATCCACTTTTTTGAGGCATGTGATATATAGATGTGATTAATATTTTCACTGATTTAATGAATGAATAAACATTATAAATACTGAGTAAAGTTG
>CM053405.1:76747764-76785403 GCA_028644305.1 Xerus rutilus
CTACATATGGATTTCCAGTTTTCCCAGCACCATTTGTTAAAAAGGATATTTTTTCTCCAACATATGTTTTTGGCACTTTTTTTTAACTATATCTATGTGGATTTGTTTCTGTCTTATGTTCTATTCCATTGATCTTTGTGTCTGTGTTGGTGTCAATATCATGCTGTTTTTGTCACTATATGCTGTTTTTGTTACTCTGTTGTGTAAACTGAAGTCTGATATTGTGATACCTCCAGCATTACTCTTCCTACTAAGGATTGCTTTGACTATTCTGGGCCTCTTATTCATCCAAATAAAGTTTAGAACTGTGTTTTCTAGTTCTGTGAGACTGTCATTGGTATTTTGACGGAATTTGCATTGAATCTGTATAACAGTTTTGGTAGTATGGATATGTTAACAATATCAGTTTTACCTATCCAAAAACATGGGAGAATTTTCCATCTTCTAAGACCTTCTTCAATTTATTTCTTTAATGTTCTCTAGTGCTCATTGTTTTTCATCTCCTTAGATTTATTATCAAATGTTTTTTTATTTCACTTACTTGAAGTTATTGTGAATTGAATAGAATCCTTCTTTCTTTCTCAGTATATTCATCATTGGAAGATAGGAAAGTGAATGTTTATGAATGTTTATGAAGGTTTATGAAGGTATATGAATATTGTCCTTTCATCCTGCTACTTTGCTAAATTTATCAACTCTAAAAATCTTCTGGTAGAGCATGGGATTTTTGGGGGGGAGCAAGCTTATAAAGATATTGTCATCAGCAAACAGAGATACTTTAATGTATTCTTTTCCCATTTATATGTCTTTGTGTCCCCTTTTTTGCCTGATTGTGCACATGAGAGTTTCAAAAGTTATATTAAACTGGAGTGTAAGAGTGGCACCCTTTGTCTTGTTCCTGATTTTAGAGTACGTGCTTTCAGTTTTTCTGCATTCAGTATATTCTTCTTGGGTTTGTCAAATATAGCCTTTGCCAAGTTGAGGTAAGTTCCTTCTGTGTTTCTCCAGTGTTTTCAACATGAATGAAGGCTTAACTTTTCTCTATCTACTAAGATAATCATGTGAATCTTGTCCTTAACTCTATGTATGTGATGAATTGTCTTTATTGATGTGTTGAACCAAGCCAACTTGATCATGATGTATTATCTTCTTAATATGTTTTTGAGTGTGTTTTTCCAATAATTTATTCAGGATTTTTGCATCTAAGTTCATCAACATTGTTCATCTGAAGTTTTCTTTCCTTGTTGTCTTTGTCTGGTTTTGGTATCAGGGTGACACTGGTTTCATAGAATAATTTTTTCAGTGTTTCCTGATTTTATATTTCATGGAATAATTTGGGAAAGACATGTAAGTTCTTCTTTTAAGGTTTTTAAAGATTTGATAGAATTCCACTCAAATCAACCTGGTCTTGGCTTTTCTTTGTTGAAAGGTTTTAATTGCTGCTTCAATATCATTGTTTGATAAGAGTCTTTTTAAGTTTTGGCAGTGGATAACATTATGCTAAGTGAAGTAAGCCAGCCTCAGAAATCCATGGATTGAGTGTTTTCTCTTGTGTGTGGAAACTAGACAAAAATAAGTTAAAATAAAAAAAAAAAAAGCATGGGGATTGGGGGAAGTAGGAAATCCTGTGAAAAATTAGGAGAGGTCATGGGTAGAGGAAGGGGATTGAGGGGTCAGAGAAGGAATGGAAAAATGTAGTAAAGGTGGAATTAAATTGACCAAATTTTGCTATGTACACATAAGAATATATTGCAGTGGTTATTACATCTTTATTTAGTTCTAAATCAGTAACTAAAAAAAAACTATAAATAAACACATGGAAAGTAGAAGAAAGGGAGCAGGGGTTTTGAGGAGATGTGGGAAAGGGGAAGTACTCAAGACTGAATTGGAGCAAATTATATTCCATGCTTGTATAATTATGTCAAAATGAACCCCAGTATTATGTATAATTATAATGTACTAATAAAAGAAAACTAAAATTCAGAACAATTATGTTCCATATATCACAAAAAGGATTTTGTGTATTTTCATCATATAGAAATCATAAATGTTGAAGAAATAGATTTAAACTGATTTAAACACTTCACAGAATATGCTGACTCACTGGGGAACATAGACTCAGGTGAGCAGGACGTCCTGCTGGGACCCCTGTGGGAGACTGGGCCTAAGTGAGGCCTAGGACTCACCCCCCCACCCCCGTTCCATACCAGAGCCCCTGCCAATCAGCAGGAACACAGGCCAAGCCCCAGGACAACCTTCAGGGACCTCTGCTGGAGCCCCACCAGGGTCAGGCCCGAGACTGCTACTCACCAATCCACAGACTCATGGGGGAACCCAGACCCAGGTGCAGGACTGGGGAGACCAGGCCTAAGTGAGGCCCAAGACCACACCTAGTTCTATGTCAAAGCCCCTGCCTATCCACTGGAGCACAGGTCCAAGCCCTGGCCCACTACCTGGGGCCCCTGAGGGAGTCCAGGCCAAGATCAGGCCTAGGATTGCCCTCACAGGTCTTTAAGAGAGCCCAGACCCAGGATCAATCCTGCGCAATATGGAGATCCACACTGTTGCTCCTTTCCTGTATCCATCTTGGGACACTGCAGCCACCCCCATAGCTCTTCCCATGGATTAACCTCTACTTTGGGACAACAGACAGGGCCTAGAGGCAAGGAGCTGAATAGAAACTTCACAGAAGATATACAATCAATCAACAGACATGAAAAAATGTTCAACATTTCTAGCAATTAGAAAAATGCAAATCAAAACTACCCTAAGATTTCATCTCATGCCAGTCAGAATGGCAATTATCAAGAATACAAACAACAATAAGTGTTGGTGAGGTTGTGGGGGAAAAGGCACACTCATACATTGCTGGTGGGACTGCAAATTGGTACAACCAATTTGAAAAGCAGTATGGAGATTCCTTAGAAAACTTGGAATGGAACCACCATTTGAACCTGGAATCTCACTCCTCGGTCTATACCTAGAAGACTTAAAAGTAGCATACTACAGTGCTGCAGCCACTTCGATGTTTATAGAAGCTCAATTCACAATAGCTAAACTGTGGAACCAACCTAGATGCCCTTCTATAGATGAATGGATAAAGAAACTGGTATATATACATGATCAAATATTACTGTGTAATAACAGGATATAATTATGGCATTTGTAGGTAAATGGATGGAGTTAGAGAATATCATGCTAATCAAAGTAAGCCAATCCCAAAAAAACAAATACTGAATATTCCCTCTGATAAGTAGATGCTGATCCCTAATGGAGGAGGGACCTGGGAAGAATGGAGGAATTTTGGGTTAAAGGGAGGGTGGGAGAAGGGGACATGGGGGTAGGAATGATGGCAGAATGAGATGGACATCATAGCCCTAGCTGCATGTATGACTACATATATGGTGTGATTCTGCTTCATGTACAACCAAAGAAATGAAAAGTTGAGCTCCATCTGTGTACAATGAATCAAAATGCCTTCTGCTATCATGTATAACTAAGTAGAATAAATAAATTAAGTTAAAAAAAAGAAAAAAAATAAACACTTCATAGTTCATACATGTACTGAAATATCACAGGATACCCTATTAATAAAAGCAATATGTATGTTTTTATGTATCAATTAATTAAAATTAAAAAATAAATAAATGCATTTTTTTCTCCTATCTATAAAATATCTTGTTAATTTTGATTTTTTCATTTTTAGGAAGTCAAATTATTTTATAAATTCTGTTCCTTAATATAATTTTCCTGATATACTATAAAGAATCAAATGGTATTTTATTTTTATTTTAGAAAACTTTCTGTTAATTCTTAGAATTACTTAATTTTAATACGTACCTCTATTGAGAAGTCTAAAAATACTAATTAAAAAAATAGCAACATGACAGAAGAGTAATTCCTTTTAATACAATTTATTTATTTCAATGATAAAAAAAAAATCAGTTTTGAAGTAGTAAGTGTCTTGTCCAAGGTAGTTGAGGTCACCAAATGCCATGATCACTTATCCCCTCAATGTCTGGCTCTCACATCCTCTGCAGGACCTAACACAATAGGCATTCAATCATGATTCATGACTGTATTTGTTCCAGTCATGATTAGCTCAGTGCCAGGCACTGAAAAGGTGCTTAGCATGTGTTCATATCAGTGCCTTAATTAGCAATGTTGATGAACATGGGTGGATGGTATCAAAGTAACTGTGCAAATCTACCCAAAATTAAAGGCAGCTTTCTCAAAAAATTAAACATTTTATAAAGCTATCCATTAAAAAATGTATACAAAATTTGTTATATAAACATGACACAAAAATAAATGTTTATTTGGAAAAAGAAAGTTAAATGAGAAAACTTATAAACACTTTTAAAGTGGTATTTAGTTTTTATTGCTGCCATAACAAATGACCAGTCACTCAAATCTTAAAACAATGTGAGTTTATTCTCTTAGACTTCTAGAGGCCAGAAGTCCAAAATTAGTTTCACACCAAAATCAGAGGTTAACAAGGCCATGATCCTTCTGGAGGATCTGAGGGAAAATCAGTTTCCTTACTTTTCTCAGGTTCTAGAACTGTATTACTTGAATTCTTTGGTTTATGGCTCCTTCTTTCATCTTCTAATCCAGAAACACAGCAATTCGCTTTACAATCACATTGTCTTTTATTTATATATCAAATCTCATTTTGCCTTTTTCTTAGAGAAAAAACAAGACTTTTTATTGTATTTAGGGCTTGTTTGAATAGTCTATTCTCCTCATCTACCCAACAATCTTTAATTTAATCATATTAGCAAAGTCTCTGGCCATATAAAGTAGTATTCAAACTCAGATATGTTTGAAAGTGTTAATCAGCCTATCACAACAGGATAAATTAAAATCATCACAAAACTATTGGAAAAAAAACTCTAATACTCTTGGGCACGGTGGTTCACACCTTTAATCCCAGTGGCTCAGGAGGCTGAGGCAAGAGGATCCCAAGTTCAAAGCCAGCCTTAGCAAAAGTAAGGCACTAAGCAACTCAGTGAGATCTTGTCTCTAAGTAAAATGCACAATAGGACTGGAACTGTGGCTCAGTGGTCGAGTGCCCTTGAGTTCAATCCCCAGTACAAAAAAATAAAATTAAAAAAATATATATTTGCATGAAGTCCCTTTCACCCCACTGTAATATGTTCCTTGCATTTGGGGTCTGCGTTCTATTTGATTGATTCTTCATGTGACAGCAATTTTATAATATTTTTGTCTATTTAGAAACCAGACAGATGACTGAATCTTTCCTCTAGCACATTTAATCAAAACATGTATTATTATTAATAGTTGGAGTGCCTAAAAGATGTAAAATCACACACAGAAGTACGCACTATTTTTAGTACAGACTCAGGTTTGAGTCTTATGAACACAGTATTTCCAGTAGATTATACTATGAACAATTTCCATCAAAAATCATATGGAGCAATTATAATTATATACTCTGCAGGAAAGAACTCCTGTTTCAACTGGGTGTTGATAAGAACCAAATTTTACACATTTGACGTTGGGAAGAATTTTACAGAGACTAGTTTCTGGCTCCAATTATTTCTCCTTTCCTGCTCCAATACTTTCCATGCCAAGCACCACAGGACATGTTCATACCACATTACCACCTAGCCCTTTGTGACATGGTTCAATACTATGCAGTCAATGTTCTGAACAGAAGTATTTCTAGAACTCTTCCCTACATTGGACAGCTAACAATAACTTAGCCATATATAAAAGAAATGTGAACCACATAATTATATCCTTTGATACTGAAACTAAATATATCCTCCACTCAACTTTCCCTTAGCTGAATCCAAGAAACTTTGATGGCGCCATCATCACCACCATGACACAACGGAAAGTGAGAATGAGGAGAGTGAGTGGAAAGAAACAGTGGTTTTACATGATTATGGTTAAGATATCTAAATTTAATTAAATATATAAAAACATGGCCATGTGAACCCATTGCCAGAGTTTCCCTGAGGACCTTGGACGGAGCCATGAAATGTGAAACTCTGAAGCCCAAATTGCTTGGCTTTATAGGAATTCAACCTTTCTTACCTAATAGGAACTTCTTTGTATATACTACTAACAAAACAGTTGATAATAAATACAACTTGAGCACCTAAAAAGAACACCTGTAAATGCTTTTATTCTTTGATGCCCTCATCATTTCCCACCCAATTCTGTGAACATCTGTATTTTTGTACATCATTTGTACGTGTGAGCTCCACTCATATCAACTTCTGCATACTTCTTAATTATTTATGATCTTTTCAAGTGCTTTTAGTTAGCGTCATTAATTTGAAATAACTGGAAATAAAGGTCTCTTTGAATTGGTGAGTTATATGAGCTATAGAGTTTTCCTTAGGAAACATAAATTTGCAGTTTTAAGTACCTGTAGTTTCAGAAAACAGTGGAACAAAGTACTATTACAGAGAGCTCCTACTGGGACATGTTTTACAAGGGAGGTGGAAAATATTTAAAAGGAGCCTATTCTTGGTCTTTTTAAGCTTTAGGTACCTCTAAGTAGATGAAATAGCAGATCATGCTTTTATGTTGATTAGTCATTTCCCCTGTAATATTTCACATCAGTAATTATCTTCAACTATTTTGGACAAAATATCCACAAGCTTGACTTACTCAAACTTCAATTAGATTTCTGTTCTCCCTAATGCCCTGGATTTTGGACCATATTTTTTTCTTTTTCATGAAAATGATAGCATAAAGTCAATAAACTCAGTAACTCACATGCTCATCCAGCTGGACCCCAAAATGTTCTTGTTAGACTTATCTATGCCTTTCCATAGCAGGAATACTTTTTGTTATTTTTTGTCATTTTGAGATGATAACAGATCTTGCAGTCTCTTTAGTGTATTCTCTCTATTGCAATAGTCTTTGAAATACTCTTCTACCCTATATTTTTGAGACTTTATTTAATTGTCAATTTATTTTATTTCATTAAATTTAAAAACTTAAAATCTAGCTCACCTCCAGATTACATGGTCATACATTCAATAGTGACCATTTTGGAATTAGTAAGTTTATTTTCTTTATACCCTGAAACATATACTTATTTGTTTTATTGAGGTAAGTTTTATACAATGCAACATTTACAAATTTACCATTGCAAGTAAGTGTACAACTCAGTCTTTTAGTGTGTTCACAATGTTGTATAATAACCAACAGTAATTTTAGTGCATTTTTATCATGCCAAAAATAGACTCTATACTTATAAGAGTCTACATTCCATTTTAATTTCCCTCTAGCATCTAATGTTGATATTAATCTGAATTATTTCTCTATGCATTTACCTATTTGGACATTTTATATCAATGAAATTATGTATGAGGCCCATATCCTTTCACTAAGCTTAATGTTGCATGTCCTTCCTTTCAGTATCTACAGGCATCAGTACTTCATTCCTTTTCAAGGCTGGATAATATTCCATTTTATGACTATTTCACATAATGCTTACCCATAATTAGTAAATGTTTATTTTTTTAATTTATCTTTTGGCTATCGTGAATAATGTTGATATGAAGATACATGTATAAGTTTTTGTTTTTACACTTATTTGTCAATTTAGTTGGTTTAAAACTTAGTAATAGAATTGTTGAATCACATGGAGATTCTATAGTTAACGTTTTGAAAAACAAGTAAACTGTTTTCCTCAGTGACTGATTTGTCTTTCATTCTTATCATGAATGTGTAAAGATTTGAATTTCTCCACATTTTCTTTTTCTTATTCAGTGTACAGCATGCTGTATGTAATTAGAATATTAACCAATTTCTATCTATGATTTGTAAATATTTTGTCATATTCTGTAGATTGATTTTGACTTTTATTACATTGTTCATCGATGCATAAATTTTTTAGTTTGATAAGGTCCAATTTATCATTTTTTAATCTTTTTAGCTTGAACTTTTGGTACCATATCTGTATCCCACTATGAAATCAAAGGTTATAAATGTTTTTTTCTAGATACTATATCTGTACCTTTTGCATGGGTAACCATTTTTGCAGTTGTCTTCAAATTCTTTGAGCAGTTTTGGCACCTTTGTCAAAAATCAATTCACCAAAGGCATATGGTTCATTTATGGACATTCAATCTATTACCTTGCTTTATGTATCTTAGGTCCCTTTGCCAGCATCACATTATTTTGGATGCAGTAGGTCTGTAGCAACTGAAAATTTGGAAGAATGAATCCCTCAACTTTTCTTCTGTTTTTCAAGATTTTGGTACCCATCTCTTATAATGCTATATACATTTTAATATTAATTTGCCTATTTTTTGGAAAAAAAGTAGTTGAAATTTTAACAGGAATTGTATTAAACTGTTTTATCAATTTGGGGAACATTGCCTTAATAATAATGTGTTCAAATTCCTGAACATTGATGATACTTATATTTATTTGTCATCATTAATAGCTTTGAACAGTTTTTTAATTTTCAGTGTGTAATTCTTGAGTCTCCTTTGTTAAGTTTATTGTAAGTAGTCTGCTGTTTTTATACTATTTTCAATAGCAATGTTTCATTAATTTCATTTTCTACTTGTTCATTGCTATTGCCTAGAAATGAAACTGATTTATTTATTTTGATCTTGTATCCTGCAACGTCATTGAATTCATCCATTCTCTGTCACAGTCTATTTTTTGTTTGTATTTGTGTGGGTGTGTAGCAATAGATGACACATCATGTCACCTATGAATACAAGAAGTTTATTCTTTCTTTCCAATTTGTATACCTTCCATTTCTTTTTATTGCCTAAACATTCAGGCTAAAACTTCTGGGTCAATATGAAGTAGAAGAAGTAAGAGTAGACGTTTTTGTTTTGTTCCTACTTTCTTCTAGAGAAAACAATCACTATTTTATCATTAAGTATTTTGTTATCTGTAGGGTATCTTTACATTATTCTTTATCCTGTTCCAAAAATTTCTTTGTATTCTTAATTTGTTGGTTGTTTATGTCATGAAAGGATGTTAAATTTTCCAAATGTCTTTTCTTCAATTGTGGTGGTTTTCTCTTTATTATTTTAATATGGTATATTAAATTGATTTGGTTTGGGATATTATGCAAATATATTATTCCTTAGAAAATAATCTCCCTTTTGCATGGTGGATATTAATTCTTTTTACTGGTTTTTGTTTCCTACTATTTGTTAAAGTTTTTTGTGTTTGTATTCCCAGGTATTTTGATTTTTAGATTTTTTTTCTTGCAATGTTGCTTATTTCTTGATATCATGATAATACTGACCTTATGTAATGACTTAGGAAGATCCTTTCTCTCTTATATTATTGAGAGGATTTGAGAAAATTCGAATTAATTATTATTTAAATGTTTGATAGAATTTACCATCTACCATCATCTGATTCTGAGATTTTACTGTTGGAAATTTTTGATTACTATTTAATCTCATTATGTGCCATTATCTACTTTTTCTTGAGTCAGTTTTGTAGTTTGTGTGTTTCTAGGAATTTGTACATTTATCTTAGTTATGCTATTCATTGACAGATTATTTTTGGTATTTTCTAATGATCATTTTTTATTTTTGTACAATCAATTACAATGTTCCTACTTTCTGTCCTAATATTAATAATTTAAATCTTCTATCCCCCCTTTTGCTTTGGTCAGTCATGTAAAATCTTAACTTTTTTTTTTTAAATTTTTTTTAGTTATAGATGGACACAATGTCTTTATTTTATTGCTTTGTATGTGGTGCTGAGGATCGAACTCAGGGCCACACGCATGCGAGGCAAGCGCTTTACCACTGAGCTACAATCCCAGCCCCAAAATCTTAACTTTTTTTAAATTAACTTTTTGTTTGCTTTTCTATTCCATATCCCATTTATTAATGCTTTAATTCTTTTAAATATTTATTTCCTTCTGCTTGTTTTGAGTTCCATTATTTTTCTTTTTCTAATTCCTTCAATTAGAAAACTAGACTCTTGTTTTGAGATATTTCTTCATATTTGATGAAGGTATTTGCAGCTATGAGTTTGACTCTGGTTAAACTTGGAACATGTTATAAGTTTTGTTATGTTGTGTATTCCTTTTTTATTCATCTGAAAGTACTTTCTCATTTATATTGTGATGTCTTCTTTGACCCATTACTTATTTAAGAATGTTAATTTTCACACACTTGTGTATTTTTCATACTTTCTTTTATTATTGATTTCTATTATCCTTGTTTTGTGGTACTAAAAGATATTTTGTATGAATTCAATATTTTAAATATATATTTACAACTATTTGCTGGCCTGACAATTTACCATGAATAATGCTCTATGTGCATTTGATCAGAATGTATATTATGCAGTTATCAGGTAGAGTGTTTTATATATGTGTTAGGACTATGGATAGATACTTTATATCATTGTATAAGTGTTCTATTTCCTTATTTATAATATTGCTCTCTCCATTGCTAAAAGTGAGTGTTAAAAGCCTCCAACTATTTTTGTTTAACTATTTCTTTCTTCATTTTGTCCTATTTTAATTTATATATTTTGGAGCTCTGTGATAATGTGAATATGTGTTTATAATTAGTATATGTTCTTAATGAACAGACTGTTTTTATAATCACAAAATCCCCTCTTGATGTCCTGTAACAATTTTTATATTAGAGTCTATTTTGTGTGATATTACTATAACCTCTATAGTTATCCTTTGATTGATGTTTGCATGGATTATTTGCTTTTCTATTTTGTAATTTACAGTTATTTATGTCTTTGGACCTAAATGATTCTTTTGTGAACAGCACATCCTTGTTTTTTAATTGAAGAGCTAAATGTACTTATAATTAATGAATATAATTATTTATAAAGAATGACTTATGCCATTTTATTATTTGTTTTCATTATGTCTTCTGTCTCTTTAGTACTATTTTGTTCTGTGATAGTTCAATTATAATTTCTCTTTTTTGCATTAGATGGGTGTATTCTATGTACAACATTACCTTATTATTTTTTTCTATAAATATTTTCAGTTATATTTTAGTAATTTTCCTAGAAACTGCAAGTGTTATCTTAGTTTAAATCACTACTAATTTACTTTCAATATTATATAAAAACCTTAGGCCCTATTAACTATACCCCCTTATTAACTTGTTATTCTCAAATTGTGTATTTTAAAGTGGTATGTTTATAAATAGTTTTATAATTTTTAAAATTTTAAATTGTCTTTCAAATTATATAGGAAGCAATAGGAGTTACAAACCAAAAATATAGTAATATTTATTTCTACATTTAACTATTTATTTATTTTTTTATTTTTTAAAAAATATTGCATCTCAATCACAATACAATTTTAACATAAAGCCCACACTAATAATATTGCATAAATAAAATGTTAAATTTTTAATTGATTTTTACATTTTTGTAATTAAAAAAAAATAATAGCATCTTGTGGATGTTTAGTTCTTTTGCCCATTTATTAATTGGGTTGGTTAGTTGTTTTAGTGATAAGTTTTCTTTTTAAATTTTGAGACAAGGTATCTTTAAGTTAGCTAGGGCCTCACTAAGTTGCTGAGGCTGGCTTTGAACTTGTGATTCTCCTGCCTCAGCTTCCTGATTAGCTGAAATTACAGGCATGCACCACCACACCAGGCAAAAGAAGATTTAAAACCTTAAAATAAAAATAACTTTAATTTACTATGGAAATGCTACACCAAATTAAAATAAGACATTGTAAAATCTATCATGTAGCCTTTAAATTAATATGAATTGTCGTTCTAAGACCTTTTACACAATTTATTTTCTTCACACATTTAGTTTCATAAAATTGCATGAAAAGCTTATAAGGTTTTAAAATATTTTTGGAGAAAATTAACATGAATAAGTCCAGCGGAAAACAAAATACTTTCCAGCAGATGAATAGGATATGAATGAGAAATGTTGGCGAAAGTAATAGGACCTCACTTTCTTTCCTCCACCTCTTTTTGCATGAGAAGAAAAGTAGCAATGTCTTTGCATATCCCTAAGTTTTCTTCTTCCTTTCTTTAGAATCATTCAAGTTCTATTTGTTTAGTTCTAACAATACAAAGATAACTTACCTTTAATTTGCATTTCTTTCAAAGCCCTGTAAAGTGACAATTTCATGACAATATTTTAATAATTGAGCTAAGTACAATTTTGTGGTCAAATATGAACATTCTCTCAGTTCACTTCAGTTTTTGATAAAGTAGGCTAAGTAATATACTAGCATAGTGCATTTATAAAGTTGTTAATACTGTTTGTCTAATATGTAATCTATTACCCATGAAATCGGACTGATTTTTATAACTAACTTTAGAAATAGACATTTATTTGGACATATGATGATTTAAGCATATAAAATATCTATTAAAATGCACATTGAATGTGGTATATTTTCCATGATTTCTTGTTAGAAAAGCATATTTTAATGTTATATATATATATTCAGATAGAAACAAAAATTTGCCAGAATCCTATAGTTAATGAATGCCGTTATGAACAAATATTAAAGCTTCAAACTCAACCATTATTTTTAGCCACAATTGTAACACAATAAAAACAAGATAATTAAAAGCTTTTACTTTCATTTAAATAAGTATTTTATTTCTTGAATAATTTCTAGGTTTTTTTTTTTTTGCCTTAATATCAGGGTATTTGAATTATAATGAAATCTTTAGTAAGATTTTGGGGAAAAATCGCTTTAAATTGTTTCTTTCTTTTTTTTTTTCCAGTGTTACATTGGAGGATCAGCCATGTTGATAGTACAAATAACTTAGGGAAAGTTTTGTCAGTCTAGTCTAGGTTAAGGATAATAGAGCTGTGAAAAGTTTATACTTCAAAGAACCAAAACAGAAATACTTCAAAATATATGGATATTTATAAGTGAGAAAAGATTACTTTGTGGTTAAAATTGAATTTCATCATAAATACTCTAAGACATCTTGTTCCCTTATGTAAAATTTGCTTTGAAAACAGTGTCACAAAAGTCCAAAAACATAGGCAGCATGTAAAATGTATTCTCTCTTCTGCAAATTTAATTTAATTATGATAATATGACTTGGAGTTATTACATAATCTATTACATAATCACAATTATCTTAGAAATGTAACAGATTATGAAATATACATTTTGAAATAATAAAAACAAAATTGTAGAAAAAAAATTTATTTTTACTTTATATAACAGCATCGCATGTAAAAAGGGCCATGCATATTAGCAACAAAATGATGAAAACATTTTAAACAAATAAAGCAATTTTATTACATAATCCAAATTTTACTACAAATTTTATTACATAATCTATGAATGTAATTTATTTCATTTTAAGAATTCTTTATATCATAAAAATGTAAATTATAGATCTCTTAATACACTTTAAATATGCTTTCTAAATACATTTTACAGGGAAAATTTAGCCAGTCTCCCAAAGAGAAACATTGAACTACTAAAAAATGATAAATAAGCTTAGAGCAGTGGAATCACCTGTAATCCCAGCACATGAGAGGCTGAGGCAGGAGGATTTCTTGAGTCCAGAAGTTAGAGACAGGCCTAGTCAATGTAGCAAAACCACCTAGTATAAAAACAAATAAAAATAAATAAACTTATGAATATACCTTAGTTACTGTTTTTCTTTAAATAACTGAAGAGTGTTATATTTGATTCTTCTAATTTCCAAAAATACATTAATTTCTGTTATTGAATTTATTATTTGCAAGATCATCAAAATCTCATCAGCACAATTTAAGTGTAGTTAGATTAAATATTCTGTAACCAAGGATCCCAATTTTCTAGTGAAACCAAGACAAAGTGAAAGAAGAGTTTATGAAAGGTAAAGATTTGGAGTATTAGCAGAAGACACTCATTAAACACATGAAAGTGTTCAAAAAGGCAAAGAACATGAAAAATAGTTAAAATGTACATTTGCACATACACATTTGCATGTGCATTTCAGTTTCAAGATATTTTGAAGTCCAGAAACTTTATTGAGGAGTGAATTAACATTGTTTAAAATTTAAATAAGAAAATATTACTCCAGCAGAATAATTATAGACAACCTAATAGAAAACTCATCTTGCTCCTGATATATTTGCTTTATTTGTTTAAAATATTTTCATCATTTTGTTGCTAATGCGCATAGCCCTTTCTACATGTGATGCTGTTATATAAAGTAAAAATAACATTTTCTTTCTACAATTTTGTTTTTATTATTTCAAATTTATATTTCATAATGTTATATTTCTAAGATAATTGAGAAATATCCTGATCACTTAATAATAATCTAAGTCTGAAACTAATTCTCATTTTCTCTAAATGATTTTTATTAATCTTATTTTCATTAACAAATAATTTTAAAGACTGATAAATCCCATATATAAGACTACCAAAAGGCATTGTGGTAATTAATAAAAGTATAATTAATTAAATAGTAATTAATGGAAGTATAATTAATTAAGTAATAGTCATTAACTTAAAGGCAAAACAAAAAAAATCCTTACTAATCAGAAACTCAAATAGTAAGTAATGTTTTATTAACCCCACCAAGGACCTTTAGAGTAGCTGAAAAACTGAATATAATGCTAACTTTTAGTATTTCCATGTGCACACATACAGGCATTCAAGGCAACTCACTTGGAAACTTCAGTGCAAACTACTATCCTCTAACAACATGCCTATTACTATAACAACATGCCTATTACTATTACTATAAAGAGAAAAAAGGTAATACTTACTTTGAATGTTGCAAAGAACTTTTTACATATGCACTCATATGCACAGGTACGCACCCTACAACTAGTACATTATAAGATAGACACACAGAATATTTACTTTTCAATATAGAAGTATTGTGCAATTATACATCCTTGAGTACATGTGGTTTTCATATATATTACATACATAACAGAGTATGAGTTCAACTGATAAAGTAAGTAAATTCAGTTAGTAACCATATTGAAAGCCCAATTTCTAAGAAAAATAAATAATTAAGCCCTTCATTCAATCTTGAATTTCAAAAGATCCTCCTGGCATCTCCATCGGTTCTGTCTGATAGGTGAGAAATAATTAGTACATTCTGATAAAGTCTGTTCATCTACATTTATTCAAATATATTTACTCTTAATAATCTTCATGGGCACTTTGCTGGATATTTTATGGTAGCACATTAATTCCTTAGTTGTGATTCTTGACTTTCCAATATAATTGAAGTTAGCATGTGTTCATCCTTATGTGAACATCATTATTTTTTTTGCTATAACATATATTTCATGTTATTTCACAAACCATTTTTAAAGTAATATATCATTTTTATTTATCTATAACGAGATTTATTGAAAGTAGTCAATAAGGATTTGGGGTGTAGCTCAGTGGTAGAATGTGTATTTGCTAATAGACAAGGTGATGGATTTGATCCCCGAACCACACACATGAAAAGGTCATAAATTGAAATTTCTGAATGCAAGTAATTTGATAAAATAATTTGATGAAATGTGTCAAACCTAACCTTCAATTCTAAGTAAGTCAAATCAACAAATACTTCAAATGAGAAAACAAATTTAATTATGTAAAGTATTTCTTTTTTAAGTACTATTTTATTGTATATTTTAAAAACTTTAAAAGCATTTTTCAGAATTGGTTTGGGGATATAAATGAACAGAAGTCACACATTAGTTATACACACACATTGTGCCTTTTTGTTTTGCTTAGTATACACATGTCTTTAAACAAACTATTTGTTGGGACAAAAATTTATTACTGCAAACATCTTTTAATTAATATTGTATATAATAATATTGTTAGAATTTTTAGCAAAGCAATTATTCTTTTGTTTAAGATTTAGTCACTTCCTCACATAGGTGATCTGCCAGGTTGCTTTTCAATCAATCCACAAAGTGATCCTTTTCCATATGTAAGAAGATCTCTTAGGAATGACTGTCACCAGCCAGTAATAACAAATCCTATTTTTTCTGTTATCATTCAAAGTGTATTTTATGTGGGTCCATTTTCAGAGGTAATTTTCAGCATTTGCAGATCCATTATTACATTAAAAAAACCTCAAAATTCTAAAATGATTATCAAGTTTCCCTTCTAAAATAAAAACCAAAACCATCTCTCAAATGAAACTGGAACTTTCGAAAAGATTGCAAATATTTTAAATGTTAAATTGAAACCTGATTCCCATAGTAATGTAACTGACAAATGCTCTCATCAATTTATGTATCAAATATCATTGACAGGGAATTTTCCTTCAGATAGGTCACTTGATGATATGAAAGAATTGTAAACTTGATATTTTAAACTTAATAGTGTGTGTTCTCATAAGCATGAATCTACAGCAAATAAAACAAAGAACTTCTAATATGCATCAATGACTAGCACTGTAATGATAGTTTTAAATGTCAACTGTAAATTACTGAAAACAAATTTTTACAGAAAATATATTTGAGCATTTGTCAACCATTCAAGCAATACAAAGTAAATATGATAGTAAAAAGTATATGAAATATTGTTGAAAATTGAATTATATAATATTGTTATTAAATGTCCTTTTTCGCCTATCAGATAGCTGTCAGATTTTCAAGCAAATTTATTAGCAAATAGATGTTTGTTTTCAAAATTCAATGGCATTTTTCTTATTGAAAATGAATATGGAAATTATACTAAACCCTAAGAGGAAAGTCTTCTTTTTACAATCCATAAGACATTTTCAAGATTGAAGACCATAATAAATTACTTCTTTTCTGAAAGTGGTTTGCATATTTGTACTATACTTGTATATTTATGTTGAGAGGATCAAGAAGACAAAGTCACAGCATGTCTTATAAAATACAGTCTCAGTTCTAGTAATAAAGCCATCTGTCTCCCTCCCTCCTCTCTTTCGCTCTCTTTCTTTCTTGAAGAGTGTTTGATTTCTAAGATCATCATGAGAAGAGATAGTTTACAAATATTTTTGCATCAAGTAAAACAATTACATTAACTCCAAATAAGTCTCCATTGTCATTCTTCATTGACTTGACTTTTATCAAAGTCTATGGCAATAGGAAAATATTTTCATCTTATTGTTAAAAACAATACTACTATTTTTTTTTTACTTATTGTTGACCTCTTATTTACTAACACTGCTACTTAACTCTCAAGCAAATAAATGAAAGTGCTCCAGTGTACCAATTGTGTGGCTTCATAATTCACTGAGATTGAATTCTTTTCTGATATTTATGATTCACATAAATATTTGTTAGGAAGATTAACTCCATAATTATCCAGTGTCAACTGGGAATTTATGATTTATGTGCAAATTTTGTAGGATTATTAGCTATATAATTATCCTCTGTTAAGTAGGTGACTGCATTGATACTATTCTTATTGGTTTATACAATAGTTTACAACTATAGATTGTATTACAATATTCATTATATGATCTTTAGAGAATAAACCTCTCTTATTAAAAGTTTCTTCACCTATAAAAAGGAAACAGTCATGGTACTATTCTATGAGGCTTATGTAAATCAATATATATTGATTAGTTGGTTCATTTGTCATTCACATCATCAGTTAATTAATAAGAAAAATGAAAATCATTTCTTTAGAACTATCTGGGGTGATACAATAAAAAAGTATGGCAAAAAATTACTAAAAATATATATCTCTTTTTTCTTTTTTTTTCTTTTTTCTTTTTCTTTAAAATGCTGTGCCATTATTTTTTTATATCTTTATTTATTTTATGTGGTGCTGAGAATCGAACCCAGTGCCTCATGTATGCGAGGCAAGCACTCAACCACTGAGCCATAACCCCATCCCCTATCTCTTTTTTCCTATGTATGTTTCAATAAACACTAAGTCTGAGAAATCATGAATTTATCTTCAAATCTGAAATTTTTCTTAGGAATAATAAAATACAAATTATTGCCAATGTTCTAGAGTTGTGAAAAGATGATTTTCTCATTATTCTCCCTAAGTTTGAGGGTAGACTTATCTTCAACTTGTATGTAAAATAGAAAGAAAACTTGGAATATTCAAAATAAAATATAATAATGTCAATTTGATTTTGTTGCTGGGCAACTATTGCCAATCTTCCTTTGCTAGTGCATTTTATTCGTATTTCTTTGGGTTATTTTAGGGTTATCTTCCTAGGATAAGTGGCTTTTAGAGTTAGTGACAGATTGCTGCAGATGGAGAGGCAAATTACTGCCACACTGTTGTTATCTCTTAATTGACCAGTAATAGGGGCTACATCATCATGTTCAAAGACACATGGCTTCTTCTGTGACCAGAATACAGTTAGCAACTGCAGCAATGCCCTTACATAGAAAATATTCAATTAACTTTTTTATTCAATATCAGTTGTAAATTCTCTCTTCTGTCTGAACAATATTGTTTCAGTCTGGCTTGGTAATATTGTGGAGAGAAAGTTGGTATGGGAAGAATTAAAAGAAGAAAAGAAAGAAAAGAGAGAGAAGCATCCATCCTTGCTGAATTAAGCCAGGCACTTTAAGGCACCCAGTCTGCATGGCAATGTCTGTCTTCTAACCTGCACAATGGTTCAGGTTTCTTTCTAGATTTACAAAGCAAATAAAATTACTATTGGCTCCCCAATGTGGTTGTGAGGCTAAACTTGTGGAAATGATAATCTCACTAAGGCTCAGCCTTTTCTTCTGCCTTTAGGCAGAGTCTCATCAATTTCTGAGACTTTATTCCTCAGGCAACATAAAAAGGAGCATTTTTATTAAATTAGTTAAAAGGTTCTTCACTGAGAGCTCTAGGAATATGGTTTTACATTTCACATTCATGAAATTTTAATCTATTTTTTCAAAGCAGGACTGCAATGATGGAATACTCATGTAGTGCCTGTGATGTCCCACGTGGGAGTCTCTGTTCAGAACTTGGTTTGTCAAACACTCATCACAATTAACACAACTAATAATATTTAAATTGACAATTACAAGATAATGATGAATTTTCTCTATCTGCAATGTACTTCATCTGAGAGAGGCCACAGGTGATCTGTACATTGATGAAGTTCAAAGCTTATTCTCTGGAGTATTTGATTAGAATATCAAAAGTAAGCCTCTAGTTCCCTAAATCTGTAAATCAACTAAGAACAGTAGTAGAACTTGAAAATCAGCTCATTCTAGAGCTAGGAAAGCAGTGTTCATGTATTTTAGCATTTTTGTTACAAACACTGACATAATTTTAGTAAAATGGAGAGCAAAATTTAATAGATTATGAATATGGTGACAAAGCTCCCATAAAAATAGGTATTTATATTGTATTCTCTGTTTCTAATGATTCAGTATCAAGTATATAATATGTTATTTTGAAAAAAATAGAATGGTATGTATCATCTTGAAGAGAAAAAAATATTCCAAAGAACTACCTAGGGCAATCTTTTCTACACATTTTTAATTATGCAAGACAAAAATACTTTTAATTAATATTTTGATTGCTAGTGAATACATTTAAATAGCATGTTAATAATTGAGAAAAGAAAAGTAATCTCTGACAATCAGAAACTATGCTGGTACTATCAGTTAGGCTTTGGTGTTATTGTTACCAGACCTGACACTCATACCTAGGTCTCAATGTTCCTATCTTGAAAATAAACAGTTTCAAAGAGCACCAATATCAGACAAAATCAGTTTGATCATGATAGATCAAGGCAATAACAAGAGTGCCATATACTCACATATGAACAGACAATAACTGAACATAATCAAACCCAAGAATTAACAAATACCTCCCTCTGTGCCTAGTATAAATGACTGCTGCTTTTTAATAAAGTCTATCTTTACTTTTAGTCTAATCCTCCACCCTAACAGACAAGATTTAAAGAATACCCAATCATAGATTGACCCTAACTCTGGATAACATACAATATACAGAAGCAAGGTCACTTACTTTAAATCTCCTTAAGATCATCCATCATCCCTCTACTGACACTCTTCGCGGTTCCCCAGGGCATGTTCTCTTCCTGGCTGCAATGAGTAACAGGTCAGATTGGACTCTCAGTGTCTTGCTGGTCTTTTTGACTGGAAATCATTGATATAATATTGAAATTTTACATTTGTACCAGGATACTTATTTGGCATTACAATGTTCATCTTTTCCAATTAAAAAAAAATCTAAGAACAAAATCATGAAAGATTAAATTGTTTTCTGAGAAAATGAGTTATCTTCATCTATACACAATTGTATTTATTCTAACTACTTTTTGAGTTGTGTTTTAAATTGATTCTATATTTCCAGTGCCAACTTGGGTTGCGATAAGGTCATGGTTCTAAGAGAGCTTTCTCACATGTAGCTTCTATATGAGTAAGAAAAACTAAATCTAAACAACACTTTAATTATAGGTTCATTGTAGTCACTATGTGAAGAAGTTTAAATGAACAAAGATGGTAAGTAAGGAATGACTGTTAGGTTCTTAATTCAAGGTTTACTATAATATAAATTTTGTCTATGTCCTCATTTTTTCAATTATAAGGCTCTAATGCAGTTTTAAAATTCATATGTATGTATGAGGACAGAGAAAGTTGAAGTAAATATAATTAAGAAATAATTTTCTAGAAGATAACCAATCAATACGATAATTTGTACCTAGTAAGGAAGAAGTATGAAATAACCAAGGTATTAAAAGAAAATAGTCATTTTAGTTATTCACTCAATCAATTTATGTATTTTTTTAATATTTATTTTTTAGTTGTAGGTGGACACAATAGCTTTTATTTTATTTTTATGTGGTGCTGAGGATCGAACCCAGTGCCTCTCGCGTGCTAGGGGAGCACGCTACCACTGCGCCATAACCCCAGCCCTCAATTTATATTTTGAAGTAAATAAATTACTGGAGTATAAATTATTTTACTGATTATTTTCAAATTCTTAAGATCAAAATTTTTATGCTTACCTCTTTTTTATCTCATTTTGCAAATGACATTTTCAGCATTTAATGGCCCATGCAATACACAAGAAAAATATTTAGACAAATAGCACTAATCAGTAAGTAAGCCAACAAGAAAAAAAATTTAAAAATCAATGAATTAAGCAAAGTTTGAAATTTTCCTTTTCTTTAAATAACAAAAGCTATTACAGAAAAGTCAATGTACTGAAAACTAGGTATAATTTGAGTGGGTTTATAAAAATCTGTTTTTCTGGGCAGTTTATGTTACATTTCAATTATGAACAAGTATGATGAACTAAGATTAATAAAATTAATTCAATGGTTCAATATTTTTTAAAAAATATTTTTCTTTCTATAACAGTAGAAAAGTGAGGTTTTTAAATTTTTTTCATATTAAATATGATTTTGGCAGAAAAAGTAACTCCCTTAATGTATAGCAGTTCTTTCATAACTGAAAGCTTCTGTATGTATAAGACCTAAAAAAGAAAAAAAATATATTTAGTAAGACAGCTAATAACATTTAGTGACTAGTGTATTCACTCAGCTTTATTTTTTTTGCCTGTTTTTTTTGTTTGTTTCTAAGAGTTTGCAAAACTGACATTTATTTTATCATGAGACCTTATTAATAATCTTTTTAATAGTTAATACTACCATCAATTATTAAATTATGTTCTTAACAAGATTATCTATTAAAGACTAGATTCATCAAAGGAAGTTGAAATTTTGCAACTTTTCTCAATGAGCAGAAGCCACTAAAAGAGAAAGATCCGAAAATGAAATATGAGAAACTTCAAATAGATCAGCTGAATAAACTGTATTATTGATTTTTCAAGCTTTTTTTATTATCATTTTGGTCAGTTTATATGGTATTCTGAAACTCTGTTTTTGCTAATACTATAAAAATTCACTTCAAGAACATGATAGAAAGTCAGTAATACTTTAAGACTTTTATCACATTAGTAACTTTCTTATGATATTAGAAATTCAATAAAGGACAAAAAAGTCACTGATCCTATAGCTAAATTGCTAATATAATGCAGCACTTACCACTATGACATGAAATATGCATTTTACTCTGATGCTTTAAACTCTCAATTTTTCTTGTCCTTCGAGGGACATTTCTTTTGGTGTATTTTTTTTTTTACAATTAATATACAATAATATAAAAAGTTCACAAATACTAAAACAGAAGAACATTGATTCTTCTGAAGAGAAGAAAAAGGTCATCTAAGAATAAATTGTGCTTCTGCATTCATGTAGCAGATAAATCATGTTGCCCTGGAATATTTGAAAACAAAAACAATGAAAATCAGTAAAACAATGTAAATTAAAGCGATGACATCATCTATCAATTTTCTAATTGAAACTCAGATCAGTGTTGTTTTTCATTCATGTGTTGGTTCTTTTTAATTATATATGACAATGGAATCCATTTTTGATATAATCATACAAGCATAGAATATATCTTCTTCTAGTTAGAACCACATTCTTGTGGATGTACATGATGGTTGGATTACTGTGTTGTTTCCATATATGTACATGAGAAATAATGTCAGATTCATTCCACTGTCTTTGCTTTTCCTATCCCTCTTCCCTTTCCTAAATCTCCCATTGTCTAATCTAGTGAATTTCTATTCTCCCCTCACATCTTATTGTGGCTTATTTTCCACATATCAGAGAAAACATTAGACCTTTGCCTTCTGGGGACTGCTTTATATCACTTAGCAAAATAATCTCAAGATCCATCCATTTGCTGGCAAATGTCATAAAGTCATTCTTCTTTATGACTGAGTAATGCTCCATTGTGTATATACACCATATTTTTTTAATCCATTCATCTGTTGATGGGGTTCTAGGTTGGTTCCATATCTTAGTTATTGTGAATTGAGCTGGTATAAACATGGATGTGGCTGCGCCTCTGTAGGATGCTAATTTTAACTGTTTTGGATATATACTGAGGAGTGTGATGAATGAGTCAAACGGTGGTTCCGTTCCTAGTTTTATGAGGAATCTCTATACTACTTTCCAAAGTGGTTGCAACAATTTGCAGTCACATCAGCAATGTATGCATGTACTTTTCCCCCCACGTTCTTGCCAATATTTATTGTTACTTGTATTTTGTTGTTGTTGTTGTTGTTACCAGGGATTGAACTGGGGCATTTTACCACTGAATCATATCCCCAGCCATTTTTATTTTTTATGTTGAGACAGGGTCTCACTAGGTTACTTTCAACCTCTCTAAGTTGCTGTGTCTGGTTTTGAACCTGCAATCATCTTGCCTCAGCCTTCCAAGCTGCTGGGATTATAGGAGTGTGCCACTATGCCTGGCACTTTTATTCTTGATAATTGCCATTTTGCCTAGTGTGAGGTGAAATCTCAGAGTAATTTTAATTTAATTTTCATTTCTCTGATTGTAGAGATGTTTAACATTTTTTTATATATTTGTTGACTATTCATATTTCTTCTTCTGTGAAGTGTCTGTTCAGTTCCTTTGCTCATTTATTGATTAGGTTATTTGATTTGTTGGTGGTAAGTTTTTTGAGTCCTTTATATATCCTGGAAATTTATGCCCGATCTGAGGCAGAGGTGACAAAGATTTTCTAGCATTTTGTAGACTCTCTTTTCATGGTCTTGATTGTTTCCTTTGCTGTGAAGAAGCTTTGTAGTTTGATGCCATCCCATTTATTGATTTTCTTATTCTTCTTGCACTTTAGGAGTAATGTTAAGGAAATCAGTTTCTGAGCTGATATATTGGAGTGTTGGGCCTACATTTTCTTCTTGTAGGTGCAGGGTTTCTGGTCTAATTCCTAGTCCTTAATCCACTTTGAATTGAGTTTCATTAGGGTGAGAAATAGGTGTTTAATTTCATTTTGCTACATATGGATTCCCGGTTTTCCCAGCAGCATTTGCTGAAAAGGCTCACTTTTCTTCAATGTATGTTTTTGGTGACTTTTTCTAGTATGAGGTAACTGTATTTTTGTGGTTTTGTCTCTGTTTTCTATTCAGTTCCATTGGTCTTCTTGACTATTTTGGTGCCAATATCATGCTGTTTTTGTAACTATTGCTCTGTAGTACAATTTAAGGTGTGGTATTGTAATACCTCCTACTTCACTTTTCTCTCTAAGCACTGTTTTGGCTCTTCTGGGTTTCTTATTTTTCCAAATTAATTTCATGAATGCTTTTCCTATGCCTATGAAATACACCATTGGAATTTTGATAGGAATTGCACTGAATCTCTAGAATGCTTTTGGTAGTATGGCCATTTTGACAATATTAATTTTGCCTATCTAAGAATGTGGGTGATATTTTCATGTTCTAAGGTCTTCTTCTATGTCTTTTCTTAGTGTTCTATAATTTTCATTTTAGAGGTCCTTCACCTCTTTAATTCGATTGATTCCCAAGTATTATTTTATTTTTTGAGGCTATGTGAATGGGATAGTTTCCCTAATTTCTCTTTCAGCTGATTCATCATTGGAGTAATGGAATGCAATTGATTTATGAGTGTTAATTTTGTATTCTGCTATTTGCTGAATTCATTTATGAGTTCTAGAAGTTTTCAGGATCTTTTAAATATAGAATCGTATTATTGGCAGAGATACTTTTAGCTCTTCTTTTTCTGTTTATGTCCCTTTAATTTCTGACTTTTGCCTCTTGTTTTGGCTAGAGATTCAGGGACTATATTGAATAGAAGTAGTGAAAGTGGGCATACCAGTTCTTCCTTTTTTTAGAGAGAATGTTTTCAGTTTTTAACCATTTAGAATGATGTTGGCCTTGGGCTTAACATATATAACTTTTGCAATGTTGAAGTATATTCCTTCTATCCCTATTTTTTATAGTGTTTTAATCATGAACGGTTGCTGTATTTTGTCAAATGCTTTTTCTGTATCTATTGAGGTAATCATGTGATTCTTTCATTTAAATCAATTCATGTGGTGAATTACATGTATTGATTTCCTTGCATGCCTGGGATGAAACTCACTTGGTCATGGTGAACTATCTTTTAATGTGATTTTTGTATGCAATTTGCCAGTATTTCATTGAGAATTTTTGCATCTGTGTTCATAGAGGATATTAGTCTATAGTTTTCTTTTCTTCAATGTGTCAGATGCAGTGTTTAAAAAAATAATTTCAAGAATTAGAATCACAGAAAAAAATGCTCTAAGCACAATCTCTGGTGCACATAAGTTTCCTTATTAGAAAAAATGAGTGTCTAATACATAAGTCCAATCCACAATGATTATTGAACTATTCTCCAAAGATTTTGCCTTTCCAATTTATATTGACACCATTAAATATTTTAATTGTACATTTTTTAACCTATATGTCATTTCTTTACTTGTCTCTCTTCTCAAACTCTGATCCTTCTCTTTTCTCCACGGTTAAACCTACACTGGACATATCATTTTTATAAAGATTAGATTAAAGTGGAGATAAGGGAAAGAGTCCTTTTTGGCTTTCTTTGATATAACTATGGGTAAAATTTTATTAATAGTAATTTATTCATTTTATTGCATATGATATCTCCAAAAAAGAGAACTTTTCATTTACATATATGCTTAGACAGATACTTGGTTTCTGTGTAAAAGAAACAAATCAAAGCAGTGGGGAGAAAAGAAGGAAAGGAAAGAGAATGGGTTTGATAGAAGGAGGCAAAGAGGGAGAGACAAAGTTGGGTAGGTGAATAGAAAGCAGGAAGGGAGAATGGAGGGAGGGAGGGGGAAGAGGAGAAAAAGGAAAAGAGAGAAGGAAGAAAGGAAAGGAGGTCAGAATCTTGAGGTCCCTATTGAATGAGAAGCATCTCATAATAGGAGGAAGATATTGCTTAAAAAAGCTGTGATTGTGAAATGACAAGTCATAGCTTTCATTTGTTATTAAACATCCTGGGAAATATTGTATCTTCTCTGTAAACTGCTACAATTTAAAGTATCCCAATGTAGCTGGTTCTAATGGTAGAAAACTTTGAAGTTAGTATATATCAGGTTATTGGCTATTACAAACAACAAGGCTGAATAATAAGCAAATATGGACACTACGTACAGAAATAAGGACAAATTTGAATCAGTATTGTGTTTTCACAATAAGGAAAACTGTTCCATTTGAACCGATCCCAACTTCAATCTTATACACAGCTATTTGGGGATCTTAAAGGGAGAATGAAAGAATAAAGAGTTGGGTGAACAGGGACTCTGGAGAGCAAACCAAGTGGAAATTACAAAAAGCAGGAAAGAGGATCGATCCATGGGAAACTTCTCTGGTTTTACTAACTGGTGTGCACAGAAGTTCATGTCTGTTCCCTCAGACAGACTGGGAGATAGGAACCCTGTCTTCAGGTGTTGACTGGAACAGAGAGTGAATATTTTGGTAGCTTTGAGTTTTTCTCAGGTGGGCACTTCAAAGAAGCTAGAGTCATTCTAGGGATAAAACTTTCTGCTGCTACAAACTCTGTTAAGGTTTTGCTAAAGATTTTATAGACCGAGGTTGAGGTCCAGTTGAAAAGGGCTGAGAGGAACCTGGCTCTGAGGCATTCTTTGTCACCAAGGACTGGTACCAGTACTGCAAATATTCATCAATATTCATCTTTTTTTACAGCACAGCAATGTTTCCTTCGGCTTTGTCTTTTCTTCTAACTGACTCCTTTTGCTGACTTCCTGAGCACGTAGCTTTGTCCCTCACTTTAACAACTCAATTGCAAAACAGGGTCTGCCTCTCACTAGTCACTATGTGGAAGGCAAACTTTCCCTCTAGCCTCTTATGTTCTGTTCCTGGACCTGAGAATTACATTGACATAAGGGAGATCACCACAATAAAAACATACAAATTTATATAATGCCACTTTTAGGTGACTCAGGATCTTTCATAAGAAAATGAAGACTCGGGGCTGGGGCTGTAGCTCAGTGGCAGAGTGCTTGCCTAGCATGTGTGAGGCACTGGGTTCGATCCTCAGCACCACATAAAACTGAATAAACAAAAATAAAGGTATTCCATCCCTCTACAACTAAAAACATTTAAAAAAAAAGAAAGAAAGAAAATGAAGACTCAAAGAAGTTGAATATTTACTCTGAATTGAACAACAAGCAGCAAGTTGTAAAAATAGGACAAAATAAAGGGGCTTGGTCTAGAGTGGTTAATTAGATAATAAAATAAGTAAGAAGACAAGAGTTAGTTTTAAGAGATTTGTTTGTAGGTGTGTTGGCCTCAAGCTCCTGATCTTAAGGAAATAATAATGCTTTCCTTCCGGTATAGGGAAGGTTTTTTTCATGTGGAAATTTCATCTCCAACATTTAAGAAACTAAAAGAAGGTCATTTTTATTCTCTTGCAATTATTGCTTATCAAGTGGCTTTAACTCAAAATAGTTAATAAGTCTGATTGTCTTATTTTGGGGTGTTGTTAACTTTTTTATTACTTGAGTAAACTTTCTGGAAGTTGCATTTATCAACTTTGTCTTAAGAAATTTAATCATCCCTTTGTAAATGTACTGTGAGTGACAGATGTAATGTTCTTAATAGCAGGATCTGCATCACATGGCTATCCCTGTATCTAAAATTGCAGTCAAAATTATGTGGACTGAAAGATGGTGTATAAATATCACTTAGAAAATTATTCTGTTGTTAAGATAAAGGGGAATTGATGTCTCCCAGGTAACAAAAGTTGTGAAGAAATTTTAAAAGCACACCATATTTTGCTGATTCCCACAGACATTTCTCATTACATGCAAAAGATCATAAGAGACCCTAATCAGAGGCAGAGGAAGATACTGGCTTGTATATGACAAGGGGATAAAACTTTAAGAAATTTGCATTAGGAACTTAAATTCAGAGAATGACAACTAGGCTATGTACTCTTTTATAAAAATCATATTTTTATATTTTTAAAGAATGTGAATAATATATTTGTTTCCTAGATAGTGTTCTGCAATTCCATGATTCATATTGCTTTTCTTTCTTAAACCTAGATTGAATGGCTATTAGTCTGTAATCTTAACTAATTGCTTTTCTAGACTTGAAAGGAAATATTTATAAATGACTAAGAAATCAAAATCCGCATGACATCTGTTGCTCACAGCCAGAACATTACTCATTCACTTTTATTGTTCAAAATCATTTACATTTGACGTAAAGACAATTAACTACACACATCATGAAAGATAATCACATAATTAAATATTCTTCACAGCACAAGAACACTTTAAATTTTTACTGAAGGAAGTTGGTATCCCATTGTGAGGGCAATTTTAACAAAGTAGTACAAAAGATGACTTTAATTTTTTTGAATGTCTTTTCAGGTGTGAGATTAGCTTTAGATCAGCAGGAATATAACTGTCTTCCCTTACTTCCAACTGTACTATTTAAAAAAAAACTTCATTTATTTTTAGAAACCGTGTTTGAAAAAAATACAAATTTTTTGTTGAAATCCTAGTGTTTTGGAGAAAACACACAATATGTAAGTAATAGCCATGGATTACTTCAGTGTAAATTCTATAAAATTAGAAAGATTCTTCTGCTGAGAAAAGTACATTCATATATAGTTTACAACTTGCCTGTGAGGACAGACTTTTTGGAGGCAAGTTTTGATACTCTAACTGTGGTGATTGTAGACCCAGTGGTGGTTGTTGAGGGAATGATCGGGGAGAAGGAGATAGTTCACTTTGAAGCATCATTTCTAGAAGAATCAAGAACATATTTATTTAGTTTTCTCTTTTCATTCAAGATTGTCTTTCAGTTTATATAGTCAGTTTTGTAAAATCTTTAGAGATGGTGGCCTCATAATACATGCCAACAACAGTGATGTTGACAGCATCGTTACAACAGGTATGAAAACAGACCACTGTCCAGTCATCCTTCTCTTCTTTCCATGTCATTATTCTTCTATAATAGGACCTACTGTCATTCCTTAATTATATGCAATGTTATTTTTATATGTATTTCCTTCAAGATCTCTTTCATTTTTTGGTTATGAAGAACTCAATAAATCTTGCATCATAGCATAAACCAGAGAGGTTTCAATTGCAGTATTTTAAAATTTTTACTATCATTGAAACTTTATACAGGAAAACAAAAACAATGCATTTTAATATATCCTTCCCAAACATATTATAAAACAAAATACAACCAAAATGCCAAAGAATTTTGTAAACATGAAATAAAAAGCTATTTTAAATAGTAGTAAAAGTATCTATTCAATCCTATGCAAAAATACAGATGTGTCTCGATACAGATGGGATAACCTGCCAATAAGCCAAATTGAAAGTATCATAAGTTGGTTATGCATTTAATGCTCTGTTCTACATCATAGCTCAGGAACATGGGATACCTCCATTGTAAAATGCCTCATACTATCATTTCATGAACACATGCAATCAGTGTAGAAAACATTGATGGTTTTGGAATATTTGACTTTTAGAAGAAGGGATGCAAACAATTTAGCTATAAATCTGAAATTTTTCAAATATTTTATGAAATATATCTTGATTTTCCTGGGATAGTTTCAGTTTAAGCCTGTTGTTTTAGTTGCATATCTACTAAGTTGCATCTTTTATACTCAAATGTCTTCCATTTGGATAATACATTATATGGTCCCCTCAACAAGAAGGGATGACAGAGTTCCTCCATTTCTCCTAGGTTCCCCATTCTCACCCCCTTGTGTATCAGCATCCACTAATCAGGATGCAGCAGGGGGGGAGGGAAAGGGGAATGGATACAGTAAAGATAGTTGAGTGAGATAGTCATCACTACCCTTGGTGCAGTTATGAAGACGCAAATAGTGTAACGTTATCTGGTTTGTAACCAGAGAATTGGAAAAACAGAGCTCTATATATGTACTATAACTTGAAATGAAACTAAATAAACTAATTTAAAAAAAGAAGAAGAAGGGATGACAGAGTAACTAATGTGTGATCAGAATCCCATTCTCATTAAGACAAGACTTGCCAATGGCTCTGGTTAGTGTTTGATTCGTGGAGCTGTGGCAGGATATTCTGTGCTGAAAGTAGAATATATCTTGTTTTTATCATAAACAAGTTACATCAGATATTATCAGAAACCATCAATAATAGTTTAATTTTAACAAAGAGTACCATTAATTGGTATGTCCTTTGCCAACATTTCTTACTACTCTTTCTAGTTTTTATATGATTCTCCACAGTTACTTCTTCACTTGAGAATATTTTATATGGGCCTAAAACTGAGTCTAAGGAGTCTCATAAAATAACAGAGATGCTTTCAAATTATTGCATTTTGAATATTAATACATACATATTTGAAGTGGGAACAGTATGTCTTTTCTTGGACTTACGTCTACAATGTTAAGGTATCATTGAAAGCTGATTTACTAATCCAAGTGACCCTGATACTGCAATATTCCCAAAATTTCAGGTCATTGTGTGAGTCACAGTTTTGCTATGACAGTAGAACTTCTGTTTTTAGATGAGTTTTAGATAAGGATTAACAAGCATGTTGGGAATTTAATGCAAACTATTTGACTATAAACAGCCTCAGTAGACATATGCTTCTTTAATGTGCTTACTTTAATGTGGAAAAGTAATTGTATTTGCATTCATATGTATTAGTTTGTTTTTATTTAGCAACAAAGTTTAAGGATTGGGAATACTTTCATTTTTTTCCTGGCTTTCTTTCTTCCCTACACTTGTGTCTACTAATTCATAAACATGCAGAGAAGACAGCAGGCAAACAATGATCCATCCTCGGTTGAACATTATACTTCTACATCAAGGATAAAGAGGGTCCAGGGAAATTAATCCTTTGCCCTAGGAAGTTTATTAAAAATGTTAAATCAGGAACTGGTGGCAGCTTAAATAGCTTGAAGTAACTCTCCAGGGGAAATCTTCTAAAATCCTATCTGTTAAGGTAGATTTGGTTCAAGAAAAGGCAAAGATCAAGTAAAGAAAAACACCATAGTTCTAAAACACTGCTGACCTTATATTAAGAAACTAAAGAAGAATCTTACACAATAGACATAGTATGTCAATATGAATTCTGTTTAGTACTGAGAGTTTGAATCTAGTTTTTATATGATTAAATTTAAATTCAAGAATATATCTAAAACTAAATATCTGAAACTACTTCTGAACAGAGAAAAAATAAAATTCAAAATTTAAAAATTGATGCTTATTTCAACATTTATATTTATGTGTGATGGGAGCTTGCCTCCTATAAATATTTGCTGTGAAAGCTATATAGACTGACATACATCTATGAGCAAGACATTGTGTCAGCTTTGGGACTTGATCACCAAGAAATAGAAAAAAAAGTACAATGACCAGATTGTGCACATTTCAACACATTGAGGTGTGTGGCAAGTAGCACTAGGTGTGGTACAGGAAAACATACATCACATCTATGCCATATAATATATTAATCTTTTCAGGACAAATTCAAAATTAGGAGACACTTCCAGCTTCTTTTACAATACACAAAAAGCACTTGGATGCCTCACTTCTATATTCATAGTAGTAATAAACTTGAACAAATTGGTAATGAGAAAACCAATTGATGATGAAATTTGTAGATTCATAATAAGGAAAAAAAAAGTCTGTGTCCAGTAACAGGTAGGAAAATTGAAAAGCAATTGACAAATTGTCAACTGAAAAGCAATTGACAAATTACTGGACTCTAAAGGGACTGCTTTGAAAGTTAACACTTCTGGGACCCAGTCTTAGGAGAGGCCCCACACCTTCCTAAGTCTTCCCTTTAGGAATCTACCAGAATTTCTTGGCAAAGATTGGAAAAATTCACCTGTTAATTACAGCAGGGAGAGTATGTACTAATTTTCAAACAAGCACATATTATTAAGTTCACCATAACAAATTGCTGACAAGAAAAAATGTTTTATGAGAATGTATCTGATCTAAGGAAAGAGCAATTAGACAACTTCAGTATCTTGTAGCAAACCTATTTATAAAAAAGTTTCTAAGAAAATGTAAAGACAACATGAGACATAGAAATAAGATTATTAGAGGAAATCTAAGCTTCTGACTCTCAGAAACATCAAGTACTAAATGCAGTATTTTAAAACCCTAGAAAGAGCTGGTGGGATCCAAGATGGTGGCCTAGAGAGACACTGCAGTCCTATTCTCTCTGTGACCTGGGATTAAAGCAGTGGGAATACCGTTTCTTTGCAAGTTATTAGAGGACCCCTGCCAGCTGCTCCCATGCAGGAATTCCGGCTGCATGCCAGCACAGGTCTCCAGGCCTCAGCACTTGTACAGGACCCTGGCTGCCCACCTTCACAGGACCCCCAGCTCCAGCGCCTACACACAGTACAGGACCTCTGGTCGCCCACCCATGCAGGATCCCTAGTGGATGCTCCCATGCAAGACCCTGGACTCCCACATAGGACCCCTGGCTGCTGCTCTCATGTGGACCCCATCTACCAGCATAGGGCTTCCCCATTCACTTCCATCTTGGAAAATTACAACCACAGCCATAGTCCCTTTCACATGGTAGCCTTCACCTGGGGACACTAGACAGGGTCTGGAGACAGCCTTTTGCCACAATACTGCATGCCACAGAGCTGCATCTCCAAACACATCATCCAGTGCCACCACCCGGTCGGCCCCAACATCTGAAAGCAGATGCCTCCATCTTGGGACACCTTTGTCACCATCTTGGATTATCCTTGCTACTGCCATTACCATCTTTAGTTGGGGTAACTCCCAGCTTGGAACACCAGCTGGGACCTAGAAGAAATATCAAGGTACTTATAGTTCCACAGTTTGCTCTTCTCCCCTACAGCAACTAACCCAGCACAGCACTTGTAGCTACATGGTTGATCTGTAACTCACAAAGTCTGATCCTAAACTGCCTGACACAAAACAGCTCTCTGTGACAATTGGACAGGCCCCAGAGCTCAGCCCACAAGAACTCCTGAAAGAAATATTCCTGATTGGGAAGTAGAAAGGGAGGAGTGACAAAGATACAATTTAGAGACTAAATGAGAAACCAGGAATTGTGAGGTCTACAGGCAATATAAGGAGACAAGACCAGGCACTCAAATCACACAAAGGGCCCCAAAGGAGATCCTTGGAGTGGAGTCTTCCCATGGGGATTGGCAAGTGCTAAACCCTACCTCCAGAAGCTCTGCCTCTAAGAGCAACACACCTACACTAATTACCTGCACCATCCTGAGGAGGAACATACCAGCAAACAACAGAAAACCTCACCTACTGGATGAGAAGGGAACCAGGAAAAATATTGAACTCCAACAAAAGCAATCCTTTTTATTTACCTTGAGATCTTTTTCTATTTTCTTCTTCTTCTTCTTCTTCTTCTTCTTCTTCTTCTTCTTCTTCTTCTTCTTCTTCTTCTTCTTCTCTGTTTCTCTCTTTTTCTGCTTTCATATCCGCAACATTTGTGAAACCAACTATTTTCATGCATTAGGGTACTGAGGACTGGGATATCTGATTATTATATTACAGTTGTATGTAGTCTTTTATCTTCTATTTTTACATTTTTTATTTTTCTTAATTTTTATGTTTCTTTGCTTTTTTGTACTCTATTTTCTTCCTAGTTACTTGTCTTCCCAAAATCTTTTTCTCTCTTTTCTGCTGCTAGCCAACTTTGGATTCCTATTTCACGATTTCTAAGATCTAATAACTCTATTTTCTCACTTCCTACCTCCCTAACATCTCATCCTACACCCCACCCCTCAGTTCGCTCTAGTGCACCAGCAGAAACTATAAATCTTTTTGCAAACCTACTATTTATATTGTAGATACTAATTGAACTCATAATTTATGTATATTTTGACAAAGCCATAAATATCCTATTAGGAGCTACTTGGTTTAGAGCTGTGTATTGTTTGTATTGAGATCTTTTAATATTGATCTCCCCCTTAAAGAACAGAGATACCAAACAAACCAAGATACTACATTATTAGAATCCATGGTCAGCACAGCAAAAGAAATGTCAGAGAAATATTTCAAGATGTACATATTAAAATGTTCTATGAATTAAAGAACAATATAAGAGAGCAAACACAGGAAGCAAAAGATTATTTTGATAAAGAGATACACAGGCAAATACAGGAAGCAAAAGATTACTTCAACAAAGAGATGCAGATTCTGAAAAAAGTCAAACAAATCCTTGAAATGAAAGAAACAATAAAACCAATTAAAAACTCAATAGAAAGCACCACCAACAGATTAGATCACTTGGAAAACAGAATCTCAGACAATGGAGACAAAATATTTAATCTTGAAAATAGAGTTGACTGCACAGTGAAGAAGGTAAAAAAAACATGAGCAGAAAGTCCAAGAATTATGAGATAACATGAAAAGACCAAATTTAAGAATTATTGGGATAGAAGAAGGCATAGAATTTCAAACCAAAGGAATGAACAATCTTTTCAATAAAATAATATAAGAAAATCCATCCAAAAATGAGGAATAAATTGGATAATCAAATACAAGAGGCTTATAGTACACCAAGTATACAAAATTACAACAGCTCTACACCAAGGAACATTATAATGAAAATGCCTAGTATATAGAACAAGGAGATAATTTTAAAAGCATCAAGAGAAAGGAATCAGATTACATATAGGGGAAACCAATTAAGATCTTGACAGACTTCTCAATGCAGACCCTTAAAGCTAGGAAAGCTTGGGACAACACATACCAAGCACTGAAAGACAATGGATGCCAGGCAAGAATGTATATCCAGCAAAAAGATTTAGATTTGATGATGAAATAAAAACCTTCCAAGATAAACAAAAGCTACAAGAATTTACAGCAAGAAAACCTGCACTACAGAACATTCTTGGCAAAATATTCCATGAGGAGGAAATGAAAAATAACAATGGAAACCTGCAAAGGGAGGAACTACAATAAAGGAAAGGCCAGTCAAAGGATAAACCTAGTCAATTTAAAAACCAAATATAAAAGTCTGGGAATACAAACCATGTCTCAATAATAATCCTAAATGTGATTGGCCTAAACATATGAATTAAAAGACACAGACTGGCAGATTGGATTAAAACAAGACCCAACAATATGCTGCCTCCAAGAGACTCATATAATAGTAAGAGACATCCACAGATTGAAGGTGAAAGAATGGAAAAATTTATGATTCACATGGACTGCATACACAAGCAGCGGTTTCCATCCTCATATCAGACAAAGTGGACTTAAAACCAAAGTTAGTGGAAAAAAATAAAGAAGGTCATTGCATACTGTTTAAAAGAATCATACATGAACAAGATATAACAATCTTAAGTATCTATGCCCCAAACAATGGGGCAGCCATGTATGTCAAACAAACCCTTTTTAACTTCAAGAATCAAATAAACCACAACACAATAATACTGAGTGACTCTCAGTATTATAGGTGACTCTTACCACTGGATAGATCTTCCAAACAAAAACTAAACTAAAAAATTATAGAACTCAATAAAACAATTAATAATTTAGACTTAACAGACATATATAGATTATAGCATCAATCTACAAGGGAATATACTTTTTTCTCAGTAGCACAAGGATCCTTCTTCAAAATACCTCATATGTTATTCCTCAAAGCTAGTCTTAGCAAATACAAAAACAAAAAACAAAACAACACAAAACAAAAAATAGAGATACTACTTTGTATTCTATCTGATCATAATGGAATGAAATTAAAAATTAATAACAGATTAAAAATTAAAAGCTACTTTAACACCTGGATACTCAATAATATGCTATTTAATGACTCATGGATAACAGAAAACATCAGGGAGGAGATCAAATATCAGGGAGAAGAAAAATTCTTAGAGGTAAGTGAGAACCCTGATACAACATATCAAAAGCTCTGGGACACTATGAAGGCACTGTTGAGAGGAAAGTTCATTGCATTAAGCTCATTCATTAGAAAAAGAAAAAGTCAACAAATACACCACCTGACACAACATCTCAAAGCCTTGGAAGAAGAGGAACAAACAAACACCAAAAGAAGTAGAGGACAGGAAATAATTAAAATCAGGACTGAAGTCAATGAAACTGAAACAAAAAAAATAAAAAAAATTGACAAAACAAAAAGCTGGTTCTTTGAAAAAATAAATAAAATTGACAAGCCCTTAGCCACTCTAACAAAAAAGGAGAGAGAAAACTCAAATTACTAAAATTTGTGATCAAAAAGGAAATATAATGACAGACTTTTACAGAGGATAATTAGAGACTATTTGAAAATTTATACTCCAGTAAAATAGAAAACCCTAAAGACACCAACAAATTTCTAAAGGCATATGACTGACCCCAACTGAACCAAGAGGACATTTATGATTTAAACTGATCAATTTCAATCAAGGAAATAGAAGATGGCATCAAAAGCCTACCAAGAAAAAGAAAAGCCCAGGACCAGATGGATTCTCAGCTGAGCTTTACAAGACCTGCAAAGAAGAACTAATACCAATACTCCTCAAATTATTTCATGAAATCCAAGTCATTCTACAAAGGTAATATCACCCTGATACCAAAATCAGACATAGATACATCAAAGAAAGAAAATTTCAGACCAATATCCCTGATGAATATAGATGCAAAAATTCTCAATAAAATTTTGGCAAACTGCATACAAAAACAGATTTAAAAAAATAGTGCACCATGATAAAGTGAGGTTCATTCCAGGGATATAAGGTTGGTTCAACATATGGAAAACAATAAACATAATCCATCACATCAATAGACTTAAAGATAAGAATCATATAATTTTATCAATTGATGCAGAGAAAGCATTTGACAAAATACAGTACTTGTTCATGTTCAAAACACTAGGAAAACTAAGAATAGTAGAAACATAACTCAACATTGTAAAAGCAATCTATGCTAAACCTAAAATCAACATAATCCTAAATGGAAAAAAATTAGAAGCATTCCCTCTAAAAATGGGAACAAGACAGGGATGCCTCTTTCACCACTTATATTCAACATAATCCTTGAAACTCTAGCCAGAGCAATTAGACAAATGAAAGAAATTAAAGGGATATAAATAGAAAAGAAGAACTCAAACTATCATTATTTGCCAACAACATGATACTATAGTTAGAGGATCCAAAAAATTCCACCAGAAAACTTCTAGAAGTAATAAATGAATTTAACAAAGTTGCAGATATAAAATCAACATCCATAAATCAAATGCATTTCTATACATCAATAATGAATCCTATGAAAGAGAAATCAGGAAACCTACCCCATTCACAATTTCCTCAAAAAAAAAATTGGGTTTCAATCTAATAAGAGAGGTGAAAACCTCTATAATGAAAAGTAGAGGACACTAAAGAAAGAAACTGAAGAAGACCTTAGAGGATGGAAAGATCTCCCATGCTTTTAGATAGGCAGAATCAATATTATTAAAATGTCCATACTAGGGGTTGGGGCTGTAGCTCAGTGGTAGCGCGCTTGCCTAGCATGCGTGAAGCACTGGGTTTGAGCCTCAGCACCACATATAAACAATAAATGAATAAAATAAAGATCCATCAACAACTAAAAAAAAAATTTAAAAAAAAATGTCCATACTACCCAAAGTGCTATACAGATTTAATGCAATCCCAATTAAAATCTCAACATCATTCCTAATAGATACTGAAAAAGCAATCATGAAATTCATTTGGAAAAATAAAAGACCCAGAATAACCAAAGTAATCCTCAGTAAGAAGAGTGAAGCAAGAGGCTTCACAATACCAGACCTTAAACTATACTACAAAGCTATAGTAACAAAAATGGCATAGTACTGGCACAAAAATAGACATGTAGACCAATGGTACAGAATAGAACACAGAGACA